>JAXQQM020057999.1:0-102113 GCA_034641835.2 Pinus albicaulis
TTCAACCCCATTAAAAATGGTAATTGTCTCCAACCATTCCATCGAATTAACAATGAGAACGAGTTAAATGGAAATTGTGCTACAAATAGACGAGTTATATAAATGGGCTTGGATCTATAAATTATAATCAAAGAAGAGCAGCCAAGTAGAAATAATTGGAGGTCGAACAATCATTAGAATTTTAGGTGTTACTATTTTCCGTGGATTGTCTAAAGAAGGGATTGTCTAAAGAATATGACTGACAAGTTTCTTTTACCATGAAATGAGAAATTTGGTGATTGCCATGGGTTTTGAGGTAGCCTTTTATGTTTAATGTTGATATTTTCTAGAATAGCCATTGAACGTTGGAACTGGATTTTTGGTATGTGGAGGTGTGGTCTCCTTGTCCAGTTCCGACTTCAATCGCTTTTCAAGAAAATTTCAATCTTCTCGTTCTTGTATTTTCCTATGAATGCAAATGCATGGACAATGAAACTAATGGTAGAATAAATGAATGAGGGAAAGAGCACGGTTACTAAGGTGGTTCAAAATACAAACAGGACATCCACTGGCTAACCATCCAGCGAGCAGAACTCCGTTGTAAGAAAGAAGCTCAAAATTGCTAGCTATCAATTTTTGGGTTTCTTGTATTTTTTATATCTATTTAAAATAACCCAAGAATCACATATGTTGTTTTAGAGTGTTCATAGTAACATTATAGATACACGTTATTACACCAATTTAATTAGGCCCAAGTTAGATACATTTTATTTCTCTAATAGCGATCTCAAAGTTAAGCTGAAAATTGTATTATATCACTCGCATAGAATTTGATTCACAATCACTCATATAGTTTGTGAAGGGAGAGAGGAACCCTACCAGATTGCCTTATTTCATTCTCAAACATCACTACCCCTACTTAAAGGAATAAAATAAAAAATACACAAAACCTTCAGAAAATCATTTCTAAATATATTTAGGCTTATTTCTAAACAATTATTCTCTATTAAAAGAGATTTCACTGATTTTAGGAAAACTTATTATAATACATTTCGATGAAAACCATAATACCCAATGTATTCTATGATGAGAAATATAACATATGTATTAGTTACAGAATAATTAAAAACACATATCTCCAAAAACCTCTTTTTTCTTCTCCTGTTAAAGCCACTTAGATTTATCCATCCAATATAAAAATTATTCAAAGTACTAAATCAATTTTGCATAAACCATTCTATTGTCATTATTCAATTTCCAGCGATATTTTTTGATGGCAAGAGAGCAATGAAACATTCAACATACTAAATGTACTCATGATCAATCTTACAACATAAAATCTTGCATATGACTTTTAAATATTAATCATCATGAAAGTAATTTATATACTCTACATAGATTTCATTGCCATAGTCACGTAGATGACCTTCTCAAAAACCTATTCATCCCTTTGTCTTCTTTAAGAAAATAAATTTTTAAGTTCCTCCACACTAAATGTACCAACCAAACACAAGAGAGGGGACCTCTCATGGCCTCTCATGCTAGTAGCGTAATTCCTTTTTTATAATGTATAATGTGGGTGATTTGTGGGTCTCTACTCGAAATGTAAGGGGCATACCTCTCACGCTTCATAATTTAGGCACTTTAAATGTAGGTAACCCTAGGCATTAGGCTTCAAGATACTTATACAAAAATGTTAAAAAAACACTCAAACGACAACTTATTTAATATCACACTTTGCTGGCCTCTCTCATAAGGGAGTGATGATGAGAGCTTGTTAGTATGCTATCGACACTTATACAAAAATGTTAAAAAAGCACTCAAACAACAACTTATTTAATATCACACATTGTTCGCCTCGCTCATAAGGGAGAGATGGTGAGAGCTCGTTGGTATGCTATCAAAATACATGCATTGCACTAAAAGTTATTATTCCTATATTTTATTATCACACTCATATATTTGAGCATAGTATATGCAAGAAATTTCTTATCCTAATGCCTAAATCAATCAATTTTGGCCAATGAGCTATTTGCTTCAATGCAGAGTTTGATCCAAAAATTGGGATAAGGGATGTGAAAAATGTTTTTTTAATAGAGTTCAAGTTATCAAGGAATTTATCTTTTTTTGGTTGTTATATGTATAGGTCTTTGAATTGCATTGTCCAAATGACCCACAACTAGTCTATCTAAACGGATTATGTAATAAATCTACTCAGAGACAAATAACCTTGAATCACACTTTAAGTAGCTAAAGAACTACTTAAGCAAACATCTCACATAAGGATTAAAAATAATCACAACGCAACTATATAGATATTGGTCTCTTCTATTCTACATTAAATGCGAATGTAAATATATGTCCAGTGCAAAATATTTGGCATATGAAATATCAATGTTGGACAGGAAAATAAGTACAATTCACCCTAAATGTGGTGGAGCCTTGATGCAACAACAAAGAATATAGGCAGAGGGAAAATAATGTAGTTGTTTAGATGATGTTTTCCTTTCAAAAAAATTAAACACCTCAACTAATTTAGGCACTTTCTATGTAGGTTTCCCTAGTAACTAGGCTTCACACATTAGGTAGCACAAAATTTCCATGAGAAATGCAATAGCCATATAGCATGAAAAAATTGTTCAAGAAACATAATCTTGTTGGGTATTTACTAGTAATGGATTCAAGACACTCATACAAGAATGTTAAACTAGAAATTGCACCACATGTTTCAAAAGAAACATTGTAAGGCAATACCATAGGAAAGAGTAGCCTAGAAGAATAAGTTGTTGCAGAGAAGGAGCCATCGTGAAGGAATGAAAGACAAATTTTTCTTGCATGGAAGCAAGTAGTGGAGGTTTAAAAAATATTGATGATAAGAGTTATCAACCATAAAATTTTGTTATAGATATTTAAATAGTCAATTGTGGTTGAAAACACACACACACACACACAGATATATATATATATATATATATATATATATATATATATATATATATATATATATATATATATATATATAGATATATATATACGAACATAATATTTTCACATATATAAAAAAAATGTTATAGATATTGAAATAGGAAATTGGGGGTGAAAATCCTTTGGTGATTAATAATCCTCTGAAACAAGCATGAAATGAGCATGTAACTCAAATCTCAAGCAGCACGACATCAAGGTCAACTTCATAAAAATAGTTTGAATTGATCGCAAACCTTATAATGGACTTCCTTGTTACCTACAATTTTACATTCTTTCATATCCACCCTAAAAGATAAGGTCTTAGATGTCTAATAGTTTCAGGCTTTAGCTTCTTATCTAAGTCTTCCGAAATCAAATTAGCTTGAGAATCACTATAAAATAGTGTATCTATATTGGTATTTTTAGACATGAATTCAATATGGAAAAGTTCAATTCTTGTATCTTCATCTTGAGTTACATTGGAACAACATGAACAACTAGTGCTTACTATGTTCTTACCTTTCAAACCAATTGTTGTAATCTTGGTTTCATCTCCTGAGTCTGAACCTAAGTCATGCTCAATGATTGCAACAGTTTTTCCCTTCTCTTTGGATTTCAGTTTGTTTGCCTTGAACCCCGAATGAAGTTGCCAGCAATGGTCTTCATCATGGTCATTCTCCGAAAAATGTTTACATGTGAGTTTCTCTTTCTCTCTTTTTGTAGGGTTATTTCTCTTTCCTCTTCCATTAAACTTTCCCTTTCCTTTACCCTCATACTCAAGGAAACTCTCACTTTTCTCATCTATACTCTATTTCCCTCTTGCTTCTAAATGTGTGGCTTGAACGCAAATCTCATCTAAGTTTGTGGGATTGAACATGAGAATAGTGTGTCTCAGGTAACTATGAAAACCCCCAATATATTTTAACAAATTTTCTTGAGAACACAAATTAATACCCAAAATAAGATCTCTTCTCCTAAATTGATTAGTATAATTTTGCACATTTTTCCCTTTCAATTTTCTAAAATTTTGTGAGTCCATAATGAATTTTTGCTCGTAAGCTAGAGGATAGAATTGCCTTTTAATGGCAACAATAAAACTTGACCAAGACATTGAGATATTACCATAGTTTTTAATCTCTTCCTAAGTCCTTGCTTCACACCATACAAGTGTTGATCCCTCCATTGTCAAGGAAGCCAATTGAAACTTTATGTCATATTCTTGAAGGCTTTAAATTCTAAAATAAACCTCCAATTGACAAATCCAATTATCGAGCCTCTCTACATTCACTTCTCCATTATACATTAGAAGCTCAAACATGAAATCAAGTTTGAGCGAGGGAGTTTTTCCATTTTTGTCTTCTGAGTGAGTATGGGTGGTTTTGGCTGTGGAAGTGGAAGATGATGATGAATATGGTGGAGATGGAGGAGGCTTTCCTCCACCACCCTTTGAATCCTTATGTTTATCCTTTTCGTCCCTCTCTTCAAAGAGGATCCTAACACTTTTAGTTAGTTCATAAAATGCCTACTTGTATCTTCCTCCTCTGAAATACCTCCCGTCTCTCCAAAAGTTCACATGATGGCTATGTATTCAAGCTCAGCTTCTGGTGCAACTTGTACCTCATCAATCTCACCTAGATATAAAACTTGAGACACTTCAAGTGCATTTGTGAGTAAAAATTTGGGTGGAGATGGTGCCCTAGTGGCTCTCCTTCTTCTGGTTCTAACCTTAGGACTAGCAACCAATAGTTTCCCTTCCCCTCTCTACAACTTTAACCTTCTAAGCATCACAAATTTTTAACCATTAATACGCTACTTGCACATAACTTAGGAAAATCAATGAAATAACCTTTAAACCTTTGCTCTGATACCACCTGGATCTGAATCTAAATGTTATTTTTGTTGTGCTAATTTCACCTTCCGAATTATAAATAATTATATGATCTTTTGCTTCATGTGCATAGGCTTCTTGAGGTGTTTCTAAGTATCAAACATGTAAATTTATTGAGTTTTATGTTAAATATATGAGCTTAATCAGATTAAAACGTAATGCTGAACAACAACAATAAATTGTACAACAAACCATTAAAATGATCCATTAACACAATTTTTTGATGAAGTAGTTCACCCCTCCTGGACTAAATCTCCTTGGTCTAACTTCCATGGCATGGGCCTCTTTATTAGCTCAAAAACAAAAACAAAAATGTTGTTTAGAATCCTCTACTAATCCTAAAACCTACTTCAATGTGTTCAGAATGTCCAATTCATCCGAAATAGACTCTTCTTGAGCCCAATTTTGTCGAATTTTGAAGAAGTTATGGCCTCCTCAATTCTTGCCTAAAAAACCCCAGTAAATCTAGAAAGAACTCTAGTTAGGGCTAATAATTTTGGAGATCCACCGAAATTGGAAGACTCTACTAAAGACGCCTCTATATTAATCGCGATTAATTAACTGTTAATTGGGAGTTAACTATCGAATTAGTGCTAAACACACATTTAATTAAATATAGATTACAACAAGATTAGCACAAATTTAATATAGTTATTGATTATTAAGCACGTTTAACCCCACACTTAGTGGAGTGCTCCAGCCCTAGTTGTAGCCCAACGGTGACATATATGAGGGGGCTGGCCCCCTCCAATGCCAAACTCTTCAAACGATATGTTAACATATGTAATTCAGTAGCATATAGAGTTAAGTTACAAGGTTGTGGTATAGTGGTAGTTTGGTGTGCTCGCTTGGGGGAGGTCTTGGGGTTGAGCCTTGACCTCTACCCCTTCGTCCGTATTAATTTTGCCACCCAAAATATATTATATGCCTGAACTTTGGATATATGAAATTTGATAATTCGAAGTTTGCCGATATATGAAATTCACCCATACCTTGGTCCACCAGAGGGGGCACATGGCAGCCTTTGGTTACCCCATGTGTTTTCCTCTGGTTGGACTATTTCAACCATATAATAAAAAAATGTCATTCGACCATTGAACTATGAAATTTGGAAATTTGACCTTAGTGGTAAAAAAAAATTGTCTTCCAAAGTTTCCAGCGAATCCTGCAGTGACACTTGTCACAGTGTCATTAGGAGAAAATGATGGAATATTCCTAGAACATCCCTTTTTTGTTGAATAGTCTGTCATGTCACCATTCTCTCACTTTTGAAATTTTTTTTAATTGTTTAGGAAAATGAACAACAGGCTCTATCTTCCTCATCCGGAGTGGGTTTTCAATGAAACGAATTGCGTTGGATTTCTAGCGATGAGTTGTTTGTTGTCCTTCAGTTTCCAATCAATTCTGAACACTTGCATTTTTAGCGTAACACTGATCACCCGGTGATTGAGTGTGCTTGTGTGTGTGTGTGTTTTTTTAAGAAGGAAAATTATCTACTGAAGTGTGTAAATATAAAATAAAATGAGTCCTAATACAGCAAGCCTAGAATGTTACAATACGAATTGTAGGATTGAGAAGGGTGAGTTGAATAAATAATATCAAATAATATCGCTCCATTTTGAGCACACTCAAAATTTACAAGTTTTTTTAGCCTTGTTATTCACGTTGAAATAATATTTCGAAATAGAGTTTCATATGCCTTCTTTTTTCTAAACACAAAGTATAGTGGGTCAAGGTAACCTAAGACTTCAATAACAACCCATAATGAAAAAATGAATGGTTAAGGATTTTCACATTTTTATCATAGCTACAAGTGAAATTTTATGGGCTAATATTCCCAAGTGGGGTAATATTCAATGTTTTTCCAAAATCAATTAGTCAATTTCCATTTTAAAAAAAAGAAAAAATTAGCCAAATTTTATAGTATTAAATTATTGTCCCTTGAAAAAACCCAATATTATATATTCTCTAATATAAAATAGTTAGAAATGTAAACATTTTTACAAAGTTATCATCAAACATTTTAAGATTTGGGTGTTAGGCACTAGTAATATTTTCCATGATTGGTAAACCTTAAGATAAACAACTATCCTTAAAACTATCTTACCTACTGCAATTAATATATGCAAAGACCGGGCTCTATTTGCATCTCTTTTCGAAGGAATTCGACAAATCAAGCATTCTATACTTGACAACAACTCCATCATAGAGATAAGATAATTATAGTGGAACATAATGTTATAATCATGTATTCTAAGAGGTAAATCTATATTACTTAGTTCATTGTTAACCTTAGTTTGACATTTTCTAAGCTAAACATTATATTTTTCCTTATTTTTTACTAACTAAAATAAATTATGACACAATTAATAACTACACTAACCTACTTTAGCCACAACTTTATTACTTTGTACATCTCTACAAATTAAAATGTCTCTACATATTGTTAGACTAAAGAATTGAATTTCATATATGTTAGATTAATGTAGATGATTGTATATATATTATGATATTTTAAAATTTAATAAATTATATAAAAAAAAATTACTTCAAAATTATGTAATATCCCAAATCCCTTGGGCTTGAATTATTAGACACCTACGAGATTGTCACATATATATTTTATATAAGTTCTTTTAATTCGTTAATGGAGTCATTCTCTTTCATTTATAAATATCCAATATTCTTTCCATAAAAAAATATAAACTTATTTTTATTTAGTTTTATTCCATCAGAGTTAACCAAAACAATATTTCAATTTTTAATCGTCATAAACTATTTTACATTATCCAACTCATCAATTAATATGAAATGCATGATTTAAATGTCTATTTCAACGCTGAGTTTACCCTCCGAGTGGCGAAGAAATGATATAACCAGAGCTTCCGGAAGTACAAGTACCGCTTAAGAAGGGAAGTCGACTTTTCTGAAGATTCGTTGAGTTTTTTAAGTGACCTTTATTTAACCACTGAATGTCCGAGCATCACGAATTGAATGCAGTGGAAGTGAATTTCTAGCTTCTTCCTTTATTTTTGTTGCAAAAACTCCTGGTAAGTGATTTACTAGCTATACAACACATTACTGACACTTAACTAACAGCTGAATTTAATTTTCTAAACAATTAAAACTAGCTGTACTTCATGCACAGCCATTCAACCCCATTAACATTATCTCCAACCATTCCATCGAATTAACAATGACAGCCAGTTAAATGGAAATTGTGTTACAAATAGACGAGTTATATAAATGGGCTTGGATCTATAAATTATAAGCAAAGAAGAGCAGCCAAGTAGAAATAATTGGAGGTCGAACCATCGTTAGAATTTTAGGTGTTACTCTTTTCCATGGATTGTCTAAAGAATATGACTGACAAGCTTTTTTTTACCGTGAAATGAGAAATTTAGTGATCGCCATGGGTTTTCAGGTGGCCTTTTATGTTTAATGGTGATATTTTCCGGGATAGCCATTGAACATTGCAACTGGATTTGTGGTATGTGGAGGTGTGGTCTCCTTGTCCATTGAACGTTGCAACTTCAATCGCTTTTCAAGAAAATTTCAATCTTCCCGTTCTTGTATTTTCCTATGAATGCGAATGCATGGACATCGCAACTAATGGCAGAAGAAATGAATGAGGGAAAGAGCGCGGTTTCTAAGGTGATTCAAAATACAAACAGGATATCCATTGGCGAACAAACTCCGTTGTAAGAAAGAAGCTCAAAATTGCTAGCTATCAATTTTAGGGTTTCTTGAATTTTTTATATCTATTTAAAAGAATCATAGAATCGCATAGGTTGTTTTAGAGTGTTCATAGTACCATGTTAAATACATTTCATTACACCGATTGAATTAGGCCCAAGTTAGATACATGTTATTTCTCTAATAGGGATCTCAAAGTTAAGCTGAAAATTGTATTATATCATTCGCATAGAATTTGATTCACAATCACTCATGTAGTTTGTGAAGGGAGAGAGGAACCCTACCACATTGCCTCATGTCATTCTCAAACGTCACTGCCCCGACTTAAAAGAATAAAGAAAAAAGAAACAAAACCTTCAGAAAATCATTTCTAAACATATTTAGGCTTATTTCCAAACAACGGTTCTCTATTAAAAGAGATTTCACTTATTCTATGGAAACTTATTATAATACTCTTCACTAAATAAATTTTCAAAACTTACTCTTATATTATTTATTTAAAACATACTCTTATATTAAATTTTATTACTAATGTTTATTAATTTATTTAGATAATTTTAAGACACTAATAATTATAATTTCAAAATTTCAACATTTAGAATTTATTACTTTAAATTTTTTAACATTTAGGTTGTATTACTAGATATAAAATAAATATATTATATCTATAATAATTATTATTAAAATAAATATAATTATTATTATTAGATAAATTTTAAAATTATAAAAAACAAGGCAATTTCTTTTATTAAATTAATGATTTTTTTTTAATTTATAAAAATTTAATTAGAATTAATCAAAAAAAAATAAAATAAATTTAACAGAACTGTTATTGAATTGTTGATTAAATTATATTACACAAATTTGTTAAATTTATTAAAAAATTATAATAAACTAATTTTATTATCTATTAATAAAACTTATTAAATAGATTAATAGAATATTAATTTGTTAGCTACTTGTTTTTTTTTCTCCATATTTCACTATTTAAACTCTCACCTTGTGTCCTTCTTTTATTCGTCATTCAAAATCTTGTCTTGAAGATGAATTCCTTTGGGATTCAAAACATGGATCATTGTTTTATTATACTGTGGATAATCTGAAATTTCTTCAAACTAGAATAACAAAAACTTGAAAACCATAATACTCAATATATTCTATGGTGAGAAATATAACATATGTATTAGTTACATAATAATTAAAAACACATATCTCCAACACCCTCTTTTTTCTTGTCATTTTAAAACCACTTAGATTTATCCATCCAATATAAAAATTATTCAAAGTACTAAATCAATTTTGTATAAACCATTCTATTGAAATTATTCGATTTCTAGCGATAATTTTTTATGGAAAGAGAGCAATGAAACATTCAACATACTAAATGTACTCATTATCATTCTTACAACATAAAATCTTGCATATGACTTTTAAATATTAATCATCATTAAAGTAATTTATATACTCTACCAAGACTTTATTTCCATTGTCACGTAGATGACCTTCTCAAAACCCTATTCATCCCTTTGTCTTCATTTAGAATATATTTTTTAAGTTCCTCGACACTAAATGTACCAACCAAACACAAGAGAGGGGACCTCTCATGCCCTCTCATGCTAGTAGTGTAATTCCTTTTTTATAATGTATAATGTAGGTGATTTATGGTTCTCTACTTGAAATGTAAGGGGCACACCTCTCATGCTTCATAATTTAAGCACTTTCTATGTAGCTAACCCTAGGCACTAGGCTTCATGCATTAGAAAACACAACATTTTTATGAGAAATGAAACAACCATATAGTATGAAAAAATTGTTCAAGAAACATAATATTGTGGAGTACTGTGGAGTATTTACTAATAATGGGTTCAAGATACTTATACAAAAATTTTAAAAAAGTACTCAAACGACAACTTATTTAATATCACACTTTGCTGGCCTCTCTCATGAGTGATGATGAGAGCTCGTTGGTATGTTATCGACACTTATACAAAAATGTTAAAAAAGCACTGAAACAACAACTTATTTAATATCACACATTGTTGGCCTCTCTGATAAGGGAGTGATGGTGAGAGCTCATTGGTATGATATCAAAATACATGTATTGCACTAAAAGTTATTATTCCTATATTTTATTATCACACTCATATATTTATGCATACTATAACCAAGAAATTTCTTATCTTGAGGACTAAATCACTCAATTTTTGCCAATGAGCTATTTTATTCAATGCATAGTTTGATCCAAAAATCGGGATAAGGGTTGTGAAATTTTTTTTTTTTAAAGAGTTCAAGTTATCAAGGAATTTATCTACTTTTGGTTGTTATCTGTATAGGTCTTTGAATTGCATTGTACAAATGACCTACAACTAGTCTATCTAAATGGGTTATGTAATAAATCTTCTCAGAGAAAAATAACCTTGAATCACACTTAAGTAGTTAAAGAACTACTTAAGCAAACATCTCACATCAGGACTAAAAATAATCACAACGCAAGTATATAGATATCGGTCTATTTTATTGTACATTAATTTCGAATGTAAATATATATCCAGCACAATATTTGGCATATGAAATATCAATGTTGGAAAAGAAAATAAGTACAATTCACCCTAAATGTGGTGGAGCGTTGATGTAACAAGAAAATACGGGCAGAGGGAAAAGAATGTAGTTGTTTAAATGATGTTTTCCTTCCAAAAAATAAAACACCTCAACTAATTTAGGCACTCTCTATGTAGGTTTCCCTATTCAATAGGCTTCACATATTAGGTAGCAGAACCTTTCCATGAGAAATCGAACAACCATATAGCATGAAAAATTTGTTCAAGAAACATAATATTGTTGAGTATTTACTAGTAATGGATTCAAGACACTTATACAAGAATGTTAAACTAGAAATTGCACCACATGCTGCAAAAGAAACGTTGTAAGGCAATACCATAGGAAAGAGTAGCCTAGAAGAAATAAGTTGTTGCAGAGAAGGAACCATCGTGAAGGGATGAAAGATAAATTTTGCTTCCATGGAAGCAAGTAGTGGAGGTTTCAAAAATATTGATGATAAGAGTTATTAACCATAAATTTTTTTTATAGATATTGAAATAGTTAATTGGGGGTGAAAATCCTTTGGTGATTAATAATCCTTCGAAACAAGCATGAAATAATTATGTAACTCAAATCTCAAGCAGCACGACATCAAGGTCAACATCATAAAAATAGTTTGAATTGATTGCAGACCTTAGAATGCACTTCCTTGTTACCTACAATTTTACATTCTTGTATATCCACCCGAAAGGATAAGGTCTTTGATGTCTAACAGTTTCAGGGTTTGGCTTCTTGTCTAAGTCTTCAGAAATCAAATTAGCTTGAGAATCACTATCAAAAAGTGTATCTATATTGGTATGTTTAGAAATGAATCCAACATGGAAAAGTTTACTTCTTGTATCTTCATCTTGAGTTACATTGGAACAACATGAAGAACTACTCCTTACTCTGTTCTTACCTTTCAAACCAATTGTTGTAATCTTGGTTTCATCTCCTAAATCTAAACCTGATTCATGTTCAATGATTGTTGCATTTTTTCTTTTCTCTTTGACTTTCAGTTTTTTCGCCTTGAACCCCAAATGAAGTTGCCACCAATGCTCTTTATCACGACCATTCTTCGAAAAATGTTTACATGTGAGTTTCTCTTCCTCTCTTTTGGTAGCGTTATTTCTCTTTCCACTTCCATTAAACTTTCCCTTGCCTTTACCCACATACTCAAGGAAACTCTCACTTTTCTCATCTATACTTTGTTTCCCTCTTGCTTCTAAATGTGTGGATTGAACACAAATCTCATCTAAGTTTGTGGGATTGAATATGAGAATAGTGTGTCTTAGGTAACTGTGTAAACCCCTGATATACTTTGACAAATTTTCTTGAGAACACAATTTAATACCAAAAATAAGAGCTCTTCTCCTAAATTCATGAGTATAATATTGAACACTTTTCCCTTTCAATTTTCTAAAATTCATTGAGTCCATAATGGATTTTTGCATGTAAGCTAGAGGATAGAATTTCCTTTTAATGGAAACAATAAAACTTGACCAAGACATTGAGATCTTACCTTAGTTTTTAATCTCTTCTTATGTCCTTGCTTGACACCATACAAGTGTTGATCCCTCCATCGTCAAGGAAGCTAATTGAAACATTATGTCATCTTCTTAAAGGTTCTCAATTCTGAAATAAACCTCCAATTGATGAATCCAATTATTTAGCCTCTCTACATTCACTTCGCCATGATACATTAGAAGCTCAAACTTGAAATCAAGTTTTAGTAAGGGAGTTTTTCCATTTTTGTATTTTGAGTGAGTATGGGTGGTTTTGGTTGTGGAAGTGGAAGATGATGATGACAATGGTGATGAGGATGACGATGAATATGGTGGAGACGGAGGAGGATTTCCTCCACCACCCTTTGAATCCTTATGTTCATCCTTTTCGTCCCTCCCTTCAAAGACGATCCTAACCCTTTCAGTTAGTTCATAGAAAGCCTACGTGAATGCTTCCTCCTATGAAATACCTCTAGTCTCTCCAGAAGCTCACATGATGGCTATGTTATCAAGCTCAGCTTTTGGTGCAACTTCTACCTCATGAATCTCACCTAGATATAAAACTTGAGATGCTTCAAGTGCAGTTGTGAGTGAAAATTTTGGTCGAGATGGTGCCCTAGTGGCTCTCCTTATACTGGCCCTAACCTTAGGACTAGCAACCAATAGTTTCCCTTCTCCTCTCTGCAACTTTAACATTGTAAGCATCACAAATTTGTAACCATTAAAACCTTAGTTGCACATAACTCAACAAAATCAATGAAATAACTTTTCAACCTTTACTCTGATACCACCGGGATCTAAATCTAAATGTTAGTTTTGTTGTGCTAATTTCACCTTCCGCATTATAAATAAGTTGATGATCTTTTGTTTCATGTGCATAGGCTTATTGAGGTGTTTCTGAGTATTAAAATGATCCATTAACGAAATTTTTTGACGAAGTAGTTCACGCCTCCTGGACTAAATCTCCTTGGTCCAAATTCCATGGCTTGGGCCTCTATATTAGCGCAAAATGAAAAAAAATGTGTTGTTTATAATCCTCTACTGCTCCTGAAACCTACTTCAATGTGTTTAGAATGTCCAATTCATCCGAAATAGACTCTTCTTGAGCAAAATTTTGTTGAATTTTGCAAAAGTTATGGCCTTCTCAATTCTTGCCTAAAAAACTCCACTAAATCTGGAAAGAACTCTAGTTACGGCTGCTAATTTTGTAAATCCACTGAAATTGGAAGAATCCACCAAAGAGGCCTATATATTAATCGCGATTAATTAACTGTTAATTGGGAGTTAACTATCGAATTAGCGCTAAACACACATTTAATTAAATATATATTACGACAAGATTAGCACAAATTTAATATAGTTATTTTTTATTAAGCACGTTTAACCCCATGCTTAGTGGAGTGCTCCACCCCTAGTTGTAGCCCAACGGTGACATATATGAGGGGGCTAGCCCCCTCCACTGTCCGACGTTTCAAATGATATGATAACATATGTAATTCAGTAGCATATAGAGTTAAGTTACAGGGTTGTGGTATAGTGGTAGTTTGGTGTGCTCGCTTGGGGGAGGTCCTGGGGTCAAGCCCTGACCTCTGCCCCTCTGCCTGTATTAATTTTGCCACCCAAACTATATTATATGCCCGACCTTTGGATATATGACATTTGATAATTCGAAGTTTGACCATATACGAAATTCACCCATACCTTGGTCCACCAGAGGGGGTACGTGGCAGCCCCTGGTTACCCGACATGTCTGCCTCTAGTTGGATTATTTCAACCATATAATAAAAAAATGTCGTTCGACCATTATACTATGAAATTCAGAAATTTCGTCTTCCAAACTTTCCACCGAATTATACAGTGACACTTGTCACAGTCTCATTGGGAGAAAATGGTGGAATATTCCTAGAACATCCCTTTTTGTTGACTAGTCTATCATGTCACCATTCTCTCACTTTTGAAACTTTTTTGTAATTGTTTAGGAAAATGAACAATAGGCTCTATCTTCCTCATTCGGAGTGGGTTTTCAATGAAATGAATTGCGTTGGATTTCTGGTGATGAGTTGTTTGTTGTCCTTCAAATTCCAATCAATTTTGAAAACTTGTATTTTTTAGCTTAACACTGATCACCTAGTGATTGAGTGTGCTTGTGTGTGTGTGTGTTTTTTTAAGAAGGAAAATGATCTACTGAAGTGTGTAAATATAAAATAAAATGAGTCCTAATTCAGCAAACCTAGGATGTTACAATACAAATTGTAGGATTGAGAAGGGTGAGTTGAATAAATAATATCAAATAATATCGCTCCATTTTGAGCATGTTCAAAATTTACAATTTTGGTTAGCCTTGTTATTCACGTTGACATAACAATATTTTTAAATAGAGTTTCATATGCCTTATTTTTTTTAAACACAAAGTATACTGGGTCAAGGTAAGCTAAGACTTCAATAATGACCCATAATGAAAAAATGAATAGTTAAGTATTTTCACTTTTTTATGATAGCTACAAGTGAAATTTTACAGGCTAATATTCCCAAGTGGGATAATACGGGCTGATATTCCCAAGTGGGGTAATATTCAATGTTTTCCCAAAATCAATTAGTCAATTTCCATTTAAAAAAAGGAAAAAATTAGCCAAATTTTATAGTATTAAATTATTTTACCTTGAAAATACCCAATATTATATATTCTCTAATATAAAATAGTTAGAAATGTAAACATTTCTACAAAGTTATCATCAAACATTTTAAGATTTGGGTATTAGGCACTAGTAATAATTTCAGTGATTGGTAAACCTTAAGATAAACAACTATCCTTAAAACTATCTTACATACTGCAATTAATATATGCAAAGACCCAGCTCTATTTGCATCTCTTTGAGTAGGAATTCGACAAATCAAGCATTCTATACTTGAAAACAACTCCATCATAGAGATAAGATAATTATAGTGGAACATAATGTTATAGTCATGTATTCTGAGAGGTAAATCTATATTAGTTAGTTCATTGTTAACCTTAATTTGACATTTTCTAAGGTAAACATTATATTTTTCCTTATTCTTTACTAACTAAAATAAATTATGACACAATTAATAACTACACTAACCTACTTATGCCACAACTTTATTACTTTGTACATCTCTAGAAATTAAAATGTCTCTACATATTGTTAGAATAAAAAATTGAATTTCATATATGTTAGATTAATGTAAATGATTGTATATATATTATGATATTTTAAAACTTAGTAAATTATATAAAAAAAATTTACTTCAAAATTGTGTAATATCCCAAATCCCTTGGGCTTGAATTATTACACACCTACGAGATTATCACATATATTTTATATAATTTCTTTTAATTCGTTAATGGAGTCATTCTCTTTCATTTATAAATATCCAATATTCTTTCCATAAAAAATATAAACTTATTTTTATTTAGTTTTATTCCATCAGAGTTAACCAAAACAATATTTCAATTTTTAATCGTAATAAACTATTTTACATTATCCAAGTCATCAATTAATATGAAATGCATGATTTAAATGTCTATTTCAACGCTGAGTTTACCCTCCGAGTGGCGAAGAAATGATATAACCAGAGCTTCCGGAAGTACAAGTACCGCTTAAGAAGGGAAGTCGACTTTTCTGAAGATTCGTTGAGTTTTTTAAGTGACATTTATTTAACCACTGAATGTCCGAGCATCACGAATTGAATGCAGTGGAAGTGAATTTCTAGCTTCTTCCTTTATTTTTGTTGCAAAAACTCCTGGTAAGTGATTTACAACACATTACTGACACTTAACTAACAGCTGAATTTAATTTTCTAAACAATTAAAACTAGCTGTACTTCATGCACAGCCATTCAACCCCATTAACAATGGTAATCATCTCCAACCATTCCATCGAATTAACAATGACAGCCAGTTAAATTGAAATTGTGTTACAAATAGACGAGTTATATAAATGGGCTTGGATCTATAAATTATAAGCAAAGAAGAGCAGCCAAGTAGAAATAATTGGAGGTCGAACCATCGTTAGAATTTTAGGTGTTACTCTTTTCCATGGATTGGCTAAACAATATGACTGACAAGCTTTTTTTTACCGTGAAATGAGAAATTTAGTGATCGCCATGGGTTTTCAGGTGGCCTTTTATGTTTAATGGTGATATTTTCCGGAATAGCCATTGAACGTTGCAACTGGATTTGTGGTATGTGGAGGTGTGGTCTCCTTGTCCATTGAACGTTGCAACTTCAATCGCTTTTCAAGAAAATTTCAATCTTCCCGTTCTTGTATTTTCCTATGAATGCGAATGCATGGACAGCGCAACTAATGGCAGAAGAAATGAATGAGGGAAAGAGGGCGGTTTCTAAGGTGATTCAAAATACAAACAGGACATCCATTGGCGAACAAACTCCGTTGTAAGAAAGAAGCTCAAAATTGCTAGCTATCAATTTTAGGGTTTCTTGAATTTTTTATAACTATTTAAAAGAATCCAAGAATCGCATAGGTTGTTTTAGAGTGTTCATAGTACCATGTTAAATACATTTCATTACACCGATTGAATTAGGCCCAAGTTAGATACATGTTATTTCTCTAATAGGGATCTCAAAGTTAAGCTGAAAATTCTATTATATCATTCGCATAGAATCTGATTGACAATCACTCATATAGTTTGTGAAGGGAGAGAGGAACCCTACCACATTGCCTCATGTCATTCTCAAACGTCACTGCCCCGACTTAAAAGAATAAAAGAAAAAAGACACAAAACCTTCAGAAAATCATTTCTAAACATATTTAGGCTTATTTCCAAACAACGGTTCTCTATTAAAAGAGATTTCACTTATTCTATGGAAACTTATTATAATACTCTTCACTAAATAAATTTTCAAAACTTACTCTTATATTATTTATTTAAAACTTACTCTTATATTAAATTTTATTACTAATGTTTATTAATTTATTTAGATAATTTTAAGATACTAATAATTATAATTTCAAAAATTTCAACATTTAGAATTTATTACTTTAAATTTTTTAACATTTAGGTTGTATTACTAGATATAAAATAAATATATTATATCTATAATAATTATTACTAAAATAAATATTATTATTATTATTAGATAAATTTTAATATAATAAAAAACAAGGTAATTTCTTTTATTAAATTAATGATTTTTTTTTTAATTTATTAAAATTTAATTAGAATTAATAAAAATAAAATAAAGTGAATTTAATAGAACTGTTATTGAATTGTTGATTAAATTATATTACACAAATTTGTTAAATTTATTAAAAAATTACAATAAACTAATTTTATTATTTATTAATAAAATTTATTAAATACATTAATAGAATATTAATTTGTTAGCTACTTGTTTTTTTTCTCCATATTTCACTATTTAAACTCTCACATTGTGTCCTTATTTTATTCGTCATTCAAAATCTTGTCTTGAAGATGAATTCCTTTGGGATTCAAAACATTCTTCATTGTTTTATTATACTGTGGATAATCTGAAATTTCTTCAAACTAGAATAACAAAAACTTGAAAACCATAATACTCAATATATTCTATGGTGAGAAATATAACATATGTATTAGTTACATAATAATTAAAAACACATATCTCCAACACCCTCTTTTTTCTTTTCCTTTTAAAACCACTTAGATTTATCCATCCAATATAAAAAGTATTCAAAGTACTAAATCAATTTTGTATAAACCATTCTATTGACATTATTCGATTTCTAGCGATAATTTTTTATGGAAAGAGTGCAATGAAACATTCAACATACTAAATGTACTCATTATCAATCTTACAACATAAAATCTTGCATATGACTTTTAAATATTAATCATCATTAAAGTAATTTATATACTCTACCAAGACATTATTTCCATAGTCACGTAGATGACCTTCTCAAAATCCTATTCATCCCTTTGTCTTCATTTAGAATTTTTTTTTTAAGTTCCTCGACACTAAATGTACCAACCAAACACAAGAGAGGGGACCTCTCATGCCCTCTCATGCTAGTAGTGTAATTCCTTTTTTATAATGTATAATGTAGGTGAT
Source organism: Pinus albicaulis (assembly GCA_034641835.2). Taxonomy (NCBI): domain Eukaryota; kingdom Viridiplantae; phylum Streptophyta; class Pinopsida; order Pinales; family Pinaceae; genus Pinus; species Pinus albicaulis. The sequence goes on from JAXQQM020057999.1 coordinate 18,680, forward strand.
TTATGGTTCTCTACTCGAAATGTAAGGGGCACACCTCTCATGCTTCATAATTTAAGCACTTTCTATAAAGGTAACCCTAGGAACTAGGCTTCACGCATTAGAAAACACAACCTTTTTATGAGAAATGAAACAACCATATAGTATGAAAAAAAATTTCAAGAAACATAATATTGTGGAGTATTGTGGAGTATTTACTAATAATGGGTTCAAGATACTTATACAAAAATGTTAAAAAAGTACTCAAACGACAACTTATTTAATTTCACACTTTTCTGCCCTCTCTCATGAGTGATGATGAGAGCTCGTTGGTATGTTATCGACACTTATACAAAAATGTTAAAAAAGCACTGAAACAACAACTTATTTAATATCACACATTGCTGGCCTCTCTGATAAGGGAGTGATAGTGAGAGCTCATTGGTATGCTATCAAAATACATGTATTGCACTCAAAGTTATTATTCCTATATTTTATTATCACACTCATATATTTATGCATACTATAACCAAGAAATTTCTTATCCTAAGGCCTAAATCACTCAATTTTGGCCAATGAGCTATTTTCTTCAATGCATAGTTTGATCCAAAAATCAGGATAAGGGGTGTGAAAAATATTTTTTTAATAGAGTTCAAGTTATCAAGGAATTTATCTACTTTTGGTTGTTATCTATATAGGTCTTTGAATTGCATTGTACAAATGACCTACAACTAGTCTATCTAAATGGGTTATGTAATAAATTTGCTCAGAGAAAAATAACCTTGAATCACACTTTAAGTAGTTAAAGAACTACTTAAGCAAACATCTCACATCAGGACTAAAAATAATCACAACGCAAGTATATAGATATCGGTCTCTTTTATTCTACATTAATTGCGAATGTAAATATATATCCAGCGCAATATTTGGCATATGAAATATCAATGTTGGAAAAGAAAATAAGTAAAATTCACCCTAAATGTGGTGGAGCGTTGATGTAACAAGAAAATACGGGGAGAGGGAAAAGAATGTAGTTGTTTAAATGATGTTTTCCTTCCAAAAAATAAAACACCTCAACTAATTTAGGCACTTTCTATGTAGGTTTCCCTATTCAATAGGATTCACATATTAGGTAGCAGAACCTTTCCATGACAAATCAAACAACCATATAGCATGAAAAATTTGTTTAAGAAACATAATCTTGTTGAGTATTTACTAGTAATGGATTCAAGACACTTATACAAGAATGTTAAACTAGAAATTGCACCACATGCTGCAAAAGAAACGTTGTAAGGCAATACCATAGGAAAGAGTAGCCTAGAAGAAATAAGTTGTTGCAGAGAAGGAACCATCGTGAAGGGATGAAAGACAAATTTTGCTTCCATGGAAGCAAGTAGTGGAGGTTTCGAAAATATTGATGATAAGAGTTATTAACCAGAATTTTTTTTTATAGATATTGAAATCGGAAATTGGGGGTGAAAATCCTTTGGTGATTAATAATCCTTTGAAACAAGCATGAAATAAGCATGTAACTCAAATCTCAAGCAGCATGACATCAAGGTCAACATCATAAAAATAGTTTGAATAGGATAAGGTCTTGGATGTCTAACAGTTTCAGGGTTTGGCTTCTTGTCTAAGTCTTCAGAAATCAAATTAGCTTGAGAATCACTATCAAAAAGTGTATCTATATTGGTATGTCTACAAATGAATCCAACATGGAAAATTTCACTTCTTGTATCTTCATCTTGAGTTACATTAGAACAACATGAAGAACTACTCCTTACTGTGTTCTTACCTTTCAAACCAATTGTTGTAATCTTGGTTTCATCTCCTAAATCTAAACCTGATTAATGTTCAATGATTGCTGCAGTTTTTCCTTTCTCTTTGACTTTCAGTTTTTTTGCCTTGAACCCCAAATGAAGTTGCCACCAATGCTCTTCATCACGACCATTCTTCGAAAAATGTTTATATGTGAGTTTCTCTTTCTCTCTTTTGGTAGTGTTATTTCTCTTTCCTCTTCCATTAAACTTTCCCTTGCCTTTACCCACATACTCAAGGAAACTCTCACTTTTCTCATCTATACTTTCTTTCCCTCTTGCTTCTAAATGTGTGGATTGAACACAAATCTCATCTAAGTTTGTGGGATTGAATATGAGAATAGTGTGTCTTAGGTAACTGTGTAAACCCCTGATATACTTTCACAAATTTTCTTGAGAACACAAATTAATACCAAAAATAAGAGCTCTTCTCCTAAATTCATGAGTATAATCTTGCACACTTTTCCCTTTCAATTTTCTAAAATTCATTGAGTCCATAATGGATTTTTGCATGTAAGCTAGAGGATAGAATTTCCTTTTAATGGAAACAATAAAACTTGACAAAGACATTGAGATCTTACCGTAGTTTTTAATCTCTTCTTATGTCCTTGCTTGACACCATACAAGTGTTGATCCCTCCATCCTCAAGGAAGCTAATTGAAACATTATGTCATCTTCTTAAAGGTTCTCAATTCTGAAATAAACCTCCAATTGATGAATCCAATTATTTAGCCTCTCTACATTCACTTCGCCATTATACATTAGAAGCTCAAACTTGAAATCAAGTTTTAGTAAGGGATTTTTTCCAGTTTTGTATTTTGAGTGAGTATGGGTGGTTTTGGTTGTGGAAGTGGAAGATGATGATGATGATGGTGATGAGGATGACGATGAATATGGTGGAGACGGAGGAGGATTTCCTCTACCACCCTTTGAATCCTTATGTTCATCCTTTTCGTCCCTCCCTTCAAAGAGGATCCTAACCCTTTCAGTTAGTTCATAGAAAGCCTACGTGAATGCTTCCTCCTATGAAATACCTCTAGTATCTCCAGAAGCTCATATGATGGCTATGTTATCAAGCTTAGCTTTTGGTGCAACTTCTACCTCATGAATCTCACCTAGATATAAAACTTGAGATGCTTCAAGTGCAGTTATGAGTGAAAATTTTGGTGGAGATGCTGCCCTAGTGGCTCTCCTTATACTGGACCTAACCTTAAGACTAGCAACCAATAGTTTCCCTTATCCTCTCTGCAACTTTAACATTGTAAGCATCACAAATTTGTAACCATTAAAACCTTAGTTGCACATAACTCAAGAAAATCAATGAAATAACTTTTCAACCTTTGCTCTGATACCACCTGGATCTAAATCTGAATGTTAGTTTTGTTGTGCTAATTTCACCTTCCGCATTATAAATAAGTTGATGATCTTTTGTTTCATGTGCATAGGCTTATTGAGGTGTTTCTGAGTATTAAAATGATCCATTAACACAATTTTTTGACGAAGTAGTTCACGCCTCCTGGGCTAAATCTCCTTGGTCCAAATTCCATTGCTTGGGCCTTTGTATTAGCTTAAAATGAAAAAAAAAAAAAAGTGTTGTTTATAATCCTCTACTGCTCCTGAAACCTACTTCAATGTGTTTAGAATGTCCAATTCATCTGAAATAGACTCTTCTTGAGCAAAAATTTGTTGAATTTTGCAAAAGTTATGGCCTTCTCAATTCTTGCCTAAAAAATTCCACTAAATCTGGAAAGAACTCTAGTTACGGCTGCTAATTTTGGAAATCTGTTGAAATTGGAAGACTCCACCAAAGAGGCCTATCTATTGATCGCGATTAATTAACTGTTAATTGGGAGTTAACTACCGAATTAGCGCTAAACACACATTTAATTAAATATATATTACAACAAGATTAGCTCCACCACTAGTTGTAGCCCAACGGTTACATATATGAGGGGGCTGGCCCCCTCCACTGCCCGACACTTCAAACGATATGATAACATATGTAATTCATTAGCATATAGAGTTAAATTACAGGGTTGTGGTATAGTGGGGGAGGTCCCGGTTGGGGGAGGTCCCGGGGTCAAGCCCTGACCTCTGCCCCTCTGCCTGTATTAATTTTTCCACCCAAACTATATTATATGCCCGACGTTCAGATATATGACATTTGATAATTCAAAGTTTGACCATATACGAAATTCACCCATACCTTGGTCCACTAGAGGGGGTACGTGGCAGCCCCTGGTTACCTGACATGTCTGCCTCTAGTTGGATTATTTCAACCATATTGTAATATCCCTCACATAAGCCACCATAAAAAACTCTCATAAAATGAGGGTTATTAAATAATTAAATATTATTAATTTTTATATTGATATTAAATGAAAAATATTCTTATAATTGTTGATTATAAGAATATTGGAAGAATTATTTCTTAATTATTTTATTTATAATAATTTATATTCTTCCATGGAAATAAATTATATTTCCAAGTTGGTATATTTTATGAGTTTTAGAAATAATGAGTAATAGATTTGGAAAAACTATGGATAAGTGATATTTTTCTCATAAGGAAAAAGAAAATCTACCTTTAAAAATAAAAGCATGAGGGATTTATGGAATGCTTTTCTGATTTAGGAAAAATCAGATTTATGGAGGCTTTATGGATTGCTTTTGTGATTTACAAAAGCTGGAATGCTTTTATGATTTAGAAAATATGGAATTCTTTTATGATTTAGAAAAAAGCTGGAATACTTTTAGGATTTAGAAAAGCTGGAATGCTTTTATGAATTAGAAAAGATGGAATTCTTTTATGATTTAGGAAAAAGTTGGAATACTTTTATGATTTATAAAATCTATTCCATTTTAATTAATTCTATTTTTTATATAAGCCTATGAGAGAAATAGAAGAGGGAAATGGGAGAATACATGGAGAATGGAGCCAAGGAAGAGGAAGAGAGTATTTCAAGCATGCATCAAGAGATGAGTAACCATATCCTTTGAAAATATCTTTGTTTGCATATGGACCATGATTATATAATGATTGAATTTATTTGCAATAAAAATTTTAGTGTATTAAAAGCTAGATCTACACTTATTTATGCATTATTTTGATAAAACCCCAGGGAGATCTTGTTTAGAAGGCTGAGTAGTTCCAGATCTGGTATGGATCTGATGTTTCAGCCATATATCAGTTGTAGATCTGAATATTAACCTACATCAGCTGAAGCTCCTCATATAAAATGTTGTCAAGTCTTCCTGCAGCTTTTCCAATTGTTTCTGCTATTATTTTTGAAGGATTCTTGCTCTTGCTTCAAGTAAATCCAATGCTTCTACAAAGGAACTTGATTATAGATTTGATTTCTTGATGCCATACTATAACATGAGTCTAATGGCTGATTTCTAGTGTCTTCCAGCAGAAACTGTGCAATTTCTAAAGGACGGTTTCTCTATTTACCAACTCTCTCATTTAGCTGATTTTCAGCTAGTATTGATTGTGGGAGATCTGTTAAAACCTCTAAACTCATTTATTTTTGCTGAAACTTTTCTTGAGGTCTGACACATCCTAAAATAAGGGAACCCAGCCCTGTTCTACATTATTTTCACACTGGATTGCTTATACAATGTCCTCCTTGAGCCTATTGCAGATTTTCCTGAGAGTGGAATTTAGCGCTTCTTCCTTGGTTGGTTTTTACTTCTCTTTTGGATCCATTGTTTAGATCTATAGATCTAAGGTTCCTAAGAGCAGAGAAATCTAAGATGATTGTTTCATTCCCACACTTGATGTGTTCCACCATTCTTCTATAGACAGAGTCTGGAATGGGCCAGGAAGCCTCTGGATTTCACCGTTCCTTGTGAAGGTGATGCATCTAGTAAATGCCCTGCCAGTCTATATCTGGTTTAGATCTATTGGTGTGAATCCATATTGCTATGATTCCATAGTGGAATATCTTAAGATATTCCCTACTGAGCCTATATTTTCCCATTTGGAACATTGCATAATTGTATGCAAGGAAATAATTATTGTGTTAAAAATCTTCAAAATGAATAGAAGATAAAAATATATCCTTGTATGCATTATTGGATTAGATTCTTAGAGAGGAAAAAGAGTAATCACATGCTTTATTATGTTTGATTATTTAGAGAAACATATATGCTTGCATGCATGGGAAAAATATATTTTGAGTATTAGATTTCTAGAGAAAAGGAAGATGCAATCACATAATATTTATTGTGTTAGCCTTCTTTTGGGAAAAATAATATGTATTTGTCCAACCTAAAGGGATTAGCTATGGTATTAGCTTTATCTTGGGAGAATATTATGCATAGTTATTGGTTATATCTTTTGGATGAGAGGGAAATGTCACTTTGCATGCATGAAATGATAATCGGTATGCATTTGACCCTTGGAAAAGAAATGTGTTTATTTTTCCATGAAATATTTAATTGGTTTCTTTTGGAAAGAAATATATGTTTTACATGCAGGAAGAACAAGATATGTTATTACATGCACAAAACTATAACTTGTATGTTAACTTTGTTTGAAATAGAGTTGGCATTGTTATACATAGTAACCATTATGAATAGATCTTGGGTGGAAAATATGTTTTTGGAAAGGAACATGTATTCACATGCGTAAGTATAACATCTATTGCATTAATCCATATTGAAAAGAAAACATACGAGTAGGAAAAAATAGAAATTGCTTGTTGGGATAGTTATCTTGAAAATATTGTTATGCATTTGCATGCACAGTATTATTATATAGTATGTTAGCTTTCTTTTGGAAATAATAGGAAAGTGCATGCAAGATTTTATTAGTGTTTGGTGGAAAGAGGATGCTTGATATTGATTTACTTGTTACTAATGCATGTGAAATGATGTTAAATAAGGAAACTAATGTCAATGTGGTTATGTTTTATAAATGCATACAAATATTTGTTCAAGTGTCACAAATAGAGATTGATTATTGGTTTATTAATATTTTATCTAATCATGATATCAAGTGTGCTGACGACAGAAATGGCAGGAAAGAAGGATGACTTGAGAAAAGGAAATTTCAAGTTTAACATTGTGGAAGATAAAAATTTGTTAGTCCATGCAGGTTTAGTAGTTCCAATTGCACAATGATCCCCTGAAGGAAACAGTCTGAATACAAAGACAGAGATTGATGATTCGTGGGTAAATGGTATCATGATGATTGTAATAACTTATAGCTAGTTATGTTTCTTTTAAGATTATTTTTATATGTAAATTTTATGACAATGGTCAAGGGATGGACTCCCTTATAACCATTGAGTGAGGGGTGACAACCCTCACGAGCGTTTAATAATAAAATTAAACGTTTGCTGGTTTTCACCCTACGGGGTTTCCAGGGTATATCGGTGTCTATTTATGTGATTGTTAATGGTGTCGTTTTGATGATGTTAATTTATTTCATGATATGACGTTGATATTATCAATTAGGTGATCTACTAATTGAATTAAAATGATCATGGGATCGATGCATAGTTATAGCAGGAAATTTAAGTTAATATGCTACAACAAGAACAATTAATGGTTGTGTAACTCACTATGATTTTTGCTAAATATTTCTCTAAGTGATGATAATGGGTATTTAAATGGTTAATGCAGAATATATAAAGAAATTTATAAGGTTACACATTCGTAAATGTTGAAAAAAAGTCCTAACTCCATGCATTTTTCCTGTGAGGTTATCGGGGTATGTTACAAATGGTATCAGAGCAAAAGGTTGCAACACTGGCGCCTTTTGGGAATCGTTATGCAAAAAGGAAGTAGAGGTATGATGCTAGTGGGCATCATCTCAGGTATGATTTTAATTAAACTTGTAGTATACTACAATTAACATGAGATGCATGTTGCACGATTAATGACTGCATGAAAGAGTAGACATTTATAATGTTTCTTTAAAAGTTGTGCTCATGAAATTTTAATATGGATGTGGATAAAAGATAATAAAACTTCTATTGTACCTATGAACCATATTGAGCACTCATTGTTTATATTGTTGATTAATTACCAACCTTTGCATGCATAATGTGAGAAAAATTATTATGGTGCATAAGAAAAAAAAAATGGAAAAACATGGCTAAAGTTATCATGCACTACCTATAAATAATGAATACATGTATGGTTGGTGTGATAACTAAATAATATAGAAGTTGGGTTTGACGCTGAAGAGGACAATGGAATGTTGAAAACAAAATATATATATACTTGAACGAAACTCTTTAGTTGTTAAAAATAAGCAACGAGTGAAATAGAACTCACATAGTGAACTTAAATTCAATGAAAAAATCATAGTAGCATAATTGTGGGTTCTCTTTCTTCATTTAGAGTTGTAGAGGAAATATTGCATTCAATGTGTTCGACAAAAAGTGGTAATTGAGATCCGCGGTTTTGTATTTTAAATAATTTCATCCATGGAAGTTTTGGATGTGATTAATCTTTAATATCAAGGGGTTTTCATACCTTGATATCATGTAACCCCCATGGTGATTCCAAGAAAAAGTTATGTTTAGAAATGGATCCATAATTTGGTCAAATTTCCTGATTAGACGCTGTTGTAGGGATTGTTGGTTCTGTTATTAGCAGAAATTTTACCATTGATGATATTAATATGATTCATGATGTTCTAGAAATTCTAGTTTTACTATATCTATGAGAGTATAAACATATTTATGGAAATTTATTTCATCTCTGCTAACTAGTCCCTCAATGGTAGTAGATTGTATGCTTGCCAACTATTTGGAAGAATGCCTTATCCACCATAGATTGCATGCTTGCAAATTGTTGTTAAAATTCCTCAATGGATGTAGATTGCATGCTTGAAAATTGTTTGATGGAATTTCGAATTGGTTGTAGATTGCATGCTTGCATACTATTTGAAAAAACGTCTATAGTGATTGTAGATTTCATGATTGCAAATTATTTTCACAAAATTCCTTAATGGTTGTCGCTTATATGGTTGCAAGCTAATGGTAAGCGAAAAAAAAAAAATCATATTTTGTGTCCTAGTGTTCGATGGGACTGTTAGTTCTCTACAATATTGATGGCTGCTAAGGTGAAACCTTAAATAAAGTATCATGCTATGGTATGCAACATATGTTAATGTCTTTTTTCTAAGCTACATGATTATTATTATTATGTGGAAATTTTGAATGTATACCACCTATATTACATGCGATGAATTGTTGTCAATGTGCTTTGACAAATTTTGGACCCCATGTTTTGGGTCAAGTATAGATGCATGGTGTACATAAATGTTCGTTTGCCTTAATGATAATATGCAATGGAAAATTATGTAAATTACAGTGGATTTGTAGACATTGACTATTTTTAGACATTGAATTTTTATTGGATTCAATGGCTATGGAAGCTATGATGGGATTGATGTAATGAGGTAATATTTTATTTTATGGTTGAGTTAATGAATACTTTAGTTGGGGTATTGAAGAAATAACTCTAGAGTTTTTGTAACACCCCCAAGTTCTATGCTTTTCAAATTAGACATTTGAACATAAATCCAAAGGGGAGTGGACCCCAATGGATAATTATTGTGTGGATGTGGTTAATTATTTATTTATGAAAAATAAATAAAATATTGTGTATACACTATGACCAAATGAGAAATTGAGATCACATGCCTAATCCATGAGGTTATGGAAAAGGTAAAGACTTTCCCCAAAATCTTTCAAAAATCCTTGAAAGAAGTTATTTCTAATTTAGATTTTTGAGGAAAAATCTAAATTCCCCAATGATGAGGAAAGCAGTTGGGAAGAGGTAAAAAGCTGGAAGAGCTGGAAAAGCAGAAAGCACCTTTAAAGTCCCTAAATAAGGGAAGCCTAGGCAAACAGAAATAAAAGCATCCTGAAATTCTGGACGCAGAATTGGAAACTGTAACACCTCCAGTTGATTTTTTTTTTTTTTCCAATCTACTGAGATCTCTTCTCTATTCATCTTATTATTTGACTTTCGTTTCCTCTGAATAAGTTTCTTCTAACGTTCTAGCATCTTTCTCTTCATAACAACATTGAACATTTCAACGATATTCTTTAGCTTAATATATCTAATACATATATATGCTTCCATCCTTTTAGTATTAACTTTGAGATGTGTTGGTTTATATATTTCTTTGTTTTAGACATAACATAAACCTAGTCTATAGGACATACACATTTTCCAATAATCTCACCCATCTTCTATATATTCCATACATATACTGGTGAATCCACTTTAACAATGAATCGATTTCATATATATACCGGTGAATCCACTTTAACAATAAATCGATTTCATATATATATATATATATATGAACGATATTTTATTCCTGACCCTTTGTATTTCTTTATTGTAAGAGGTCCCCTTTTTGTATTTCTATCTTGTTAGACATTCGTATACCCCAAAGGGGAGATAGATATATATATATATTTTTAACAAATGTTAAATTTCCCTTTTTGTCAAAAGGCATATATAAAATTCGTTGAAGGTTAAATTCCCGTTTTGTTCAGCCCTACATCCTTACCCCGTTGGAGAAAGTGAAATTTATCATTCATTTAAGTCGTCAGATATGCATACCCCTACTTATATTAAACTTCGTAACTTTAATACTATGTTTTTGTCTTGACATGATGGCTTGCCATGGCCAATATACATATATGATAGTGGTCACACCAAACGTGCGCGGCTTTTTCTGATTTAATATACCATGAATTTGTTTTTTTTTGTTTCGAGTGTAACCCTAATTATATTGGCTATGTGCAGGCACGTGATGAGGCATAGTTCCGATTCCGGAACCTACAGCGTCCTAAGTATTGCTACGCTTCTTTCGTGGGATTGAGGACTTCACCTTCCAATCAGGGAGATTTCTAAGTCTGTAGCGGACCACCTTGTTCTCATAGCTATGCTACCGCTCAGCCCTAACCGCGTGGTTCCTTACTCTCCTCTGACATATACGTGCCGGCGCCGAATATTTCAGTCTCAGGTTTAAGAATGACAGACGGCGGTTTTTGTTGTGATACCGTTACGTGTCGATGTGTTGAAGGGTTGTACCGATACGAGATCCGTCTTTTGGATAGGAGAGAGACAAGCGCCCTTCCCTCCGTCGCCACTAGGTTGCAGGCTGCAGCTTTGCGTGTTATCAATGCAGGAATGGGACGATTTTTCTCATAATTCGTACCCCATCTCTTGCTCGGAAACCATCTACCATCAACAGCTGGTTAGAGAAGGTGTAAAGGATGTTTCGGTATGGGTGCATTCGCTGGAAATCTGCTGGCCCAGTACCACTTAAACAAAGATTTAACCTATCGATTGGGATGGAGGTGGCTGTGCCACAGAAGTCGCAATATCCCCCTCGGGATTTTGTCAGAACGCAGGGTTGCTGCGTTTAATCCTGTACAATGGATTGATTTCAGTTAGGGTTTCTCGGTCTGTCTTATAATCCCTCTATTGCCAGATTTCTTAGCATTTGTTTAGCGCTATTATTTTCTTGGTTCATTTAATCCCAAGCCTCTTCGCGTTTTGTTATAGAGGGAAGTCTTTCTTGATTAGGCTTTACATTGTGGCTGCGTGGCTTTGTGACAGCTTCCAGCTTCCAGGTTGCTTACCTCGGCGCAATCTAGTCGAAATGCATGCAGATTTTATCATCAGTAGGTAACTCTTATATCTCGTTACCCACCCTCTCAAATCTCTGCTCATTAAGATTTTTATTTACTCTTCTCCTACTCGTTTAGTGGCCCAGCGGTGACCATTTCTCCTCCAGGGTTTTTATAGTTCTGCTTTGCGTCTTTCTACACGTCCCACTAACTCAGTTTGTTTTTCCGCGATCAGAGGGACCAGAGGGACCCGGGATCGCTTCTTCAAAGGCGAATGAGCACGGCTATTGTTGCCGGGGTCACACGCTTTGTTTAGCGCAGGTCAACTTCAGGAGAGGTGGAGCAAAAGCGTCTGGGAGAGATGTTTATGAAATGCAGTGGGATTTCATCTATTATGCCTGAAACCCTGGTTCAGATTTTCTTGTTTTTTTTTTTTTTTTTTGTAAAACCTTGGTTACTGCAACAAATGCTCTATTATGTTAAATATGGTAACTGATCATAGCTTATGGGAACGTGACAGAAAATTATCTTTTACCTTTTTCCTTTGAAGTTACTGGTGATAACGGTTTTCTGTGCCTCAGTATAGTGCGTAATATTATTTCTCAATTTCAAATCATAACTATTGCAGTTCTGCTTAGCCGTATAAGGTTTTTTTTCTTTTTCCGCTGGAAATAACTAGTTAATCATTAGGTCTTTCGTTTTTGTCTGCCTATCTATATATATCCTCTGTCGTTATAAATTAATAGTTCATGCAATGTGGCCTTAACTCGAATTCGGTTTGTCACCACCGACATGTGAAGTAGCGTCTGAGTTGTATGTGCAGGGATTGGAATGGTTCGCCTCAGCGTCCCCAGGTATTCTATGATGGTGCTACACCCGTGATCTTAATTACATTGCCACAGAACTCGTATCATACATATTTAAAACTGGCGTTACTCATCTATATTTGTCACCGCGTTATTTTACGTTGGCTCCTTTATATGTTATGGTTAAGATTGGACTTAAGTGGTGTGAGTAGACCCTCCTTAAAAGGCGGTGATCTTAATTTACGACAAGTTCATTGTAATATGGAATACATACTAACCCTGACGTCGTTTAGTTAACTACTCATGAACTAGCAGATTTATGTTGTTTACCTCTATATTTCTTTCAAGCCCGCACAAAGTATCACTATGATTATTCGCTATAGAGTTAGCGCTCAGCGCGTGGCATTTCTTGTTATTTCACATGTGTAAAGGTATTCAATAATAATTTGGATAGGATGCACACATTTTAATTTCGGGTTTATTACTATAGAGTTGTTTCAAGGTTTTGTTTTTAAAAGCAACCCTTATTATTTCTCCTATCAGAATTGTTGAATGTAGGAGGTAAAATTTACGCAGTTTATTATCGTTTTACTCTCCACTGTTGTAGCTAATTGTAAAGATCATCTACGTATTTCGGTGTAACTTAATTGAGTTGAACATTAATCGCTCTTTGTGCGGTTTATATATATATATCCTATTTACACCTCCGCTTTCACGCGTAGGCTACATATCTATACCACAGATGCATATATTCCTTTTTTTTTCATATATGTTTTATTTCCATACATAATTCCTTTGCAGTCAAAGGAAAAAGGATTATAACTGTACTAGCGATGTACCCTTGGTAAGATATGTGTATTGCTTTTGTTTAACTTCCTATACAGTTTTATTAATAATGTTCAATAAGCATAGATTTAATGCATAACCCTAACGTTTCTTCTAAGGGTTAGAGTTGAACTTTAAATTCCATACATTCTATAATGACTATAAGTAAGGTATCCTTCCTATATTGCAGATTTGCTCTTTGGTTTAACAATAATACACCTTCTAAAGTCCTAGCTCTTAATTTCTATTTTCTTCGGTTTATGCCTATAGTTATTCAATAGCACTTTACTAGAGTACCTCAAATATAAATGGAATCCTTGTGGATGGTAATTGATTCAAAGACTCTAAATAGATTTAGAAGTGAAATCTACACACTTATGAATATTATAAAAATGTTATTTATTTTCTAACATAATTTTGAATGTCATAATTCATTGCATTTGATTCCAGCTGTTTGTATTTATAGCCTGTAACTTTACTACTGTTATAATGTTTCTCTAGCATACTCATAAGCATACAATATCACATTGGTGCCTACCAGGAACAAAGAAACAATTAATCCTCTGTAGAGGTTAAGAAACTTCAGATTTAAACCGACCCTGGTTTAGAGATTCTGGAGTTTCTACTCTATGGATTTTTCTGGTCTACAACTAAACAGTGTCTGGAGGGTGATTACCCTAGGATGGATACTGTTAAATGTAGTACTAACATCAATCACACCATTTAATTAATTTTTCTATATGTAGCCAATTCATACCATTAGAAAATAGAATAACAAAAATTTCAGAATATACCACAATCTGCAAATGACCAACCTCCCAACCTTAGAGTCCTCTTTGTCTCCCAGGACTCACCCCCGAGCAGAGATCACCTCCTAGAACAGATCAACCTCTGATCTGGCTAGGAGCAGCTTACTTAAGCTCATAATTCCCCAAAGCATGTTTCTAATTCTGCGTCCAGAATAGCAGGATGCTTTCTTTCCTGTTTAGCCTAGGCTTCCCATTGTGGGATTCTTTAAAGCTGCTTTAAGCTTTTCCTCAGCTTTTCCAGCTTTTTCTCACCTCTTTCCAACTACTCCTCTTCATTGGGGAAATTTAGATTCCTCCTCAAATCTAAATTAATTTCTTTTAGGGATTTTTGAAAGATTTTTGGGGATGTGTTGCGTTATCCATCCTCATGGATTTGGCAAGTGATCTCAAATTCTCATCTTGGTCAACTTGCACAATCATTTTATTTATTTCCTCAAAAAAAATATGCAAATACATTCACACATACTTATCCCTTGGGGTCCACCCCCTTTAGGATTTAAGTTCAATGTCTAACTTTTAAAAATTCAACACACAAATTGGGGGTGTTACATATTCCCCCTCTGAAAATAAACACCGTCCTCAGTGTTGTTATTCAACTACTAGAGTTCATTTAAACAAAAATGGATATTTCTCCATCATTTCAGCTTCCCTTTCCCAGGTAGCTTCTTCAGCAGTAAAGTGCTTCCACTGCACTTTTACTCTGGCCACTGTTCTGTTTCTCAATTCAATTTCTTCCTGCTCCAATATTTGAAGCGGCTCTGGCAGAAACTCCCCTTCTGGTTCCACCTGTACAACATTCCAATCAACTATGTGAGAAGCATCATGTACATATCTTTTTAATAATGAAATATGAAACACATCATGCACTCTAACATGGGGTGGTAAGTCCAGCTTGTAAGCCACTGGTCCCACCCTTTCTAAAATTTCAAAAGGCCCACAATATCTAGGTGCAAGTTTTGCACAACTTCCAGCATAAAGTGTGCTCTTTTTGGGTTTGATGCGTAAATACACATGATCCCCCACTTTGAATTCTCGGTGCACTCTTTTCTTATCAGCATAGCTTTTCTGGCGATCTTGTGCTGTCTTGATATTTCTTTGTATTTGCTTGACAATTATTTCCATTTCTTGTAGTGCATCTGGTCCCAACACCAGTTTATCCTCTGGCTGACTCCAACTCAAGGGAGTACGGCACTTTCTCCCATAGAGTGCCTCAAATGGACTCATCTTAATAGAATATTGGTAGTTGTTATTATAGGCAAACTCAGCTAAATGCAGATACTCTTCCAATTTTGATGGCCTATCCATCACATACATTCTCAACATATCTTCTAAAATTTGATTTGTCCTTTCTGTTTGGCCATCAGTTTGAGGGTGATAGGCAGTACTAAAATTCAGCTTAGTACCCATTCCTGCAAACAATCCCTTCCAAAATGCTGCTGTAAACTTAGCATCTCGATCTGAGACAATCACCTTGGGAACTCCATGAAGCCTTACTATCTCCTTTAGGAAAACATTTGCTACTTGAGCTGTTCCAAAGGTAGACTTTACTGGTATAAAGTGAGCAGCTTTGGTGAGAGTGTCTACTACTACCATTACAGAATCATGTTGATATTTAGTCTTAGGTAATCCTGTTATAAAATCCAGGGAAACTGTGTCCCATTTCCATTCTGCAATCGGTAAAGGGTTTAAAAGACCTGCTGGATGTTGGTGCTCAACTTTGACTAGCTAACATTCCATACATCTACTTAAATACTCTGCCACATCTCTCTTCATTCCTGGCCAGAACAACTTCTTCTTCAAGGCTGTTAACATCTTTTGGTATCCTGGATGTCCTGCATAAGGCTGTTTGTGATATTCATCTAGAATTTCTCTTTTCAATGACTCTATATTTGGAATATACAACCTGTTTTTGTAATAGAGCAGCCCTTTTTGGTTTTTAGTGAAATCATTTTTATCCCTTTTCTGTAGTTTCACCAAGAGTGCTTCATAGTTGGGATCTTGATTTGCTGCTTTTCCCACCAATTCCTCTATCTCCATCTGGGCACTACTCCCAATGCTGTTTAAATGTTGACAAGCATTTCTACTTAAGGCATCAGCAACTTTATTTTCTTTCCCCTTGATATGTTTTATGTCCATATCAAATTCACTTAGAAAAGACAGCCATCTGGCTTGTCTTGCATTCAGGTCAGTTTGGGAAAAGAAATATTTAAGGCTAATATGATCAGTCATCAATGTGAACTTCTTCCCCAGCAAATAGTGCCTCCACATTTTTAAAGCATGAATAACAGCTGCAAATTCCAGATCATATGCACTATAATTCTGTTCATGAGTTTTCAATTTCCTAGACTCATAGGCAATAACTGAATTTTCTTGCAATAGGACTCCTCCTAGCCCCTCTCTGCAAGCATCTGTACATACCACAAATTCTTTATCAGGATCAACAATTTTTAATATAGGAGCTGAAATAAGTTTCTGTTTCAATTGTTCGAAACTGTTTTGACATTTCTCAGTCCACACGAACTTAACACCCTTCCTTTGTAATGAGGTTATGGGATTTGCTATAGCAGAAAATCTCTCCACAAATCTGCGATAATAGCCCGCAATTCCCATAAATGATCTTACTGCTGAGACATCAGTGGGGACTGGCCATTCTTTAATGGCTTTTATCTTTTCAGGGTCAACTGCCAACCTTTTTTCAGAAATTATATGCCCCAAATATTGAATTTTATCTTTATAAAATTCACATTTACTGAACTTGGCATATAACTGATTTTCTTTCAAAGTTTTCAACACTATTCTCAGGTGTTCCTTATGTTCTTCCTCATTTTTAGAGTAGACTAAGATATCATCTATGAACACAAGAACAAATTTGTCCAAAAACTTGGTTAACACACTGTTCATCAAGCACATAAAGGTGGCAGGGGCATTCGTCAAACCAAAAGGTAGGACTACAAATTCCTAATGCCCATACCTAGTTCGAAATGCTATTTTTTTAATGTCTTCTTCCTTAATTCTAAGCTGGTGATAACCAGTCCTTAGGTCTATCTTGGAAAAGACTGAGGCCCCTCTCACTTGATCAAACAGATCATCAATTCTAGGAAGTGGATATCTGTTCTTAATGGTCAACTTGTTCAGTTGACGATAATCAATGCACATCCTAAAAGTTCCATCCTTCTTTTTAACAAATAAAACAGGTGCTCCCCATGGAGACACACTTGGTCTGATGTAACCTTTATATAGTAATTCTTGCAGCTGCGTCTTTAGCTCCATAAGTTCTGATGGACTCATCCGATAGGGGGCTCGGGAAACAGGTGTAGCTCCTGGCACCAGATCTATAGAAAAGTCAATCTCTCTTTTGGGGGGAAGATGAGGGATTTCCTTGGGAAAGACTTCCTTAAACTCTCTGATGACTAGTATAGCATCCAGTAACTCTTCCTCAGTTTTCTGTTCTATTTCTTCTACATGCACTGCATAGACTTGGTATCCTTTCCTAGTTGTTCTTTTCAATTGTAAGGCTGATATTTGTCTTACTACAATGGGTTTTGGTTTCCCTTTTAGTGTAAAAGGTTTCCCTTCCTCATCCACACAATGCAAGGTTTTATCCCAGCAGTTCATTAGAGCTTTCTTCTTTTCCAGCCAATCCATTCCTATTAGCAAGTCATAGGATCCTAATGGCAATATGTTCAAATTTACTTCTGTTGTAAAGCCATTTAATTGTAGTGCTGTTTTGGGCAATTTATGTGTAACTTTTCTCTTAGTTCCAGTGGCCAGCTGTACCAACCATGACTGCTGAAATTTTTCAGGTTTAATTTTACATTTTTCTACAATTCCAGGACTAATGTAACTCAAAGAAGCACCTGGATCAATCAAAATAGTAACAGGGAGGTCAGAAATCTTACCCTCCATTTCCACCATGGTTGCTTGATGTTCTGCTTGCTGATTTTCCAATGCTGCACTGATAGTTGGTATGTTTTTGGCTATGTCATTGACTGTTGTTGCCTCTCGCTCCCTGCTGATCATGTGTATATTCCGATGGGGGCAGTCCCTCATCATATGGGGTTCTCCACAGCCCCAGCATTTCAGAGGTTCCTTCATTCCAACTGTCCCTTCCTTTCTATTGTTCCTTTCTACTGGTTTTGAAGCCACTTGGGACTGAGCAGTTTGAATTTCTTTTGGTTTGCTGAACTTTTTCCTTTGATGATCTCTACCAAAATTCCTTAAATATGCGGGTTTTGGTCTCTTTCCTTTGAACTCACCCTTGTTCATCCAGCTCTTCCCTTGTTCAGCTTTACCTTTAAACTGTTGATAGCATAATCTCGCTTTTCTCACAGCTTCATCCATGGTCTTTGGGTTGTCAAACTCAATCTTCTCCTTGTACACAGTAGGCAAACAATTTAAAAACCTTTGCACTTTTGCCTTTTCTTCCCTAATGTAAGGGACATACCTCAGTAAATTAGTAAACTTAGTGACAAACTCATCAATAGTGAGCTGCCCTAGCCTAAGTTCATGGAATTCTTTTGCTTTATCGTCATAATAACGTTCATTCAAATAACGACTTTTGAACTTAGTCTGAAAATCTTTCCAAGTAACTGTCTTTTTATCAATGACATGCACCATTTTTGTCTCTTCCCACCAGAGTGTAGCTTTTCCTTGTAGCTGGTACATAGCTAATCTAGCTTTCAGATTGCTCTCATATTCATAAACTTGGAAATACTTGATCATGTTCAGCAACCAAGCTTCAGCATCCTCCTCCTTCTCCCCATAATAGGAGGGAGGTTTGACCTTTCTAAATTCTCCCTGCAACTCTCTTTTCTGCTTATGTTGATTTCTAGCTGCATCCTCATCCTCAGATTCATCCATCTTTCTTTTTCCAGAACATTCGCCTTCCTGGCTGTTCCGAGAAGTTAGCTCTCTGATGAGCTTTTCCTGCTCCTTACTGGCTGATGACAACATGTCATTTCGGCTTCTTAATTCAGCCAACTCTCGTTGCATCCGTTGCAACATAGCCAGTACCGGGGCATTGGGATCTGGAGTAGCAAACTCATCCCGCAGATCCACATAAATCCCTACACCTTCAACCATTTCAACTGTACACACTTACAACACAGATTAGCAAAGTTCATAAACTTCAGAAAAACAAAATATGTAATAAGCAGTGAGCACAAAACGACAGCCCAATTTGTTGTAACTAGTGCTCCGATACCATTTGTAACACCTCCAGTAGAAATTTTTTATTTTTCCAATCTACTGATATCTCTTCTCTATTCATCTTATTATTTGACTTTCGTTTCCTCTGAATAAGTTTCTTCTAACGTTCTAGCATCTTTCTCTTCATAACAACATTGAACATTTCAACGATATTCTTTGCAACCCAATATATCTATACATATATATGCTTCCATCCCTTTTAGTATTAACCTGAGATGTGTTGGTTTATATATTTCTTTGTTTTAGACATAACATAAACCTAGTCTATAGGACATACACATTTTCCAATAATCTCGCCCATCTTCTACTCTTCCATACATATCTGGGGTGAATCGATTTAACAATGAATCGATTTCATATATATACCGGTGTGAATCCACTTTAACAATAAATCGATTTCATATATATATATATATATGTTTATGAACTTGATATTTATTCTTTGACCCTTTATGTTTCTTTATTATAGAGGTCCCTTTTTTGTATTTCTATCTTTACATAATTCATTAAGTACACCCCAAAGGGGAGATATATATATATATAGTTTTAACAAATGTTAAAGTTCTCTTTGTATCAAAAGGCATATATAAAATTCGTGGAAGGATTACATTCCCGTTTTGTTCGGCCCTACGTCGTTACCTCATTAGAGAAAGTGAAATTTATTATTCATTTAACTCGTCAGATATGCATCCCCTTACTTATATTGACTTCGTAACTTTAATATTCTGTTTTTGTCTTGACATGATGACTTGCCACGGCCAATATACATATATTATAGTGGTTACACCAAACGTGCAAGCTTTTGATTTAATACCAGTTTGTTTTTTTATTTGAAATTGTAACCCTAATTATATCAAACTGTGCCGAGCACGTGATGAGCGTAGTTCAGTTGGGAACTACGAGCGTCTAAGTATTGCTACGCTTCTTTCGTGGGATTGAGGACTTCACCTTAGGTCGGGAGATTTCTAAGTACGCAAGCGGACCTGCCTGATTCTCTTGTCTGTGCAGCTCAGCCCTAACGCGTGTTTCTGTGCCTCTCCCGACATATGCGATATCGAGAACTCTTTAGTCTGGGTTTAGATGACAGACGGCGATTTTTGTTGTATTGTCTGGTGCGTGTCGATGTGTTGAAGGGTTGTATGCCGTACGAGATCGAGTCTTTTGGATAGGAGAGAGACAAGCGCCCTTCCCTCGTAGCCACTGATTCAATTTATCAGCTTTGCGTGTTATCAATGCAGGAATGGGACGATTCTGCTCATCATTCGTACCCCATCTCTTGCCCGGAAACCATCTACCATCAATAGCTGGTTAGAGAAGGTGTAAAGGACATTTCGGTATGGGTGCATTCGCTGGAAATCTGCTGGCCCAGTACCAATTAAACAAAGATTTAATGTATCGATTGGGACGGAGGTGGCTGTGCCACAGAAGTCATAATATCCCCCTCGGGATTTTTTCAGAACACAGGGTTGCTGCGTTTAATCCTGTACAATGGATTGATTTCACTTAGGGTTTCTCGGTCTGTCTTATAATCCCTCTATTGCCAGAATTCTTACCATTCGTTTAGCACTATTATTTTCTTGGTTCATTTAATCCCAAGCCTCTTCGCGTTTTGTTATAGAGGGAAGTCTTTCTTGATTAGGCTTTACATTGTGGCTGCGTGGCTTTGTGACAGCTTCCAGCTTCCAGGTTGCTTACCTCGGCGCAATCTAGTCGAAATGCATGCAGATTTTCTCATCAGTAGGTAACTCTTATATCTCGTTACCCACCCTCTCAAATCTCTGCTCATTAAGATTTTTATTTACTCTTCTCCTACTTGTTTAGTGGCCCAGCGGTGACCATTTCTCCTCCAGGGTTTTTATAGTTCTGCTTTGCGTCTTTCTACACGTCCCACTAACTCAGTTTGTTTTTCCGCGATAAGGGGGACCAGAGGGACCCGGGATCGCTTCTTCAAAGGCGAATGAGCGCGGCTATTGTTGCCGGGGTCACACGTTTTGTTTAGCGCAGGTCAACTTCAGGAGAGCTGGAGCAAAAGCGTCTGGGAGAGATGTTTATGAAATGCAGTGGGATTTCATCTATTATGCCTGAAACCCTGGTTCAGATTTTCTTGTTTTTTTTTTTTTTTTGTAAAACCTTGGTTACTGCAACAAACGCTCTCTTATGTTAAATATGGTAACTGATCATAGCTTATGGGAACGTGACAGAAAATTCTCTTTTACCTTTTTCCTTTGAAGTTACAGGTGATAACGGTTTTCTGTGCCTCAGTATAGTGCGTAATATTATTTCTCAATTTCAAATCATAACTATTGCAGTTCTGCTCAGCCGGATAAGTTTTTTTTTTTCTTTTTCCGCCGGAAATAACTAGTTAATCGTTAGGTCTTTCATTTTTGTCTACCTATCTATATATATCCTCTGTTGTTATAAATTAATAGTTCATGCAATGTGGCTTTAACTCGAATTCGGTTTGTCACCACTGAAATGTGAAATAGCGTCTGAGTTGTATGTGCAGGGATTGGAATGGTTCGCCGCAGCGTCCCCAGGTATTCTATGATGGTGCTACACCCATGATCTTAATGACATTGCCACAGAACTCGTATCATACATATTTAAAACTGGTGTTACTCATCTATATTTGTCACCGCGTTATTTTACGTTGGCTCCTTATATGTTATGGTTAAGATTGGACTTAAGTGCTGTGAGTAGACCCTCCTTAAAAGGCGGTGATCTTAATTTACGGCAGGTTCATTGTAATATGGAATACATACTAACCCTGACGTCGTTTAGTTAACTACTCATGAACTAGCAGATTTATATTGTTTACCTCTATATTTCTTTCAAGCCCGCACAAAGTATCACTGTGATTATTCGCTATAGGGTTAGCGCTCAGCGCGTGGATTTTCTTGTTATTTCACATGTGTAAAGGTATTCAATAATAATTTGGATAGGATGCACACATTTTAATTTCGGGTTTATTACTATAGAGTTGTTTCAAGGTTTTGTTTTTAAAAGCAACCCTTATTATTTCTCCTATCCGAATTGTTGAATGTAGGAGGTAAAATTTACGCAGTTTATTATCATTTTACTCTCCACTGTTGTAGCTAATTGTAAAGATCATCTACGTATTTCGGTGTAACTGAATTGAGTTGAACCTTAATCTCTCTTTGTGCGGTTTATATATATATATATATCCTATTTACACCTCCGCTTTCGCGCGTAGGCTACATATCTATACCACAGATGCATATATTCCTTTTTTTCATATATGTTTTATTTACATGCATAATTCCTTTGCAGTCAAAGGAAAAAGGATTATAACTGTACTAGCGATGTACCCTTGGTAAGATATGTGTATTTCTTTTGTTTAACTTCCTATACATGTATTCGACAGTTTTATTAATAATGTTCAATAAGCATAGATTTAATGCATAACCCTAACGTTTCTTCTAAGGGTTAGAGTTGAACTTTAAATTCCATACATTCTATAATGACTATAAGTAAGGTATCCTTCCTATATTGCAGATTTTCTCTTTGGTTTAAAAATAATACACCTTCTAAAGTCCTAGCTCTTAATTTCTATTTTCTTCGGTTTATGCCTATAGTTATTCAATAGCACTTTACTAGAGTACCTCAAATATAAATGGAATCCTTGTGGATGGTAATTGATTCAAAGACTCCAAATAGATTTAGAAGTGAAATCTACACACTTATGAATATTATAAAAATGTTATTTATTTTCTAACATAAGTTTGAATGTCATAATTCATTGCATTTGATTCCAGCTGTTTGTATTTATAGCCTGTAACTTTAGTATTGTTATAATGTTTCTCTAGCATACTCATAAGCATACAATATCACATTGGTGCCTACCAGGAACAAAGCAACAATTAATCCTCTGTAGAGGTTAAGAAACTTCAGATTTAAACCGACCCTGGTTTAGAGATTCTGGAGTTTCTACTCTATGGATTTTTCTGGTCTACAACTAAACAGTGTCTGGAGGGTGATTACCCTAGGATGGATACTGTTAAATGTAGTACTAACATCAATCACACCATTTAATTAATTTTTCTATATGTAGCCAATTCATACCATTAGAAAATAGAATAACAAAAATTTCACAACATACCACAATCTGCAAATGACCAACCTCCCAACCTTAGAGTCCTCTTTGTCTCCCAGGACTCACCCCCGAGCAGAGATCACCTCCTAGAACAGATCAACCTCTGATCTGCCTAGGAGCAGCTTATTTAAGCTCATAATTCCCTAAAGCATGTTTCTAATTCTGCGTCCAGAATAGCAGGATGCTTTCTTTCCTGTTTAGCCTAGGCTTCCCATTGTGGGATTCTTTAAAGCTGCTTTAAGCTTTTCCTCAGCTTTTCCAGCTTTTTCTCACCTCTTCCCAACTACTCCTCTTCATTGGGGAAATTTAGATTCTTCCTCAAATCTAAATTAATTTTCTTTCAAGGATTTTTTTGAAAGATTTTTGGGGATGTGTTGCCTTATCCATCCTCATGGATTTGGCAAGTGATCTCAAATTCTCATCTTGGTCAACTTTCACAATCATTTTATTTATTTCCTCAAATAAAATATGCAAATACATTCACACATACTTATCCCTTGGGGTCCACCCCCTTTAGGATTTAAGTTCAATGTCTAACTTTTAAAAATTCAACACACAAATTGGGGGTGTTACATATTCCCCTTCTGAAAATAAACACCGTCCTTGGTGTTGTTATTCAACTACTAGAGTTCATTTAAACAAAAATGGATATTTCTCCATCATTTCAGCTTCCCTTTCCCAGGTGGCTTCTTCAGCAGTAAAGTGCTTCCACTGCACTTTTACTCTGGCCACTGTTCTGTTTCTCAATTCAATTTATTCCCGCTCCAATATTTGAAGCGGTTCTGGCAGAAACTCCCCTTCTGGTTCCACCTGTACAACATTCGAATCAACTATGTGAGAAGCATCATGCACATATCTTTTTAATAATGAAATATGAAATACATTATGCACTCTAACATGGGGTGGTAAGGCCAGCTTGTAAGCCACTGGTCCCACCCTTTCCAACACCTCAAAAGGCCCACAATATCTAGGTGCAAGTTTTGCACAACTTCCAGCATAAAGGGTGTTCTTTTTAGGTTTGATGCGTAAATACACATGATCCCCCGAATTCTCGGTGCACTCTTTTCTTATCAGCATAGCTTTTCTGGCGATCTTGTGCTGTCTTGATATTTCTTTGTATTTTCTTGACAATTCTTTCCATTTCTTGTAGTGCATCTGGTCCCAACACCAGTTTATCCTCTAGCTGACTCCAACTCAAGGGAGTACGGCACTTTCTCCCATAGAGTGCCTCAAATGGACTCATCTTAATAGAATATTCGTAGCTGTTATTATAGGAAAACTCAGCTAAATGCAGATACTCTTCCAATTTTGATGGCCTATCCATCACATACATTCTCAACATATCTTCTAAAATTTGATTTGTCCTTTCTGTTTGGCCATCAGTTTGAGGGTGATAGGCAGTACTAAAATTCAACTTAGTACCCATTCCTGCAAACAATCCCTTCCAAAATGCTGCTGTAAACTTAGCATCTCGATCTGAGACAATCACCTTGGGAACTCCATGAAGCCTTACTATCTCCTTTAGGAAAACATTTGCTACTTGAGCTGTTCCAAAGGTAGACTTTACTGGTATAAAGTGAGCAGCTTTGGTGAGAGTGTCTACTACTACCATTACAGAATCATGTTGATATTTAGTCTTAGGTAGTCCTGTTATAAAATCCATGGAAACTGTGTCCCATTTCCATTCTGCAATTGGCAGAGGTTTAAGAAGACCTGCTGGATGTTGATGCTCCACTTTGACCAGTTGACATTTCATACACTTACTTAGATACTCTGCCACATCTCTCTTCATTCCTGGCCAGAACAGCTTCTTTTTCAAGGCTGTTAACATCTTCTGGTATCCTGGATGTCCTGTATAGGGCTGTTTGTGATACTCATCTAGAATTTCTCTTTTCAATGACTCTATATTTGGAATATACAACCTGTTTTTGTAATAGAGCAGCCCTTTCTGATTCTTAGTGAAATCAATTTTATCCCTTGTCTGTAGTTTCACCAAGAGTGCTTCATAGTTGGGATCTTGAGTTGCTGCTTTTCCCACCAATTCCTCTATCTCCATCTGGGCACTACTCCCAATGCTGTTTAAATGTTGACAAGCATTTCTACTTAAGGCATCAGCAACTTTATTTTCTTTTCCCTTGATATGTTTTATGTCCATATCAAATTCACATAGAAAAGACAGCCATCTGGCTTGTCTTGCATTCAGGTCAGTTTGGGAAAAGAAATATTTAAGGCTAATATGATCGGTCATCAATGTGAACTTCTTCCCCAGCAGATAGTGCCTCCACATTTTTAAAGCATGAATAACAGCTGCAAATTCCAAATCATATGCACTATAATTCTGTTCATGAGTTTTCAATTTCCTAGACTCATAGGCAATAACTGAATTTTCTTGCAATAAGACTCCTCCTAGCCCCTCTCTGCAAGCATCTGTACATACCACAAACTCTTTATCAGGATCAGCAATTTTTAATATAGGAGCTGAAATAAGTTTCTGTTTCAATTGTTCAAAACTGTTTTGACATTTCTCAGTCCACACGAACTTAACACCCTTCCTTTGTAATGAGGTTATGGGATTTTCTATAGCCGAGAATCTCTCCACAATCTGCGATAATAGCCCGCAATTCCCATAAATGATCTTACTGCCGAGACATCAGTGGGAACTGGCCATTCTTTAATGGATTTTATCTTTTCAGGGTCAACTGCCAACCCCTTTTCAGAAATTATATGACCCAGATATTGAATTTTATCTCTATAAAATTCACATTTGCTGAACTTGGCATATAGCTGGTTTTCTTTTAAAGTCTGCAACACTATTCTCAGATGTTCCTTATGTTCATCTTCATTTTTAGAATAGACTAAGATATCATCTATGAACACAAGAACAAATTTGTCCAAAAACTTGGTTAACGCACTGTTCATCAAGCACATAAAGGTGGCAGGGGCATTCGTCAAACCAAAAGGTAGGACTACAAATTCGTAATGCCCATACCTGGTTCGAAATGCTGTTTTTTTAATGTCTTCTTCCTTAATTCTAAGCTGGTGATAACCAGTCCTTAGGTCTATCTTGGAAAAGACTGAGGCCCCTCTCACTTGATCAAACAGATCATCAATTCTAGGAAGTGGATACTCATTAACTAATGATGACTGATGATTGTGATAATGTCTCACTTCCTAAAAGTTCCATCCTTCTTTTTAACTAAATATCAACAGTGCTCCCCTTGGAGAAACACTTGATGATGTAACCTTTATATAAATGGTGATCTGTGCATCTTTAGCTCCTTAAGTTACGGTGGACTCATCCGATGGGGGGCTCGGGAAAGCAGGTGCTGGCTCCAGCTTAAATCTATAGAAAGAATTAATCTCTTTTGGGGGGAAGATGAGGGATTTCCTTGGGAAAGACTTCCTTAAACTCTCTGATGACTGGTATAGCATCCAGTAACTCTTCCTCAGTTTTCTGTTCTATTTCTTCTACATGCACTGCATAGACTTGGTATCCTTTTCTAGCTGTTCTTTTCAATTGTAAGGCTAATATTTGTCTTACTGAAATGGATTTTGGTTTCCCTTTTAGTGTAAAAGGTTTCCCTTCTTCATCCACACAATGCAGGGTTTTATCCCAGCAGTTCATCAGAGCTTTCTTCTTTTCCAGCCAATCCATTCCTATCAGCAAGTCATAGGATCCTAATGGCAATATGTTCAAATTTACTTCTGTTGTAAAGCCATTTAATTGTAGTGTTGTTTTGGGCAATTTATGTGTAACATTTCTCTTAGTTCCAGTGGCTAGCTGTACCAACCATGACTGCTGAAATTTTTCAGGTTTAATTTTACATTTTTCTACAATTCCAGGACTAATGTAACTCAAAGAAGCACCTGGATCAATCAAAACAGTAATAGGTAGTTCAGAAATCTTACCCTCCATTTCCACCATGGTTGCTTGATGTTCTGCTTGTCGATTCTCCAAGGCTGCACTGATGGTTGGTATGTTTCTGGCTATGTCATTGACTGTTGTTGCCTCTCGCTCTCTGCTGATCATGTGTATATTTCGATGGGGGCAGTCCCTCATCATATGGGGTTCTCCACAGCCCCAACACTTCAAAGGTTCCTTCATTCTGACTGTCCCTTCCTTTTTATTGTTCCCCTCTACTGGTTTTGAAACCACTTGGGACTGAGCAGTTTGACTTTCTTTTGGTTTGTTGAACTTTTTCCTTTGATGATCTCTACCAAAATTCCTTAAATATGCTGGTTTTGGTCTCTTTCCTTTGAACTCACCCTTGTTCATCCAACTTTTCCCTGTTTCAGCTTTACCTTTAAACTGCTTTTCTGACAGCTTCATCCATGGTCTTTGGGTTGTCAAACTCAATTTTCTCCTTGTACACAGTAGGCAAACAATTTAAAAACCTTTTCACTTTTGCCTTTTCTTCCCTAATGTAAGGGACATACCTCAGTAAATTAGTAAACTTAGTGACAAACTCATCAATAGTGAGCTGCCCTAGCCTAAGTTCATGGAATTCTTTTGCTTTATCGTCATAATAACGTTCATTCAAATAACGACTTTTGAACTTAGTCTAAAAATATTCCCAAGTAACTGTCTTTTCATCAATGACATGCACCATTTTTGTCTCTTCCCACCAGAGTGTAGCTTTTCCTTGTAGCTGGTACATAGCTAATCTAGCTTTCAGATTGCTCTCATATTCATAAACTTGGAAATACTTGATCATGTTCAGCAACCAAGCTTCAGCATCCTCCTCCTCCTCCCCATCATAGGAAGGAGGTTTGATCTTTCTAAATTCTCCATGCAACTCTCTTTTCTGCTTATGTTGATTTCTAGCTGCATCCTCATCCTCAGATTCATCCATCTTTCTTTTTCCAGAAAATTCGCCTTCCTGGCTGTTCCGAGAAGTTAGCTCTCTGATGAGCTTTTCCTGCTCCTTACTGGCTGATGACAACATTTCATTTTGGCTTCTTAATTCAGCCAACTCTCGTTGCATCCGGTGCAACATAGCCAGTACTGGGGCATTGGGATCTGGAGTAGCAAACTCATCCCGCAGATCCACATAAATCCCTACACCTTCAGCCATTTCAACTGTACACACTTACAACACAGATTAGCAAAGTTCATAAACTTCAGAAAAACAAAATATGTAATAAGCAGTGAGCACAAAACGACAGCCCAATTTGTTGTAACTAGTGCTCCGATACCATTTGTAACACCTCCAGTTGAATTTTTTTTTTTTTTCCAATCTACTGACAGATTAGCAAAAGTTTATAAAACTTCAAAAAAACAAAATATGTAATAAGTAGTGAGCACAAAATTGACAGCCCAATTTTTTATAACCGGTGCTCCGATCGAGAATTTATTGTAACACCTCCAGTAAGCAAAAAAAAAAAAATTCTACTTTCCCCGATATATGAGGGTTTTCTCTCTATTCACCTAGTTATTTGAATAAGGAGTTCAGCCTTTTAACTTTCATTTCCTCTTGATGGAGTTTCCTCTAAACCTCTAGCATCTCTATTTCCTAAAACAGTGAACATTCCACTTGTATTTTCTTCAACCAAATATATATATATACCTAACTTCCATGCCTCCTTACATTATCATGGGATGTGTTTTTTTTTTTTTTCTAGACTTAATAAAATCATAGACTATAAGCACGTACATATTTTTCAATAATCTCTCCGAACATTTATATATATTCAACCTATATCTTTTTGAAGCTCCTATAGATTACCCACATATATTTATGGATCCACTTGTATATAGAGATAATACACCTCTTGTTCATATCCTTAATCCACATATATATATATATATATATATATATACCATTCATAGATATCTAAACCTTTGTTAACCACATATATATATATATATATATATATATATATATATATATATATATACCACATATATATATCTATAAATAATAATTAACCACACATATATATATACATGTCATTATATACATATCACATATATATAAACCTTTGTTAATAATGTTGATATATATATATATATATTACATATATATATCTAAACCATTCCACAAATGTTTAGTCGAATGCGGCCATCTATATATGATTATAATAAACTTCTTTTAGTATTTAGCTTTAATCGTATCACTATTCCACTTAACAATATGACTGAATTCGTACTCCACGTGTCTTATACATAATAGATTTCTATTTTACGAACCCCATTTGACTGTCACAATGGCACGTTATCATGGCTGCGTATGCCCAGGATTTCACGGCGTCGAGACCTTGGGCGTGCATAACAGAGTCTCGTCTGTTGGTTGCGCCACGTCAACGCGGTTGGTGGGTGGGCATGACAGTAGTTGGATTATTCATCACGCGTAGTCAATTGTACTTATTCCTGGATACCCTACTCCTATTTCGGAGGTCCCGTTACGTGATTTTAGTTTAAATATTTTTTTTTTTCCGCCGTGTTAACTCTTAGTTTATACCCGGATGCACGTCACCGCCTGCAATGATCATTCCAGCAATGTATTTTCTATTCACATTGTCGATTTAGCATGATTTCGATTTATCGTGTGAGGTTCAATACGTTTGTTTGATGGTTTGTGGTGCAGGGACGGCATCTCAAGCAGGAGTTGGCGTACCTGACGCAGACATTTACAGATTTATGTCCCCACTAATATACTATGTGCTGCGTTGTCGTTGTACTCCTGCTCGACTCAGTACCTTGCAGCCAGACTACTGCAGTTCAATACAGAGTTCACAACTCTTCCACTTCACCAGGTACCGCGCTGTCGATGAGCCGAGTGATTTCCCAAATCGAATTTGGGATTCTTTTCCATCTAGGGCAGTGCAATTAGGGTTTTTCATACCCTTTCACTGACCTTGGCGGTCTACACACACTTCTCCCTTCGCGACTTATTGTCTATTTATCTCGCTCTGTTTTCCGTTGAGTCGCATTCCGGATTGCATGATGGTGTTTTATTACCAACCCGTTCAATGAGGGAACAAATCTTGCAATGGGGTCGGATACAGGAATACTAATTCCGTATATAGGCGTGATAGCTCATGCGTAGCATTCGGTAGTTCTTTATATTCTGCACTTCATTTGTTTTTTTTTTTTTATATTTTTAATTTCTGCAGCATCTGAATCATTGACGAATTTCTTGTGCAGAGAGGGCAAGTCTCGGGGTTTCTGGGCCGCGCTCAGCGGCATCGAAATGTTTAACACCCAGAAAACAGTTTCCTCCGATCGACCCACCAAACCCTACTCTACTTGCTATCCTTCGCCCGAGCGCCTGATCTCAGGTTTCTTATTTCTCCAGGGTGATGGCCTTCGCCTGGTTACCGTACTATCATGTTATATTGTGTTAACTACTCATGATACGTTTTGTTTTGTTATTTCTCGGTTGAAACCTGTCGAGGGAGAGCCCTACTTTCGGCTTGCTCACCGGCTCAGTCATATGTTACACATTTATTTTTATTGGTATCTGTTTTCCGGATCTAGGGTTATCCTAGATCCAATGCTCACTGTCATCCCTGATTTTATGGCGACATGTATAGGCTTTGTTCATCTAGCAAAGTCAGGATAGCGTTCTGGTCATTTTTCTTAAACTGGGTCGACTATTTCGCTGTCGATGGCACTTTGGCCTTCGCAACTATGCTAGGGGAAAAGCCGAATCACTCCATCGGTAATTTCCTTCTCTTAACCCGAATACGCCTCATTATATTCTGTGGTTTCTAACTGTTTGCAGTCTCATTCCCCGTAACTAGCACGTCGACACACCTGGATACTCTATCATCCCGTGCCTCTATGCCGTTCGGGCGTTTACGCAGTCCGGTTTATCTCTGCGGTCTTCCAAATGTTTAGTTACTATGTGTGCCAATTTTTTTTTTTTGTCTCGTTATGTATGCGACCTCTCCTCGTTTAACATCGTAATGTGCATAAAATCAGTACGATGGGTAGGTATTTATATGCCGGTTTATACTATATGGTTGAGAGGTACTCTCGTTGTTAAAATCGTTAATCTCATATCATATTTCACCAAAACCCTAACTGCCGTGGATAATTAAAGAGGTACGATTCGAGGCTTAAATTTGGAATAAGCCCACTGTATGACAGTGGAGTCGTCGTTATGAATTAACCTAGTTTGACCGTGCGTTATATTTTGCATAGACTACACCTATATGTTACTCACCAAATTACTCTTTTAAAATCGTGGACTTCAATAAGTCACGATGGTACCCACGGCTCTTACATTTATTTGGAAATACAATCATATATGTGTATTGTTATATTTGTAGTGCGCTGCTCTTATATTTTATTTATCTTTGGAGGTAGGACTATATATACTCCGTAGTGTTTTAATAACGACTCCTCACTATAGTGTAAAATATTTTATTATGGTAATTGGTTCAATGTTGAAAGTAGATTTAGAATTTCCATATCTAAACATATAAATGCTATGAAATTATATAAAATTAAGTCTTGGTCCTATAGCAAATTTGAATTCTAAACGCTTATTTTCATTCCATTGTCAAGTAACTTTTGATTCTTCTTCTACGTGCTGAAGCATATAATATCACACGTGTATATATATATATAGGTATTCCATAGTCATTGAGTCGTATATCTTAATTGTAGATTCAGTCTTTGACTATGATGCTTATTTCAAGGATTAGAGATAGATTTCCAGAGATAATATGCACTATAAATGCTAGGAATGATATAGCCCTTATGTAGAATAGAGTTTCTTTTCAAGCTAGAAAATGTCGACATACATACTCCAACATCTTTGATTTTCTTCTATGATGTCATATAACTTCAGGCCTGCTAATATAGTTTTCCCCTTACATATAAGCATAAAATTTCACCATTGTAAATATATATATATAACAAATTAATATTCAATTTTCTGTGGAGACTAAGTAATCTCAGATTTAAACCGACCTTGGTTTAGAGTTTCTGTGGTTTCTACTCTATGGATTTCTGGTCTACAACTAAACAGAATCTGGAAGGTGAAGGCCTTAGGATGGATTCTGTCAAATGTAGCACTAACATCAATCACACCATTAAATTAATTTTTTTTCTATATGTAGCCAATTCATACCATCAAAAATTAGAATAACAAAAATTTCAGAACATACCACAATCTGCAAATGACCAACCTCCCAACCTTAGAGTCCTCTTTGTCTCCCAGGACTCACCCCTGAGCAGAGATCACCTCCTAGAACAGATCAACCTCTGATCTGCCTAGGAGCAGCTTATTTAAGCTCATATTTCCCCAAGCATGTTTCTAATTCTGCGTCCAGAATAGCAGGATGCTTTCTTTCCTGTTTAGCCTAGGCTTCCCTTTTTTGGGATTCTTTAAAGCTGCTTTAAGCTTTTCCTCAGCTTTTCCAGCTTTTTCTCACCTCTTCCCAACTACTCCTCTTCATTGGGGAAATTTAGATTCCTCCTCAAATCTAAATTAATTTCTTTCAAGGATTTTTGAAAGATTTTTGAGGATTTGTTGCCTTATCCATCCTCATGGATTTGGCAAGTGATCTCTAATTCTCATCTTGGTCAAAATGCACAATCATTTTATTTATTTCCTCAAATAAAATATGCAAATACATTCACACCACACTTATCCCTTGGGGTCCACCCCCTTAGGATTTAAGTTCAAATGTCTAACTTTAAAATTCAACACACAAATTGGGGGTATTACATATTCCCCCTCTCAAAATAAACACCGTCCTCGGTAGCTTCCTTTTCCCAGGTAGCTTCTTCAGCAGTAAAGTGCTTCCACTGCACTTTTAATCTGACCACTGTTCTGTTTCTCAATTCAATTTCTTCCCGCTCCAATATTTGAAGCGGTTCTGGCAGAAACTCCCCTTCTGGTTCCACCTGTACAACATTCCAATCAACTATGTGAGAGGCATCATGCACATATCTTTTTAATAATGAAATATGAAACACATCATGTACTTTAACATGGGGTGGTAAGGCCAGCTTGTAAGCCACTGGTCCCACCCTTTCTAAAATTTCAAAAGGCCCACAATATCTAGGAGCAAGTTTTGCACAACTTCCGGCATAAAGTGTGCTCTTTTTGGGTTTGATGCGCAAATACACATGATCCCCCACTTTGAATTCTCGGTGCACTCTTTTCTTATCAGCATAGCTTTTCTGGCGATCTTGTGCTGTCTTGATATTTCTTTGTATCTGTTTGACAATTCTTTCCATCTCTTGTAGTGCATCTGGTCCCAACACCAGTTTATCCTCTGGTTGACTCCAACTCAAAGGAGTACAACACTTTCTCCCATAAAGTGCCTCAAATGGACTCATCTTAATAGAGGTTTGGTAGCTATTATTATAGGCAAACTCAACTAAATGCAGATACTCTTCCCATTTTGATGGCCTATCCATCACATACATTCTCAGCATATCCTCTAAAATTTGGTTTGTCCTTTCTGTTTGTCCATCAGTTTGAGGATGATAGGCAGTACTAAAATTCAGCTTAGTACCCATTCCTGCAAACAATCCTTTCCAAAACGCTGCTGTAAACTTAGCATCCCGATCTGAGACAATCACCTTGGGAACTCCATGAAGCCTTACTATCTCCTTCAGAAAAACATTTGCTACTTGCGTTGTTCCGAAAGTAGATTTTACTGGTATAAAGTGAATTTTGTAAGAGTGTCTACTACTACCATCACAGAATCATGCTGATATTTAGTCTTGGGTAATCCTGTTATAAAATCCATGGAAACTGTGTCCCATTTCCATTCTGCAATTGGCAAAGGGTTTAAAAGCCCTGCTGGGTGTTGATGCTCAACTTTAACTAACTGAAATTCCATACATCTACTTAAATACTCTGCCACATCTCTTTTCATTCCTGGCCAGAACAACTTCTTCTTCAAGGCTGTTAACATCTTTTGGTATCCTGGATGTCCTGCATAGGGCTGTTTGTGATATTCATCTAGAATTTCTCTTTTCAATGACTCTATATTTGGAATATACAACCTGTTTTTGTAATAGAGTACCCCTCTTTGGTTTTTAGTGAAATCAGTTTTATCCTTTTTCTGTAGCTTCACCAAGAGTGCTTCATAGTTGGGATCTTGATTTGCTTCTTTTCCTACCAATTCCTCTATCTCCATCTGGGCACTACTCCCAATGATGTTTAAATGTTGACAAGCATTTCTACTTAAGGCATCAGCAACTTTATTTTCTTTTCCCTTGATATGCTTTATATCCATATCAAATTCACTTAGAAAGGACAGCCATCTGGCTTGTCTTGCATTCAGGTCATTTTGGGAAAAAAAATATTTGAGGCTGATATGATCAGTCATCAATGTGAACTTCTTCCCCAGCAGATAGTGTCTCCACATTTTTAAAGCATGGATAATAGCTACAAATTCCAAATCATATGCACTATAATTCTGTTCATGTATTTTCAGTTTCCTAGATTCATAGGCAATGACTGAATTTTCCTACAACAGGACTCCTCCCAGCCCTTCTCTGCAAGCATCTGTACATACAACAAACTCTTTATCAGGATCAACAATTTTTAATATAGGGGCTGAAATAAGTTTTTGTTTTAACTGCTCGAAACTATGTTGACATTTTTCAGTCCACACAAACTTGACACCCTTTCTTTGCAATGAAGTGATGGGATGTGCTATGGCAGAAAATCTTTCCACAAATCTATGATAGTAGCCTGCCATCCCCATGAATGACCTTACTGTTGAAACATCAGTTGGGACTGGCCATTCCTTAATTGCTTTTATCTTTTCAGGGTCAACTGCAAGCCCTTTTTCAGAAATAATATGACCCAAATATTGAATCTTATCTTTGTAAAATTCACATTTACTGAACTTGGCATATAGCTGATTTTCTTTCAGAGTTTGCAACACTATCCGCAGATGTTCCTTATGTTCCTCTTTGTTTTTGGAGTAAACTAAAATATCATCTATGAACACCAAAACAAATTTATCCAAATACTTATTTAACACACTGTTCATCAGGCACATAAAGGTGGCAGGGGCATTTGTCAGACCAAAAGGTAGGACTACAAATTCGTAGTGTCCATACTGGGTTCGGAAAGCTGTTTTGCTAATGTCTTCTTCTTTGATTCTGAGCTGGTGATACCCAGTCCTTAAGTCAATCTTTGAAAAGACTGAGGCCCCTCTCACTTGATCA
Organism: Pinus albicaulis; assembly: GCA_034641835.2. Taxonomy (NCBI): domain Eukaryota; kingdom Viridiplantae; phylum Streptophyta; class Pinopsida; order Pinales; family Pinaceae; genus Pinus; species Pinus albicaulis. The sequence goes on from JAXQQM020057999.1 coordinate 54,000, forward strand.
AAAAGATCATCAATTCTAGGAAGTGGATATCTATTTTTAATGGTCAACTTGTTCAGTTGCCGATAATCAATGCACATTCTAAAAGTTCCATCCTTCTTTTTAACAAATAAAACAGGTGCTCCCCATGGAGATACACTTGGTCTAATGTAACCCTTATCCAATAATTCTTGCAGCTGCATCTTCAGCTCCATCAGTTCTGGCGGACTCATCCGATAGGGGGCTCGGGAAACAGGTGTGGCTCTCGACACCAGATCTATAGAAAAGTCAATCTCTCTTTTGGGGGGAAGATGAGGGATTTCCTTGGGAAAGACTTCCTTAAATTCTCTGATGACTGGTATAGCATCCAGTAACTCTTCTTCAGTTTGCTGTTCTATTTCTTCTACATGCACTGCATAGACTTGATATCCTTTTCTAGCTGTTCTTTTTAATTGTAAGGCTGATATTTGTCTTATTGAAATGGATTTTGGTTTCCCTTTTAGTGTAAAAGGTTTTCCTTCTTCATCCACACAATGCAGGGTTTTATCCCAGCAGTTCATCAGAGCTTTCTTCTTTTCCAGCCAATCCATTCCTATCAGCAGATCATAGGATCCTAATGGCAATATGTTCAAATTTACTTCTGTTGTAAAGCCATTCAATTGTATTGCTGTTTTGGGTAATTTATGTGTGACTTTTCTCTTAGTTCCAGTGGCCAGCTGTACCAACCATGACTGCTGAAATTTTTCAGGTTTAATTTTACATTTTTCTACAATTCCAGGACTAATATAACTCAAAGAAGCACCTGGATCAATCAAAACAGTAATAGGCAGGTCAGAAATCTTACCCTCCATTTCCACCATGGTTGCTTGATGTTCTGCTTGCCGATTTTCCAATGCTGCACTGATAGTTGGTATATTTCTGGCTATGTCATTTACTGTTGTTGCCTCTCGCTCTCTGCTGATCATATGAATATTTCGATGGGGGTAGTCCCTCATCATATGGGGTTCTCCACAGCCCCAACATTTCAAAGGTTCCTTCATTCTGACTGTCCCTTCCTTTTTATTCCCTTCTACTGGTTTTGAAGCCACTTGGGACTGAGCAGTTTGACTTTCTCTTGGTTTATTGAATTTTTTCCGCTGATGATCTCTACCAAAATTTCTTAGATATGCTGGTTTTGGTCTTTTACCTTTGAACTCACCCTTGTTCAGCCAGCTCTTCCCTTGTTCAACTTTACCTTTAAACTGCTGATAGCATAATCTTGCTTTTCTAACAGCTTCATCCATTGTCTTCGGGTTGTCAAACTCAATTTTCTCTTTGTACACAGTAGGTAAGCAATTCAAAAACCTTTGAACCTTTGCTTTTTCTTCCCTAATGTAAGGAACATATCTCAGTAAATTGGTAAAATTAGTGACAAACTCATCAATAGTGAGCTGTCCTAGTCTAAGTTCATGGAATTCTTTTGCTTTATCATCATAATAACGCTCATTCAAGTAACGACTTTTGAACTTAGTCTGAAAATCTTCCCAAGTAACTGTCTTTTCATCAATGGCATGCACCATTTTTGTCTCTTCCCACCACAGTGTAGCCTTTCCTTGTAGCTGATACACAGCTAATCTGGCCTTCAGATTGCTCTCATATTCATATACTTGGAAATACTTGATCATGTTCAACAACCAAGCTTCAGCATCCTCCTCCTTCTCCCCATCATAGGAAGGAGGTTTGATCTTTCTAAATTCTCCCTGCAATTCTCTTTTATGTTTATGCTGCTGTCTAGCAGCATCATCATCATCAGACTCATCCATCTTTCTCTTTCCGGAACCTTCGCCTTCCTGGCTGTTCCGGGAAGTTAGTTCTCTGATGAGCTTTTCCTGCTCCTTGCTGGCTGATGACAACATGTCATTCTGGCTTCTCAGTTCAGCCAATTCTCGTTGCAGCCTGTGCAACATAGCCATCACCAGGGCATTGGGATCTGGAGTAGCAAACTCATCCCGTAGATCCACATAAATCCCTTCACCTTCAGCCATTTCAACTGTACACACTCATAACATAGATTAGCAAAATTTTCTAAAATTTTCAAAAAACCAAAATATGTAATAATCAGTGAGCACAATAACAACAGCCCAATTTTTTTCACTTGGGCTCCGATACCATTTGTAACACCTCCAGTACACAATTTTTTTTTTTTTTTTCTACATTACCAGATATATGAGGGTTTTTCTCCCCCATTCACCTAGTTATTTGAATAAGGAGTTCAACCTTTTAACTTCCATTTCCTTTTGATTGAGTTTTCTCTAACCTTCTAGCATCTCTATTTCTTAAACAGTAACATTCCCCTTAAATTTTCCTTCAACCCAATATACGTATATACCTAACTTCCATGTCTCCTGACATTATCATGCGATGTGTTTTTGTTTTTAGACTTAATAAAACCATAGACTATAAGCACGTACATATTTTCCAATAATCAGTCCATAATTTTTTTTTTTTGAAGCTCCTATAAATTACACACATATAATTATGGCTCCACTTGTATATAGAGATAATACCCCTCTTGTGCACATCTTTCATTCGCATCTATATATATATGTCATTATATATATATACCATTCATAGATATCTAAACCTTTGTTAACCACATATATATATATATATATATATATGTCATTATATATATATACCACATATATATATTTAAACCTTTGTTAACCGCATATATATATATATATACATGTCATTATATACATATCACATATATATAAACCTTTGTTAATAATGTTGATATATATATCTAAACCATTTCACAAATGTTGAATCGAATGCGGCCATCCATATATATGATTATAATAAACTTCTTTTAGTATTTAGCTTTAATCGTATCACTATTCCACTTAATAATATGACTGGAGTCGTACCCCACCTGTATTATCCATAATATATTTCTATTTTACGAACCCTATTTGACTGTCACAATGGCACGTTATCATGGCTGCGTATGACCAGGATTTCACGGCGTCGAAACCTTTGGCGTGCATAACAGAGTCTCTTCTGTTGGTTGCGCCACGTCAACGCGGTTGGTGGGTGGGCATGACAGTAGTTCGATTATTCATCACGCGCAGTCAATTGTACTTATTCCTGGATACCCTACTCCTATTCCGGAGGTCCCGTTACGTGATTCTCGTTTAAAATTGTTTTTTTTTTTTCGCCGTGTTAACTCTTAGTTTATACCCGGATGCACGTCACCGCCTGCAATGATCATTCTAGCTATGTATTTGCTATTCACATTGTCGATTTAGCATGATTTCGATTTATCGTGTAAGATTCAATACGTTTGTTTGATGGTTTGTGGTGCAGGGACGACGTCTCAAGCAAGAGTTGGCGTACCCGACGCAGACATTTACAGATTTATGTCCCCGCTAATATACTATGTGCTGCGTTGTCGTTGTACTCCTGCTCGGCTCAGTACCTTGCGACCAGACTACTGCAGTCCAATACAGAGTTTGCAACTCTTCCACTTCACCAGGTACCGCGCTGTCGATGAGCCGAGTGATTTCCCAAATCGACTTTGGGATTTTCTGCCACCTAGGGCAGTGCAATTAGGGTTTTTCATACCCTTTCATTGACCTTGGCGGTCTACACACACTTCTCCCTTCGCGACTTATGGTCTATTTATCTCGCTCTGGTTTCAGTGAGTCGCATTCCGGTTTGGATGATGGTGTTTTATTACCAACCCGTTCAATGAGGGAACTCCTCTGTCAATGGGGTCTGATACAGAAATACTAATTCCGTATACAGGCGTGATAGTTCATGCATAGCATTCAGTAGTTCTTTATCTTCTGCACTTCATTTGTGTTTTTTTTTTTTGATATTTTTAATCTCTGCAGTATCTAATCGTGGACGAATTTCTTGTGCAGAGAGGGCAGGTCTCGGGGTTTCTGGGCCGCGCTCAACGGCATCGAAAGGTTTAAAACCCAGGAAACGGTTTCCTCCGTTCGACCCACCAAACCCTACTCTACTTGCTATCGTTCGCCCCAGCGCCTGATCTCAGGTTTCGTATTGCTCCAGGGTGATGGCCTCCGCCTGGTTACAGTGCTATCGTGTTATATTGTAGTAACTATTCATGATACATTTTGTTTTGTTATTTCTCTGTTGAAACCGGTCGAGGGAAAGCCCTACTTTCGGCTTGCTCACCGGCTCAGTCATATGTTACACATTTATTTTATTGGTATCTGTTTTCCGGATCTAGGGTTATTCTAAATTCACTGTCATCACTGATTTTATGGCGACATGTATAGGCTTTGTTCATCTAGCTAAGTCAGGATAGCGTTCTGGTCATTTGGCTTAAACTGGGTCGACTATTTCGCTGTCGATGGCACTCTTGCCTTCGCAACTTTGCCAGAGGAAGAGCCGAATTACTCCATCGGTAATTTTCTTCTCTTAACCTACATACGCCTCATGATATTCTGTGGTTGCTAACTGTTTGCTGTCTCATTCACCGTAACTAGCATGGCGGCACGCCTGAATACTCTGTCATCCCGTGCCTCTATGCCGTCCGGGCGTTTACGCAGTCCGGATTTTCTCCGCGGGGTTCCAGATTTTTATTTACTATGTATGCAAGTTTTTCTTTTCTGGTTATGCATGCGACCTCTCCTCGTTTAACATCGTAATGTGCATAAAATCAATACGATGGGTAGGTATTTATATACCGGTTTATACTATATGGTTGAGAGGTACTCTCGTTGTTAAAATCGTAAATCTCATATCATATTTCATCAAAACCCTAACTGCCGTGAATAATTAAAGAGGTACGATTCGAGGCTGAAATTTGGTATAAGCCCACTGTATAACAGTGGAGTCGTCGTTATGGATTAACCTAGTTTGACCGTGCGTTATATTTTGCATAGACATATAGTATATACACATATATATTACTCACCCAATTACTCTTTTAAAATCGTGGACTTCAATAAGTCACGATTGTACCCACGGCTCTTACATTTATTTGGAAATACAATCATATATGTGTATTGTGATATTTTTAGTGCGCGGCTCTTATGTTTTGTTGATCTTTGGAGGTAGGACTATATATACTCCATAGTGTTTTATTAGCGACTCCTTACCATAGTCCAAAGCTTTTGTTATGGTAATTGGTTCAATGTTGAAAGTAGATTTAGAATTTCAATATTTAAACATATAAATGCTATGAAATTTCTATAGAGTAGAAGTATTTGGTTCTATAGCAAATTTTTGAGTTTCATATTCTAAAGCCTTTATTTTCTTCCATTGATACCAAGTAACTTTTGGTTCTGCTACAATCTTTTCTAGCATACATAGGAGCAGATAATATCACATGTGTATATATATATATATATAGGTATTCCATAGTCATTGAGTCGTATATCTTAATTGTAGATTCAGTCTTTGACTATGATGCTTATTTCAAGGATTAGAGATAGATTTCCAGAGATAACCTGCACTCTAAATGATAGGAATGATATAGCGCTTATGTAGAATAGAGTTTCTTTTCAAGCTAAGAATGTCGACATACATACTCTAACATCTTTGATTTTCTTATATGATGTCTTATAACTTCAGGCCTGCTAATATAGTTTTCCCCTTACATATAAGCATAAAATTTCACCATTGTAAATATATATATATCAAGTTAAGATTCAATTTTTTGTGGAGACTAAGTAACCTCAGATTTAAACCGACCTTGGTTTAGAGTTTCTGTGGTTTCTACTCTATGGATTTCTGGTCTACAACTAAACAGAATCTGGAAGGTGAAAGCCTTAGGATGGATTCTGTCAAATGTAGTACTATCATCAATCACACCAATACATTTTTTTATTTTTTTTTTTATTTTTATTTTTATTTTTTATGTATCCAATTCATACCAACAGAAAATAGAATAACAAAAATTTCAGAACATACCACAATCTGCAAATTACCAACCTCCCAACCTTAGAGTCCTCATTGTCTCCCAGGACTCACCCCCGAGAAGAGATCACCTCCTAGAACAGATCAACCTCTGATCAGCCTAGGAGCAGCTTATTTAAGCTCATATTTCCCCCAAAGCATGTTTCTAATTCTGCGTCCAGAATAGCAGGATGCTTTCTTTCCTGTTTAGCCTAGGCTTCCCATTTTGGGACTCTTTAAAGCTGTTTTATGCTTTTCCTCAGCTTTTCCAGATTTTTCTCACCTCTTCCCAACTACTCCTCTTCATTGGGGAAATTTAGATTCCTCCTCAAATCTAAATTAATTTCTTTCAAGGATTTTTGAAAGATTTTTGGGGATTTGTTGCCTTATCCATCCTCATGGATTTGGCAAGTGATCTCTAATTTTCATCTTGGTCAAAATGCACAATCATTTTATTTATTTCCTCAAATAAAATATGCAATTTCATTCACACCACACTTATCCCTTGGGGTCCACCCCCTTAGGATTTAAGTTCAAATGTCTAACTTTAAAAATTCAACACACAAATTGGGGGTGTTACATATTCCCCCTCTGAAAATAAACACCGTCCTCGGTGTTGTTATTCAACTACTAAAGTTCATTTAAACAAAAATGGATATTTCTCCATCATTTCAGCTTCCCTTTCCCAGGTGGCTTCTTCAGCAGTAAAGTGCTTCCACTGCACTTTTACTCTGGCCACTGTTCTGTTTTTCAATTCAATTTCTTCCCGCTCCAATATTTGAAGCGGTTCTGGCAGAAACTCCCCTTCTGGTTCCACCTGTACAACATTCCAATCAACTATGTGAGAAGCATCATGTACATATCTTTTTAATAATGAAATATGAAACACATCATGCACTCTAATATGGGGTGGTAAGGCCAGCTTGTAAGCTACTGGTCCCACCCTTTCTAACACTTCAAAAGGCCCACAATATCTAGGTGCAAGTTTTGCAAAACTTCCAGCATAAAGTGTGCTCTTTTTGGGTTTGATGCGTAAATACACATGATCCCCCACTTTGAATTCTCGGTGCACTCTTTTCTTATCAGCATAGCTTTTCTAGCGATCTTGTGCTGTCTTGATATTTCTTTGTATTTGTTTGACAATTCTTTCCATCTCTTGTAGTGCATCTGGTCCCAACACCAGTTTATCCTCTGGTTGACTCCAACTCAAGGGAGTACGACACTTTCTCCCATAGAGTGCCTCAAACGGACTCATCTTAATAGAGGATTGGTAACTATTATTATAGGCAAACTCAGCTAAATGCAGATACTCTTCCCATTTTGATGGCCTATCCATCACATACATTCTCAACATATCTTCTAAAATTTGATTTGTCCTTTCTGTTTGCCCATCAGTTTGAGGGTGATAGGCACTACTAAAATTCAGCTTAGTACCCATTCCTGCAAACAATCCCTTCCAAAATGCTGCTGTAAACTTAGCATCTCGATCTGAGACAATCACCTTGGGAACTCCATGCAGCCTTACTATCTCCTTTAGGAAAACATTTGCTACTTGAGCTGTTCCAAAGGTAGACTTTACTGGTATAAAGTGAGCAGCTTTTGTGAGAGTGTCTACTACTACCATTACAGAATCATGTTGATATTTAGTCTTGGGTAATCCTGTTATAAAATCTAGGGAAACTGTGTCCCATTTCCATTCCGCAATTGGCAAAGGGTTTAAAAGCCCTGCTGGGTGTTGATGCTCAACTTTGACTAACTGACATTCCATACATCTACTTAAATACTCTGCCACATCTCTTTTCATTCCTGGCCAGAACAACTTCTTCTTCAAGGCTGTTAACATCTTTTGGTATCCCGGATGTCCTGCATAGGGCTGTTTGTGATATTCATCTAGAATTTCTCTTTTCAATGACTCTATATCTTGAATATACAACCTGTTTTTGTAATAGAGTAGCCCTCTTTGGTTTTTAGTGAAATCAGTTTTATCCTTTTTCTGTAGTTTCACCAAGAGTGCTTCATAGTTGGGATCTTGATTTGCTGCTTTTCCTACCAATTCCTTTATCTCCATCTGGGCACTACTCCCAATGCTGTTTAAATGTTGACAAGAATTTCTACTTAAGGCATCAGCAACTTTATTTTCTTTTCCCTTGATATACTTTATATCCATATCAAATTCACTTAGAAAGGACAGCCATCTGGCTTGTCTTGCATTCAGGTCAGTTTGGGAAAAAAAATATTTGAGGCTGATATGATCAGTCATCAATGTGAACTTCTTCCCCAGCAGATAGTGTCTCCACATTTTTAAAGCATGGATAACAGCTGCAAATTCCAAATCATATGCACTATAATTATGTTCATGTATTTTCAGTTTCCTAGATTCATAGGCAATGACTGAATTTTCCTGCAACAGGACTCCTCCCAGCCCTTCTCTGCAAGCATCTGTACATACCACAAACTCTTTATCAGGATCAGCAATTTTTAATATAGGGCTGAAATAAGTTTGTGTTTTAACTGCTCGAAACTGACTTGACAGGTGGTAGATGACATATGCCAACAATACATTATGCAGAGAGCATAACATCAAACCTGAAATAAAAAAGTAAAACTAAAATTAGAATCATACTGATAAAATAAGAAATAAAATTAGGGAAATAAATCCTAAGAATAAGAGTATATAAGGTAAGAGGATATTGCCTCAGAAGAGTCTTCAATACTTGTTCTTCTCCTTATACCTACAGTAAGAAATGACTGCAAGCATAGATGAATTGAAAGTACATATGAGAACATTAACGAAGAGGTATAAATAATTTCCATTATGAACCTAAGGAAGGAGGCATACAGACTTGTCTAAGTGTTGGGAAATACTCGAAAAAAGTCATCAATCTGGGTAATGGTTGCCCATGTTACTTTCAAAAATTCAAAATTAAGTATAAGAAAAGTGTATCGAAAAAAATAGGTAAGTACTTTATAAAAAGAGTGAAGTACTGTTAAATATAATTATAAGGATAGGTTATCGAACCTCTATTCTAGGAAGGCCCTATGTTAGAAGCCTGTGTAAACCTTAGTAATTATGTAGTCCTTCAAAAAAACTTTAATATACAAAGATTACTATTGTAAAAGAATATCTCGGTGCATACTATTCATATTGATGATTTTTATTCTAAAATTCATGACTAAATTTCATACACTCAGAAGTCATTATTATGTACAGATGATAAAATTTAAAACAATGTATGAATTATAATCCCTTATATGAATAACATAATTGTAAAGGAATCAAAATAGTTGGAGCTAAATTCAGCTACATAAACAATAGAGATAAATGGAACTGAAACATCTCTTTGATACATATAAAATATGAAGGCTATTATTAAATTTTAATAACAAAGATTCTAGTGAGATTAAATAAAGAATAAATCTGTAAAAAATGTAATTTCCCTAGTTTCTATGCTTTTATTAGACATTTTAACAAGTCCAAAATGGTACAGTGGACCGCAATGGAAAAGAATTGTGTTGATTTATTTTATTATTTGATTTTAATAAAATAAAATTGAAATTAATGTGAAAAGACTAGATTATGATTCAAGATCTGAAAACCAAATCCATGAGGATGGATAAGCTTTATAAGACTTTTCTTCTTCCCCAAAAATCCACGAAGGAAATAAATTAAATATTAAAATTACATTGGAGATAAAAAACTAAAAAAATACCCCAATAAAGAGGAAATTACTGGGAAGAGGTGGAACAAAGCTAGAAAGAGGAAAATCTAGCTTTAAAGTACTTTTGTGGAAGAAACAAAAGGAAAGACTAGGCACACAAGAAAGAAACATCTTGATTTAACTTATGCAGTTAAGGGAAACAGGTTGGGCGGAAAAAAGATTAAATACGAAGATTCAGGATAAACAAGGGATTGTCTATTGCTAGAGGAAATGATCTTCGCTCGGGGGTGAGCTGCAGAGAGAGAGCTGAAAGGTTGGGTGGAACCTAGTCTACCTTAAGTGGTATGCACCAGTTAATTTCATTTTTAAATTTTAATTTAGTTCTGTTATGAGTTTTCTGAGGAAGTAAATTATTATAAATATATATGAAATGGTGAATCTCAGCATGAGTCCATGTTGTGGAATTCAGGTGACTTAGAAATAAATTTGGAAGGTTTGTCCATTGAATAGAATTGACTATAATAAAAATTGTCAGTTATGTGTTGCTGTATAGACATAACTCTGTAGAGCCAACTCTCAGAATTTCTATAATCGGTATACTGTAGCACTATTATGTAATAATTTTCATTGACTAATAATAACTAGACAAAAAATGAAATATATTTATTTTGCATGGAACTATACATGAAAATTGGAAGCAACATTTCAACTGAAATGAAAATAATATATTGGAGTCCCAAGCACATTTCATTTGAAAATAAAAGAGTTTATACAGTACATACTCAAATATTTATAAGTGATTATTCCATATAGTTACATCCTTGTAAATGTTTCAATACGTAGAATTATACAATTTAAAAATGAACTAATTATAACATTCTACGGAGAGGGAACTCCCTTCCTTTATAGAAAACTGTAAAGGCGCTCAGTAAAAATTATGTACAGATTGCATATGAGAAAACCCAATGGGTATCTTTACCAACCCGTATAACAATATTCCATGTGTTACGAACAAATAGTAAAGGGGTGTGGACATATACCAATCCCAAAAGGAGGCGACATATTGTCATGCCAACAATGGACAAAATCGAAAGTTAGATTCTGAGTAAAAATACTAGAGAAAAGTCATATATATATATATATATATATGTATGTATGTATGTATGTATGTATGTATAAGGATTAGAACTTAAATGCAAGAGAATTAAATTAAATACCTTATGGGCTTGAAATTACATGTTATATCTGCATCCAGAAAAGAGATGAAATTAGTGCTGAAGATGTTCAAACTGTATATAAAAGCTTAAACAAGTATGACTAAGACTTAGTATGACATAGTCGCAGTATATGTGAATTAATCAGTTACGCATGTACAATATATTGACTTAACCTTTTAACCATTCAGACAAAAAAGAAAATGATATTCTAAGGTAAATATAATTATATAAGTATATAGAACAATAAACTGGGAAACATTGTTAATAACAACCGAGAGGAAAGTCAAAATTCTGGGAATTTAGAAGTAAATAGAAAATGAAAATTTCTGTTGAGGAATAACGAAAATTTAATAAACAAAACCTAACAAGTGAATTTTAGCTCTACATCAATGAAATGAAAAATTTCACTAAGTATTTGGGTTGAGAAATTGATACTAAGACTTCCATTATTGAAGGTATGCGATAAAACTAGAAACCAACTTTGTAAACGAAAACAAGGATAATATTAACTTACCGAAGGTGTAGTTGACAATAACATGAGACACCAAGTAGCAAGAGGAAGTTGTTTAGCCTTCCAACTATGTTTTCAAGAAACTCTATGAGGTTTTAGCGACCTATCGAAGTTGATGCCTAAATTTAATTGAATAAAAACTATACCGTATTGAGATGTAGTTAAAATTGAAAGGACGTCCTAATTTCATAAATAACACAAAAAAAAAAATGTCTAAGAACAATTTCCATGTCTTACAAAGTTATAGAAAACCCTAACATTCTGGGTATTGGAAAACTGAATATAATAAAACGATAACGAAAGCTCTATGAGCAAATAACACAACTAAAATCATGAAAACAAAAACTTTTAGAGGGACAATATTACCAAATGCCTTCAATTTCTTGCCATAGCTATACTGGAACATTCACAATCCATTTGTCAATGAAAAACAGTGTAATGTGAAATAAAATAAATCACAAAAACTGAAGGTGGACAAATAAGAAACCAAAAATTCCATAACAAATTGATTCTACTTACAAAAATATCGCTCCAGATATGAATGAGTTTAACCATTTCATTCTAGGCATATACATAAATAAATTTCGTAAGAAAATAGACTACAAATTTCAAACAGTGGTTAAAATACAAATCTATAAACGTAAGAAGAGGAAAATATCATAGAAATGGAGATGTCCAGCCTGAATGAATGATGAAAGTAGCCTCGGCATGAGAAACATAGAGTTTCTCTTCATTCCCTCAGCACTTTTCTTTTTGTCCATAACTCATACGAATAGTAGAGATGTAGACAAATAATGGAAGAGTGGAATAAAGAAGATTGGAAGGTGTTAAAAAAAAAACTATAGGTGAAAATGAACCTCATTCCAAATAATAAACCTTGATGGAGCCATCAAACCCTAACTTGGGTTCAATCGTAATCATCCAAGTGTTAGCAATTGGGAGTGGTATGAGTTTTTCCAGCGGATCAAAGGGTTTCATCTGAGACCATGTGATTGAGTACGTTAAAATTAATACAAACATATCCCAACTTATCTCATTATATATGTTCTGTATCCCAAGTGATACAATGAGTATAATCAATTTTAATGGAAGGAGGTACCATATTTTCGAATTCACAACCATTCTTAAATGTTGGTCATGGAATTAATGAACACGACTATTCAAAAACTAGAACAACATCAATATCGTATCTATTCCCAAAAGTGATGTTGAAATTCAATAAATCTATGAGCCACATTGAAAGAGTAAGTCCACGTACGCAGGGCTAAATGTTTAATTGTTGTTAATGAATTTCCTAAGAATTGATCAGTTCACTTTTTGAAGGCTGAATAGAATGCCTTAGTGAGAACATTGTATAATAAGGGGCAAATACATATGAATGTATTATAAAATCATTGTGATAAGAAGTTAAATAAGGGTTTAACCCTATGTTAGAACTTAAATTTATCTAAGAGTATTCTAGAATAAAACAAGTCTTTTAATATGAAATAGATATATATATATGTGTCCAATATGTTATAGGAATGAATAGGATTAAAAGTGGAGCTAATCCTTAGTGATGCATAATATCCTTATAATTGGAGTAGGGTGGATATAAATTCCATATAGATCCTATAATTTTTTTTATATCTTGTAAGACCAAGCTAAATTAAAGTTATTGGTTAAGGAGAGTTAGAATATGAAAAGTGATAAAATGTTAAAATGAAATGAAGAAAGTGTATTAATAGTTATGAAGAAAATTTAACTATGGAAATAAAATCTGTTATGGGGGATTAATGAGGAATATCCCTCCACCTTAGGATTTTAATGGAGTTATTATAAAGTGAGTGTTAATCCTTAGAAGCATGAAATTAATTTAAGGACATGTAATTGTAAAACAAAGTAACTCTTATGGAAAATGTAATGTGAGAATATGATTAATAGAAATCTGTCCATATGTGGAACAAAGTATTAGCGCTATATTTAGAAAAAAAAAATTCAAAAGGGAGATGTTACAAATGGTATCAAAGCCCATGTTAAAACACTGGGTCATAATGTCTTCTCACACCAAAGAAAATTTTGTTGCTATAAATTGTTGTTTAATTTAATGTTCATTAGTGTTTAATTTTATTTACAGTGAAAAAGTGTTGAAGCATACAACTGCAAACCATGAGTGAAGGGGATGAGTTGTATTTAGATCTGGGTGGTGAAGAGAATCTAGCAAATCCAAATGTTCCATTGATGACTATGATGCATAGAATTCAAAGAGAAATGACGCAACTGAGAAACCACAATGAAAGGCTACCTTTAGCTAGTGAAGAGCAAGTAAGGTTAATCAGAGAATTGACCTCCTGGAACAGTCACGAAGGTGAAGGTTCGGGGAGAAAGAGAAAGGGAACAGTAAATCACTCAGAAGAGTCTGAGGAATATGAAGCCTCTAGACAACAATTTAGGAGGCATAAGGAATTGTAGGGTGAATTCCGAAAAATAAAGCCTTCCTCCTATGATAGAGAGAAAGAGGAAGATGCATAATCTTGGCTTCTAAACATGATAAAGTAATTTAAGGTTTATGAATATGAAAGTAACTTGAAAGCCAGGGTGGCTCTCTATCAATTACAAGGAAACTCTACCTTGTGGTGGGAAGAAACCAAGATGGTTCATGTGATAAATGACAAAACTGTCACTTGGGAGGATTTACAAATCAAATTTAAACAAAGATATCTGAACAAGTGCTATTATGAAGATAAGGTCAAATATTTTCATGAACTTAGGTTGGGACAACTTACCATTAATGATTTTGTGACCAAATTCACCAACGTTCTTTTCTAGGTACCTTATATAAGGGAAGAGAAGGAAAAGGTACACTGTTTTTTAAACTACCTACCTACTATATACAAGGATAAGATAGAATTTGATAATCCCAAGACCATGGATGAAGTAGTGGGAAAGGTGATATTGTGTTATCAGTAGTTCAAAGGTAGAAATGAACAAGAAAAGAACTGGCAGAACAAATAAAAGGGTGGCTCTAGTGGGAAAAGAACAAAACGATCATACTTAAAGAACTTTAGGAGAGATCACCAGGGGAAGAAGTTCACCAAAACTAAAGAAAATCACCCAGCCCAATCACAAAAATGCTCCAAACAGATTGATGGAAAAAATAAGAGAGGAGGAACTGTTTAGATGAGGGAACCTCTAAAGTGCTAGGGTTGTTGAGAACCTCATTTACTGAGAGACTGTCAACACAGAAATATTGAAAACATACAAGTACTGAGAGAGGAAACTAATGTAAATGATGTGGCAAGAAACATCCCAAAAATCAGTGTCGCCCTGCAAGATCGTCAAGATGAACACCAGTTCACTATGGTCCAAATAGAAGGTATGATTGTTGAACACCCTATTTCTGTTTTGATAGATCAAAAATTTCTACTAGTATTTATTGATGACATTCTGATTTATTCTAAGAATGAATTTGAACATAAAAAAAAATCTCATAATTGTTTTACGAAGGCTCAAAGAAAATAAATTATATGCTAAATTTAGCAAATGTGAAATTTTCAAAGATAAAATTCAATAGTTGGGTCATATAATTTCAGGGAAGGGATTAGCAGTAGACCGAGAAAAGATACAAGCGATCAGGGATTAGCCCATACCTACTGATGTTTCCTTTGTAAGATCCTTCATTGTAATTGGAGGATATTATATGAGGTTTGTTGAGAGATTTTCAGCCTTAGTCTACCCTATTACATGTGCATAGAGAAAAGGAGTTAAGTTTGAGTGGAAAGAAAAATGTGAAAATAACTTTGATCGGTTAAAACTTAAACTTACCATTGCACCTATTTTAAAGATTGTTGATCCAAATGAGGAATTTGTAGTATGCACATATGCTTATGGAGAGGGATTAGGAGGAGTGTTTCTACAAGAAAACCCAGTCATAGCATATGAGTCAAGGAAACTCAAGAAACAAGAACAGAATTATAGTTTTTATGATTTAGAGATATTTGTTATAATACATGCTTTGAAGATGTGGAGACATTACCTTTTAGGAAAAATTTTTATATTGATGACAAATCACATCAGTTTAAAGTATTTCTTCACAGAACATGATTTGAATGCTACATAAGCTAGATGTTTGTCCTTCGTTAGTAAGTTTGACATGGAGATTAAACATGTTAAGGGGAAGGAAAACAAGATTGGAGATGCATCAAGTAGAAATGCTTGGTAAAGCATGAGTAACATTGGAGGTAGTGAAAATTTTTATATTGAAGGATAGACGAAAATTATAAAAAAATTTAGGAACAAATTCTAAGAAAAGAGATGAAAGGGTACACACAAAACCATAGGGGATTGATTTGTTATAAAGACAGGTTATACATTCCGAATGTAAAAACCTTAAAAATAGAAATTATGGATGAGTATCATAAAAGACCCTATGCAAGGCATCCTAAATACCATAAATTAATTCAACTTTAAGAAAGAACCTATTCTGGCCTGGTATGAAAAAGGATGTGGCTAATTATCTAGCTAGATGTTTGGAATGTTAATAGGTGAAGGTAGAACATTAGCATCCTATCGGATTGCTGAATCTTTTATCATCCCAGAATGGAATTGGGAGAAAATTTCCATGAATTTATTAATGGTTTACCAAGAAATAAGTACCAACATGACTCTGTGATGATAATGGTTGATACTTTGACTAAAGTTGCACATTTTATACCAGTACAATGTAGCTTTGGGACAACTCAACTACCTAATGTATCTATGAAAGAGATTTTAAAATTCCATGATATCACTAAGATGAAAAGTTTACTGCATCATTTTGGAGGAGTATGTTTGGGGGAATGGGTACCAAATTGGACTTTAGTACTGAATACCATCCCCAAACTGATGGCCAAAATGAAAGAACAAAGTAGATTTTAGAAGACATGTTAAGAATGTATGTTATGGACCAACCAACAAGTGGGAGGACTTTCTACATTTAGGATAATGTTCCTATAACAATAGTTACTAAGCCTCTATCAAAATGAGTCCTTTTGAAGCATTGTATGGAAGAAAGTTCTATACACCTCGAAGTTGGAGTCAACCAGAGGATAGATTAATACTTGGACGAGATCATGCTTTATAGGAAATGGAAAGAAATGTAAGGAAAATTTAGCAAAATATCAAAACAACACAAGACAGGCAGAAAATTTATGCTGATAAAAAGAGAATTCAATGTAAGTGATCATTTTTAACTAAGGATTAAACCCAGGAAGATTACTTTGTACGCTAGTAGTTGTGTAAAACGAGCACCACACTACTGTGGACCTTTTGATGTACTGGAAAGAGTTGGACCAGTTGCATACACGTTGACTTTACCTAGTCACATTAAGGTTCATGATGTTTTTCATGTTTCATTATTAAAAAATTATGTGCATGATTCTAATCATATTATGGATTTGAATGTGGTAGAGGTGGAACGAGAAGGCGAATTCCTTCCATAGAAACTTGAAATCTTGGCACGAGAAGAAATTGAGCTTCGAAACAGGAAAATAGCAAGGAGAAAAGTTTAGTGGAGGGACTTTGCACCTGAAGAGGCTACCTGGGAGCGAGAGGAAGATATGAGGGACAAATACCCATCACTATTTGAAAAGTGAATTTTATATTTTTCTTTACAACACCGAGGATGGTGTTTTGTTTTTAGAGGGGGAATATGTAACCTCCCCAGTTTATATGCTTGTATTAGACATTAGAACAAGTGAAAAAGGGTACAGTGGACCCCAACGGAAAATAATTGTGTGGATTTATTTTATTATTTCAATTTAATAAAATAAAATGGAAATTAATGTGCAAAGACTAGATTATGATTAGAGATCTAGAAATCAAATCCATGAGGATGGATAAGGTTTATAAGACTTTCCCAGTTCCACAAAAATCCTTGGAGGAAATAAATTAAATATTAAAATTACATGGGAGATAGAAATCTAAAAAGCTACCCCAGTAAAGATGAAATTTCTGGGAAGAGGTGGAATAAAGATAGAAAGAGGAAAATCTAGCTTTAAAGTAATTTTGTGGAAGAAACAAAAGGAAAGCCTAGACACACAGGAAAGAAACATCCTGATTTAGCTGGATGCAGTTAAGGGAAATAGGGTGAGGGGAAAGCAAGCTTAAATAAGCAGATTCAGGATAGATAAGGGGTTGTCTATTGTTGGATAAATTGATCTCTGCTCAGGGATGAGCTGTGGAGAAAGAGCTCAAAGGTTGGGTGGAACCTAGTCTACCTTAAGTTGTATGCACCAGTTAATTTCATTTTTAAGTTTTACTTTAGTTATGTTATGATTTTTTTGAGGAATTAAAGTAGTATAGATATATATGAAATGGTGAATCTAAATATGAGTCCAAGCTATGGAATTTACGTGGCTTAGAAATAAATTTGGAAGGTATATACATTGAACATAATTGACTATAATAAAAATAGTCAGTTATATGTTGTTCTACACAGATAACTCTGTAGAGAACCAACTATCAGAATATCTAAAACTAGTATAAGGCTTAGATCCGAGGTTAGGTAACTCACAGGAAATTGATATTTCATTAACAAATCTATTCTACTATTATGTTACCAAGCTGTACATTATATTATAAAACAATTCGAATGAGATTAAGCATGCATGCTAGATAAAATGAATATATAGTATATGTGTTGGAAAAATCTTTGAGAGGGCGGGGGGGGGGGTGGGGTGAATCGGTATTTAGAAGTGTGATAAAACCTTTCTTTTTCCTTCTCAAAAACCTTTACTAAACACAATTCTGAAATGTACACGTGGATATCCTTAAGGAAACTCGCGTATGCTCAAAGATCTTATTATGTATTTTAATTCTTTACTTAAATCATTGCATCATTTATTCACCAGAAGTTTAGTAAGCAGTAAGCATGTGTAGTAATAACAGAATAGACCATCACACATAAGCAACACACATGAACACCAGTATTTAAGGTGGAAACCCAATTCAGGAGAAAACCACCACTGCTGTCGTCTCTGTCTTCAA
This sequence comes from Pinus albicaulis, assembly GCA_034641835.2. NCBI lineage: Eukaryota > Viridiplantae > Streptophyta > Pinopsida > Pinales > Pinaceae > Pinus > Pinus albicaulis. Next base: position 72,284 of record JAXQQM020057999.1, read on the forward strand.
TATTTATTATAAAGAAAAATTCTTACAATTTTGTACTGGCGCAGACTCATACCAGCACGCAGGCACCCACCTGCAGAAGGCTGCAACCTTCTCTCGTTCTCCAGCTGCAATTGGAAGGGAGCTCTAACCCCCTGAACTTTTTTACCGGCCTCTCCTGGAAGGGAGCTTCGACCCCCTGATTTCAACACCAATTTCTACTGGCTGAAAGAATCTACTTCCATACTGAAGGCTTCAACCTTTAGACCTACTGCAGACCATGTTTCATCAATTTCCATACTGGATCAAACAACTTCAACACAACCCTTCATAACATCATCAAACATACTTTGCCCAATACTTCAATTAGAACAGTAAGACCACTGTAACCAGAATATCAGAACTAACCCAGACTTCAAAATAGATATGTAGATACAATCTCAACTCTGATCTTTCATTAATTCAAATATCATACGCTACTTTTATTTATTGAATCCACGTACATACGTGCTTTCCTGCACACCAACCCGCGTATACTTCTGTGTATTTTATTCTTCAGAAAACCCTATACGCGCCTTTCATTGATAGAGCCCGCGTATACATGCGCTTTTGCAGAGACAAACTAGCGTATAGATCTGTAAATGGAAAGCTTTACAAAACAGATCATATCAATAAACTTACCCAGATTTCTTTATTATCTTCAGCAGACTTTACGCCAGATCTTCACCATTTCTTCTTCTGCAGATCATCTTAGAGATACATCATCATCAGATCTAGAGATCTTGAACCATCCTCAGATCCATGGGTGCATCATAGATTCAGATCTATCTATTAAGAACATATTTCATGCATGCAGATATTCCTTAGAGATATTTATTCATCAACAACCCTTACTCATGCACACCCTTGCACAATGAGCTTCTTCTCCTTTTATAGATTTAGCCTTTATTAATACCATGAGCCAAAACCACACAACTTCCGATGGTATTCTTGGACGGAATCAAATAAAACATACAATGCTCAATATTGTGTGCCAAAACCATGGTAATCCCCCTTGGTATTATAATTTTGGAGCGCAAAAGGGCATACGCGACTTGGGACGTACTAATTCGTGTGCATACGCGACTTATCCTTTACAAACTCGCGTATACATTGTGACATATCATTTTCATCATTGCTCTGGCCTTTACAGGAATTCCTTTCTCCATTACATCTAAACTGCTCTGTAGATACATCAGATTTTCATCATTAGCAAATAGGACAAGTTAGTTTCCATCAAGGACAACTTCATCAAGAAGGTTGTCATCAACTTTATCAAGTAGGTTGCCATCAAGGACAACACTCTGCATCATATTGCCAACAATCTCCCCCTTTGGACTTGATGGAAACCATGATGGTGTTTGATTACCACAACAGATAGATACATTGATTATAACCATTATCCAAACACCATGATACTCTCCCCCTTTGACATCAAGGGAAAAAAGGGCGGATCAAAACCAACTCTGTAGATCTGATGTGCACTGAAGTTACCATGCTTGCTCCCCCTGAGTTCATGCTGAACCTTCAAACATATTTTTTAATGAAGTACATGACTTTATGACTTTTCCTATCACCAAGGACTCATACATACATCAATGATCCAACCAAGTGAGTTTACACATGTGACTCAAGTACCCAACCAAGTGGGTTTACACATTTTGACTCAACTACCCAACCAAGTGGGTTTACAAATTTGAAGTCCTTACATGACTGAATATAACAATTTACATCATAGGTCTCAACATAACCATTTCATCAAATTACAGAAATGAATTATACAATGAAGACCAAAGAATCTCAAACATGAGATCAGATCAGAGCAAATAATGAGAATGCCAACAATGCATCCTTTCCACAAGACCAATGCTCCCCCTTAGCATGTGCATCCTGAACACTTTCAACAACAAATCATCAAGGCATATTTATCAAGAAACATCAGAGAATGAAACAGAATTATGAGAACTGGAACACCACCAAAGATACCAAACAGCGCTGCAGCTGTGCTGAAGAATGCTGAACCATAATTTTGTCAGCAAATACCCATACGCGGTTTTTTGTGTATAAACTCGCATATATACGCGACTATCCTTCATGAAATCCGCGTATCCAATTTAATCTTCTGAATTTAAGCAGATCTAATCCTCTGCATGGCAGAGACTACTCCAAGCTTCTGTCTGAGATATTCGAACGCTTCCCTGGGTAAAGGTTTGGTAAATATATCAGCAACTTGTTCTTTGGAGGGAACATACTCCAACTTCACCTTTTGTTCAAGCACTTGTTCACGTAAGAAGTGATACTTGATGGGAATGTGCTTGGTCTTGGAATGAATAACAGGATTCTTTGAGATACTGATGGCACTTGTATTATCACACATAATGGAGATAGGAGGTGAACATTTGATTTGAATGTCTTGTAAGGTTTGCATCATCCAAAGAAGTTGAGTGCAACATGATGCGGTAGCCACATATTCTGCTTCTGCTGTAGATAAGGAAATAGAGCTTTGCTTCTTGCTGAACCAAGATACTAACCGGGGCCCCATATAGAATGCACCACCACTAGTGATTTTCAGATCATCAACATTTCCAGCCCAATCTGCATCAGTGTAAGCATGAAGAGTGAGATCAACATTCTTTGGATACCATAGTCCAAAGTCTTGAGTTCCTTGTAGATATTTGAATATTCTTTTGATAGCCTGAAGATGAGAATCTTTTGGATTAGCTTGGAATCGTCCAACAATCCCAACTGCATGCATAATGTCTGGTCTAGTCCCAGTGAGATAAAGTAGACTTCCTATCATAGATCTGTATTCTGGTTGATTTACCGTGGGAGAATCATCATGAGAACTGAGATTACATCCGGTTATCATTGGTGTACTTACAGGTTTGCACTCTTCCATGCCATACTTCTTCAGAATTTTCTTAAGGTATTTTTCCTGTGATAAGAATATGCCATCTGTAGTTTGATGCACTTGCAAGCCAAGAAAGAATGTTAGTTCCCCAAGTAAAGACATTTCAAATTCTTGCTACATAACAGAAGCAAATTTCTGACTCATAGATTCTTCATTACTTCCAAAAATGATATCATCAACATATACAACCACAATCAATAGTTTATCATTTTCAGTTTTTGTGTATAAGTTGCTATCAGCAGACCCCTTTGAAGATCCTTGTTGATGAAGATATTTGTCAAGACGATAATACCATGCCCTTGGAACTTGTTTGAGACCATATAGAGCCTTTTTAAGTCTACAAACAAGTTTTTCATCATTTCCCAAAATGAATCCTTCTGGTTGTTCTATATAAACTTCTTCTTCTAGATCACCATTGAGAAAAGCAGATTTAACATCCATTTGATAAACTTTAATTTTTTGGAAGCTTGAAAAAGCAAGAAACATTCTTATGGCTTCAAGTCTGGCTACAGGAGCAAAGGTTTCTTCAAAGTCTATACCTTCTTGTTGAGCATACCCCTTGCAAACAAGTCTAGATTTATTTCTTATAACATCTCCATTCTCATTTAACTTGTTTTTGAATATCCATTTAGTTCCAATGACATTTTTGTCATGAGGTCTTGGTACTAATTCCCAAGTGTGATTCTTTTCAATTTGATCAAGCTCTTCATTCATGGCTTGAATCCAACATTCATCTTTTCTAGCTTGATTGACATTTTGTGGTTCAATAGTGGATAGAAATGCTAGATAGCTAGAAGATCCCACAAGATTCCTTCTTGTTTGTACACCTGATCCCTTTTCTCCCAAAATTTGAGATTCTAGATGATTCTTTTGAACATATCTGGATGGAGCTTTTTCAGATAATTCATCTTCGGGTTCTTCATTGAGTTCACTATCAATATCATTTCTATTTGATGTAGAAGGATATATGTCATCATCATCTTCATCTGTTATTTGTTTTTCTTCTTTTGGAGCTGCAGGAGAATCATCAATAACAACATCAATACATTCAACAATCTCCCGAAGTCTTTTATTGTAACATTTATATGCTCTACTCCTAGAGGAGTAACCAAGAAGTATTCCTTCATCTGCTCTGGGTTCAAACTTGCCAAGTTTTTCATCATTATTTTTGATAAAGCATTTTCTTCCAAAAACTCTAAAATGCTTCATAGTGGGAGGATTACCATACCAGAGTTCATATGGATTTTTATCACTATTTACACGAACATGTGCCTTGTTAAGAATATTTACCGTTGTATGTGCTGCTTCTCCCCAAAATGTGTCAGGTGTTCTAGAATCATCAAGCATAGCTCTAGCCATTTGTTGAACTGTTCTATTCATTCTTTCTGCTACGCCATTTTGTTGTGGAGTGCCAGCTACAGAAAACTGTCTTTTTATGCCATGTTTTTCACAAAATTCAAGGAATTCATCTGATGTATATTCTCCTCCTCGATCAGATCTAAGACACTTGATTTTTAGATCTAATTCATTTTCAACCAGTGCTTTGAAGATCTAAAATTTCTCAAATGCTTCATCTTTGTGTTTAATCAACCCAATCCAACACATTCTAGAGAAATCATCAATGAATAAGATATAGTATTCTTCACCATGTGGTGAATTTTTCCTCATAGGTCCACATATGTCAGTATGAATGAGTTCAAGAGGCTTACTTGATGATCCTTCCTTGGCATTAAATTGTACTATGGTTTTCTTACGGAATTGGCAAGATTTGCATATGATATTTTTGGGTAGAGTAATATTGGGAAGATCACGAACAGCTTTAAGTCTGCTTGATTTGTTGATTTGAGAGAAGCTCAGATGCCCCAACCTTCTATGCCATAGCCAGTTTTCTGAAGATTTACTCAAGTAACATTGTTCTTTGCAGTTCTTCAATACATACAAGTTGCTTGGAGTTCTTTTTCCTTTTATAATTGTTTTACCTGTATCAAGATCACATACCACACATTCTTTTGAACTAAAGACAACTTCAGTTCCTTGATCACACATTTGACTTACACTTAACAGGTTATGCTTTAATCCATCCACATACATGACATCATTATCTTTCACCTTTTCTTTTAGAAAAATAGACCCTTTTCCCTTAATGACCGCGAGAGTATCATTTCCAAATGTAACATTCTTTTCCTTTTCTAGAGCACTATATGCAAGAAGTTTGTTTTTGTCACCTGTCATGTGTCTTGAGCATCCACTATCAATGTACCATTGATTTTCTTCACCTTCTGCAAATAACGCTATGCCACAATTTTCAACCTGTAAATCCTTCTTTTTCCATACTTTAGAGCTTGAAGGAAAATGCTCTTTTGGCTGAACTTTGCTCCTGCATTCAGATTCTTCATGGCCAAAGTTATTGCAATAAGCACATTCAACTTCATTTAGAAGAGGAGAAAAGTTGTTATAGGTATTCTTCTTTGTTTCAATATCAATCCTTTTCTTTCTTTCTTCTCTAGTCATGATGGTTTTATATGCAACACATTGAATAGCTTTATGACCAAAATTGTGACATGAGAAACATTGTCCATTGAAGAAGAAATTTCTGCGATCATGAAATATTCTACTTGAATTTACCTATTGATTGGTGCTTCTTTGAAAGCTTTTCTTTCTTTCTTCTCTAGTCATGATGGTTTTATATGCAACACATTGAACAACTTTATGACCAAAATTGTGACATGAGAAACATTGTCCATTGAAGAAGAAATTTCTGCGATCATGAAATCTTCTACTTGAATTTACCTGTTGATTGGTGCTTCTTTGAAAGGTATTCCTGTTAGTGTTATTTGAATTGAGATGATCATGCTTTACCTGTAAAGATTCCTTATTCCCTTGCTGAGTGGCAGAATGTTGTATACCAGCTGTAGCAGCTTTTAGATAATTTGGTGCTGAAGCCTGAGAAGATTCCCCGATATATCCAAGACCTGTCTTTATAAGAGGAGAACATTGTACCTTGAGAATTTCATCTAAGGTTTCAGATCCTTTAGCAAATCTAAGATTCAGAGTCTTTACTTTCTCAAGTTCTTTTCTGAGACTTACCACTTCACATTCTAATTTCTCATTGTGTTTCTTCTCTTCTTCAATCTGATTTTTCAGAGTCTCTATGATTATTTTACTTTCTTCTAAGCATACTTTGAGTTGATTGTTTTCATCAAGAAAATCATTGTCCTCTAGAGCATCCATAAAAGTATCCTTTTCTTCTCTAGATTCTTTTTCAAATGCCATGAGAAGTCTAAGATCTTGTTCACATTCTTCCTCACTATCAGATAACCCATCACTATCTTCATGAGTACAGTAACTTTTTCTAGTGCTAAACCGGTTCTTATTCCTTCTTGCTACTTCCTTTCCTTTTGCATGTGTTTCCTTATGAGGACACTTGGCAACATAATGACCAACTCTTCCACAATCAAAACATTTGAAAGGAAACTTACCTCTGAAATGACCTGTGCCAAGTTGAAGTTTCTTTACAAAATTTACCTCATCTTCTTCTGAGATATATCCTGATCCTTCTGCTTCTTGTACTTCTTTCCCTTTTGTAGAAGCTCTAAAGACAACTTATTTGACTTCAGATGGTCCTCCTCTTCTCATTTCATATGCAGTTAGTATGCCATGAAGTTGCACCACAGTAAGATTTTGAAGATCCTGCTTTTCTTCAAGAGCAGAAACTTTTGACTCAAATTTTGCCGTTAGTGATCTTAAAATTTTCTCAACCAAAGTAGATTCGGTTATTGTTTCTCCCAGATTTCTCATACGATTTACAATATCATCAAGATGTAAAAATAATTTGGCAATGCTCTCCTCATTATCCATTTTTAGCTTCTCATATTTAATTTGGAGAGTTTGGAGTTTAGCACTTTTTACCTTTGCATCACCTTCGTAGCTTAGAATAATTTTGTCCCATATTGCCTTTGCTGTATTCAGCTACATGAATTTGAAAAATTCTGATTCAGTTAGACTTCCCAATAGAGAATTGACCGCCTTTGCATTTGTTTCATAATTATTTCTTTCCGTCGGATCTGTTGGTACTGTGGCTGGATATTGATATCCTCCTTCAACAATAGCCCATACATCTGCTCCTAGAGACTGAAGATAGGATCTCATCCTTGTTTTCCAGAAGATTAAATTATTTTCGTTAAAGAGCGGAGGCTTGATAGATGCTATTCCATCTTGATTGCTCATCTTGCTTGATCTTCCTTCTAGCGGTTAAGCTTTTTCAGAAGAACCTGCTCTGATACCAATTGTTGGAAAAATACTGAGAGGGGGGGGGGGGGGGTTGAATCAGTATTTAGAGCTGACTAATAAAACCTTTTGTTTTTCCTTCTCAAAAACCCATACGCTATTTTAATGAACACAACTCGCGTATACACGCGGATATCCTTAAGGAAACTTGCATATGCTCAGAGATCTTATTATGTATTTTAATTCTTTAATTAAATCATTGCATCATTTATTCACCAGAAGTTTAGTAAGCAGTAAGCATGTGTAGTAATAACATAATAGACCATCACAAATAAGAAACACACATGAACACCAGTATTTAAGGTGGAAACCCAATTCGGGAGAAAACCACCGTTGTTGTCGTCTCTGTCTTCAATATTTATTATAAAGAAAACTTCTTACAATTTTGTACTGGCGCAGACTCATACCAGCATGCAGGCACCCACCTGCAGAAGGCTGCAACCTTCTCTTGTTCTCCAGCTACAACTGGAAGGGAGCTATAACCCCCTGAGCTCGTTTACCAGCCTCTCCTGGAAGGGAGCTTTGACCCCCTGATTTCAACACCAGTTTCTACTGGCTGAAAGAATCTACTTCCATACTGAAGGCTTCAACCTTCAGACCTACTGCAGACCACGTTTCATCAATTTTCATACTGGATCAAACAGCTTCAACACAACCCTTCATAACATCATCAAACATACTTTGCCCAATACTTCAATCAGAACAGTGAGACCACTGTAACCAGAATATCAGAACTAACCCAGACTTCAGAATAGATATGCAAATACAAACACAACCCTGATCTTTCATTAATTCAAATATCATATGCTACTTTTATTTATTGAAGCTGCATACATACGCGCTTTCCTGCACACCAACCTGCGTATACTTCTTTGTATTTTATTCTTCAGAAAACCCTATATGCGCCTTTCATTGATAGAGCCCGCGTATACACGCGCTTTTGCAGAGACAAACTAGCGTATAGATCTATAAATGGAAAAATTTACAAAACAGATCAGATCAATAAACTTACCCAGATTTCTTTATTATCTTCAACAGACTTTGCGCCAGATCTTCACCATTTCTTCTTCTGCAGATCATCCTAGAGATTCATCATCATCAGATCTAGAGATCTTGAACCATCCTCAGATCCATGGGTGCATCATAGATTTAGATCTATCTATTAAGAACAGATTTCATTCATGCAGATATTCCTTAGAGATATTTATTCATCAAAAACCCTTACTCATGCACACCCTTGCACAATGATATTCTTCTCCTTTTATAGATTTAGCCTTTATCAATACCATGAGCCAAAACCACACAAATTCCGATGGTATTCTTGGACGGAATCAAATAAACCATACAACGCTCAATATTGTGTGCCAAAACCATGGTAATGCCCCTTGGTATTATAATTTTGGAGCGCAAAAGGGCATACACGACTTGGGACGTACTAATCCATGTGCATACGCGACTTATCCTTTACAAACTCGCGTATACATTGTGACATATCATTTTCATCATTGCTCTGGCCCTTACAGGAATTCCTTTCTCCATTACATCTGAACTGCTCTGTAGATACATCAGATTTTCATCATTAAAAAATAGGACAAGTCAGTTTCCATCAAGGCCAACTTCATCAAGAAGGTTGTCATCAACTTTATCAAGTAGGTTGCCATCAAGGACAACACTCTGCATCATATTGCCAACAACATTTGCAAAACATAAGAGGAAACAATTTCAAATCACTTTACCACAATAATTCCATCAAAATAGCTACAACTCAGTTTGTTATTACTTGCCAAAAATATGATTACAATAGTGTTCAATGATAAATAAAAAAACATCCAACCCTTGCTATGAGAAAATAAGTGAATAATTTAGACCAAACTGATTCTCCCCAGCTCAGGGGTCGAATCCATGAATTTTGGAGTTGATCCACAAAGTGCTCAACTAGAAACCCAAAGACTAGGGAGGTCAATAAACTCATCCCTAACTTTGGTGAAACTGATTCATTTGTCCAAAAAAACAATTTTACCCAATGTATCTACCTCTAGTAACTAAAATTGACATAATTACATTTACATGAATCAATTACATCAATAAAATCCATCAAATCCATTGAATAGCTAAGAAAAATTCAAAAACTAGAAAATATCAGTGAACCAGAAAAAGCGCATCACCAACTTCAAGGTCAGTTTTGGTGGACTTGCTGAAGTCCAAAGTGAACCCAAGATAGCTCATTAGAAATATGATCCTGTATAGTTTCCAAAAATTCCCTTAAGTTTTGAAAATTATGAAGTTAAGGTCCTCAAAAGTGAAATATCCTAATACTGGTAAAAAACGCAGTGCCAACCTAAAAAATGAGGTAGAAAGGTGATTTTTGGTTGTTTTTGGCCATTTCCCCCTGTCATAATGTCCAAATTTGATGTGCCAATAGGCAAAATTTGTAGCAAATGATTTTTCCCTTAGAATGAATTCTTGAAAAATGATGAAGACATGATGTTTATGAGCTAGAATGGCTTCATACTTGCTAATATGACCCCCCTTATTCCTCCTCTGCTCATACGGCTCTGATTGCATATCAAACCCTAGCTCAATGCAGGGAGAGGAAATTAGGGTTTAGTGTAGGCAAAACAGGGGATTTGGGAAATTTATAAGAATGAAGGGAAATCAAGGGGATAGGGGGGATGGATGCTAGGAAGTAGGGAAAAGTGGAACTTTAAGGATTGAATGAGGGGAAGGGGTCCAAAAGGGAAAAACACATGCCTAGTATAGAAAAGGTCAAATTGTAGCGATAGGCTAGGGTTTGTGGAAAAATGATTATTTTGAAGGATAGGAGTGATGGGAAGTGTTTAGGAAGGTATATTAAGGATAGAGGAAGGTGTAAGAACATCATGATACAATTTTTTTGATGATTTAACCATGGAAGTCATGAAACCAAGAAAAATGCCCTCAAAACCCCAGGAGAGGGACATGAGCTTTCCAAGCACAACTGAGAGACAAATATAGTAAAAAAAAACCTACTTAATTGGAAATTATAGTTTGGAACCTATAATTGTTGAAGCAACCTTCTGCAGTGATGATTTGGGTACCCTTGGGAAAACACAACTCCCTCCGGCAAAAGCGCAACACAAGAGGAAAACTTGTCTTTTGATGGCATGAAATGGCCTTTGTGAGAGTGGGAGTGAGTTTTCTTGGTATAGATATGTCTCTTGAATGTGGAATGAGCAAATGAAATTGAGTTTTAGTTTCTTTGTAGCTTTGAAAATCAATTTTCTCCTTTGGTGGTGTAGTGGACCCACCATGTACTTTCACATTCTGATTCGAAATGGAGCCTTAAAACTTAGTTGCATATAATCCATCATAATTAAGATAAAAAATTTCTTTTAAACCTTTGTTGAAAACCTTTAACTATTAATACTCCTTAAAAATATGAATTTTATGGTGAAATGACCAATTTTCATGATTTTGACCCTATAACCTAATGATGACACAACATGGAAGAATGAGTTGAATGATGACCATGATGACTATGGGACTCTTAGCAACGAATGACCTAACCATGATGATTTCCATTGACCATGGAGGTGAAAGGAGTATTAATGATATAAATACCCTAATCAGTGACCAAATTTTTTCATGATGACCTAATGGAATGACAAAGATTTTAGAATGGAACCCTAATATGATATGAAAATAGATTTTTTGATGATTGGTGGCAGGATACAAATGATGACATTAACACAACCAAGTATCATCTTTGCTTGGGGGACTACCAATTGTCAACACATGATAAGGATCACAAACAACTAATCTTAACCTCAAGAGTCAAGTGGTATAACACCTGCATCTAGATACTTTGGCGAGGTTTCCACTTATCAACATATGACAAGGATTGTGCACAAATAAGTCTCATATTTTCTTGGGGGTGTGCCCACTTATCGAGGATCACACACAACGAAGCCACAAATATGCTTGGGGGGATTACTACTTGAAAAGGATCATGCACAAACAAGATTTATCAAACCCATTGGTGATATGGGTGGAAATCCCAACAATCCCAGCTCGTGGGTAGGATGCATACTAGGGTATACTCTTGGAAAGTTCCATACTTGATGGTAGGGGGGATTACCACTTTTCAGCACATGAAGAGGATCATGAAAAACCTACAGTCAATAGTTCCATCAAGCCCATGAGCTCTCATGGCTACATTCTCAACTTGGGAGCTCAAACAAGAGGGAAGAGCATAACTCAATGTTCTTGATCATCCATGACCACCCCCACTAAGAAGGGTCACATCCATCAACCCAAGCTACTCTCTAAATTCTAAGAAATTTCCTTTTGGAAAGGGCTTAGTAAGTATGTAAGTTATCTTATCATCAATTGCAATATGATGGAGCCTCACTACTCCTCTCTACACCATATCCTAGATATAATTATATTTGATCTCAATGTGCTTGAACTTATCATGCAACATAATATTTCCTGCAAGTTGAATCCCACTTTTATTGTTAAAATATATTACGTTTTTATCTAGCAAATTCTCAAACAATTCTCCAAAGATCTTCCTTAGGCATACTGCCTCATAGCTAGCCATGCTAGTAGCAATGTACTTGGCTTCAGTTGTGGTAAGGGCTACACAATTTTGTTTTATGCTCATCAAATATATCATGGAAGATACCAAGCTAATGAATCATCCAAATGTGTTCTTTCTATCAACAAAGTTACTAGTCCAATCAACTTTAGAGTACCCATGTAGTCTCACATCTTAGGAAGTATATCTCAATCCAAGATTGATGGTCCCATGCATGTATCTTAGCACATGCTTTACAACAATCCCGTGTGCGTGATGAATTAATCATATATTGGCTCAAAATATTGACCACAAAACATATATCTGTTCTAGTGTTTAGTAAGAAAATCAGTGCCCCAATTAGTTGTCGATCCTCAAAAGGATTAGCCAAATCAGGTCTTGCAACTTCACCATATAACGTATTGAAATTAATTTCCATTGATGTGTTCATGGACTTACATTCTGTCATACAAAATATTTCCATAATATTGACATCATATTTTCCTTGAGAAAGGAAAATATCACCAGGTCTTTGCCATACCTCTAGGCCTAAAAAGTAGTGCATCAAGTTAATATATTTTATTTCAAATTTAGAAGCTAACTCCCTCTTACATTGGAGGAGAAGAGGTTCTCCACTTGTCAAGAATAATTCATCAACATATAATACCAAAATCAAAGACATACCTTGGACTTTCTTGAAGTAGAGATTTGTATCAGCATTGATTTTGGTAAAACCAAGCTTCATCAAGAAGCTATAAATGCAGGCATACCAAAATCTTGGGGCTTTCTTCAATCCATATAGATATTTCTTTAGTCTACACATGAGTTTTCCTATGAGGCATTTCAAAGCCTTGTGGTTGTTCCACAAATACTTCTTCCTTGAGGAAGCCATGTAGAAAAGTACTTTTCACATCCATTTGGTGAAGATCCATCCATAACTAGTAGCTAGAGATACAATAGATCATATGTTAGTATATCGAGCAACGGATTCAAAAATCTCATCATAGTTTACTCCATATTTTTAAGAGAAACATCTAGATAGAAATCTAGCTTTATATTTTTCAATACTACCATATGCACCATGTTTAATATTGAACAACCATAAAGTTACCTTTGGGTCTTGGAACTATTTCCCATACATAATTGTGTATGATGGATTCATATTCTTTAGCCATTTCATCTTTCCATACTTGATTTTTCAGTGCTTCTTCAAAAGTACATGGTTCAACCTCAATAATATTGCTCATGGTTACAATGTATCCCTAGAACTGACATGGTTTCTTGCTTTCTCTGAAGGTTCCTTTGGGGGAAACATGTATTTTAGCATCTTGTAGAGATTCAAAAAGGCCTAATGGTCTCTTTCTAGTAGAAGGATCACATGGAGGAGGATCCAAGGGATCCATGGGCTCCATGGGTTCATCAGCAAGATCAGGCTTAGGCTCAGAATCTTCTTGTGCATCCAAGGCATCATCCTGAATTTCAATACTAACAGGAGGAGTAGGTATATTTCCTTTACAAGAGCTACATATTCATCAAACTCTATATTTATTTGACTATGTATGTATATTATGTAAGCTTAAAATTTTCACAATAACCAACAAATGTATCGTTCTTATCTAAAGCTTCTAGCTTGGTCCTCTTTATGAAGCGAACAAAGTTCCTTCTCAAGTTAATTACTCTAGAAGGATTGGAATATCAGAATATCCATTGAGGATACAAATATTATATTAAATGTATAATGAATGAATTTATTGATGATTGAGAATTACAAATGAGGCTTTCTTATATACCTAACTAGGTGCCTCTTCACGAAAGTTCATGTCCATCAGACATGCCCTTTCAACCTAATTACTATTTAACTAATTAATTATTATTTATATTATTTTATTCATTACACTTTTCCTTGGGTGCATTAAAGTAGACAAGGAAGCCAAATATCCTCAAGTATACAACCTCAATATTTTCTCCAATGAATACTTCTTCAAGATTATTTAAGCCTTTGAATAGGGAAAATACTTGACCTAACTAGCTCTACTTTTTATTGAAGGGAAGGGTCCCTTCACATGATTTAAACTTACACACCATTGGTAAAATCCATCATGATCCATTCTAATCTCATGGATTCCAAAAACCATCTTTATCAAATGATGAAACACTTAATAGTGAAGATAAGTGAATCTTTAGTGCCACAGTTCACATTGATGATTACTATCATGAATCAATGCATGGATAAGTCTTCCATTTATTTTATAAAGATCTTCAAATAATGATCCCATAGTGAAGGAAAGTAATAATAATAATTATACATATTGACTTCATTCCTTGCAACGATATAATTCATGTATTGAGGGGTTTTCGCAGTGCATTATATTAGCTACCATTTTTTGGGATTCAACTACATTAAGTAATTAATTCATCTATGACCATTTCCATGAGAGGTAGTTGTAACTAACTGATTTCTCATGATTTTTGAATAGTCCACTTAGCACTTATTGCATCAGGTGATGATCATAAGGGTGAAGAAGTGGGATTGATTCATTTGATTAGTTTCAATCCCACTTATTCACCCCTATGAGCATCACCCGATGCAATGAGTGCTAAGTGGACTATTCAAAAATAATGAGAAATTAGTTAGTTACGACTACCTCTCATGGAAATGGTCATAGATGAACGACTTACTTAACACAATTGAATCCAAAAAAATGATATATGATATAATTCATTTTTGATCGCTACAAAATAGATTAGTTTAGAAATCTATCATTCCATAATTTCTTTGAATGCAATTTTTCTCTTACAAAATTATGTGTTTATATATGCTTTAAACTTGCATGATATACACGAATTTTTTCCAATTTTATAGTGATTTTATTATCACATTTGATTACTATAGGTTCTTGTTGTATTTATCTAACATCTTCAAGTATCATTTTAAGCCATATTTCTTCATAGGTAACTATATTTCCTATCCAGTCAGACTCAGAATAACCTATCAACTCAACATCAAATTCATTAGTATACATAATACCAAAAATTAAGTGTTCCTTCCAGATTTCAAATGACTTTCTTTGTTGCTTTCTAATGGATTTCACAAGGCTTAGCCATTAACTAACTAAGTATGTTGAAGGAATATGCTATATCTAGATTGGTAGTGGTGAGGTAGTTTAGAATTCCTATAATTTAATGATACAAAGTTCCATTTACCTATTTATTTCCATCATCACTGTACAATTTATCATTATGTTATAAAGGAGTAGATATTTATTTTCATTCAATCCCATTGAAACTTTTAAGGATTTCCCTTATATACTTTCTTTGTGTGATTAGTGTGTTATCAGATTTCCTCCAAACTTCAATACCTAAATAATAATGAAATTCACCAATATCCTTCATCTCAAGTACTTGTGAGAAATGAATTTTAATTTCCTCAATCAACTTAGATGCATTACCTATTTTGATAAGATCATCAACACATACATATATCAAAGAAACATTCCCATATTCATATCTCTTGAAGTACGGGTTAGGATCATTTTTTCTTCTCAGAAAATCTTTCTCAGAAAAGAAAGAATCAATTTTCACATACCAAGCAAGCAGTCTAGAGGAAGAAAGAACCTCAGTAAAAAGCATAGGGAATATTGACCCTACTATAGTCCATTGATTCTTAAAGCTTATTTCTCACAGTGACTGCAGAAGTGATGTGAGGTACATGACCTCATAAGAGCAGAAGATGATTATCAGGTCCTCAGGATTAGTGATGTATAATCTCAGGGGAACAACACATATGTTTTCTTAATGATGATTCCCATTATGGTTTTGATATTCATGTTTCTCCTATTAGTGAAAATGCATTTTGTGTAGTAACAATGAACAAGTATAGACAATATAGGTTCAGGGAGAGTTGTATTCATGAAGTTTCAATAATTTGATTTCTGTACGTGGATCATATTAAGGACAGTCGCATATATATGAGATTTCTAATCTAGTCATTCATGTATGTTTATCTATGATGAAGAAACAATGGGAAGGACTTTGTAAAAGGCTTTGATATGCTTAAAACAATTATTATGTTGATGATTATAGTTTGTTGATGCTATTTATAAGTGATTTTGGCTTATGAGATGTTGCAATATTATATTAATGCTTTGCTATATTAATGAAGTTGTTCTGATGTCCTTACTGATGGATGAGTTGATATGATCAGAATTGAAAATAAACAGTTAGCACACGTTCATGGGGAGAATTTGCTATGATTTTAATAATGCATTGTTGGAATTATGTTTGCTTAATAATTCCTTGGTACATAATGATGCATATCATTGGTGATTCTAATGAAGATACTCATGTTTCTGAAGTTTTTAAATGATAATGCATGAGTTTCTAATTATGGATCACGCTTATCAGATGTGGGATGATAGAAAACTCTCTAGTGATGATGCATGTATATATGATATGTAGAATATTTTTTTATATATAAGACTTTTGTGCTCCATATTGTAGATAAATGTCTTTCAAATTAATCACATCATTAAGATTTGGTCGATGTTTCGAACAAAATAATATGGTTCATCCTCAGGACAAGGTGAACAAATCAATCGATCTTCAAGAATAAATAGCATGGATCCATCATTGCTGAGAGTTGGTCGTTGAAACAGCTAACTCTAAGCAATGATGCATCCATGCTATTTATTCTTGAATACTGATTGATTTTTTCACCTTGTCCTGAGGATGAACCACATTAGTTGTTTCAAAACATTTCAACAGATAACTCTAGGTAATGATGCATCCATGTTATTTATTCTTGAAGATCGATTGATTTTTTCACCTTGTCCTAAGGATGAACCAAATTAGTTGGTTCGTAACATCGACCAAATCCTAATGATGTAGGTGATTTTTTTTCTTCTTTGTGGAAAGATAATGTAGACCTTGCTATGATTATTTGATGATGATGTTGTTTCCATGGATGATGCCTATGGTGCTTACACATGCCACATGTGCATGATATGATGCACATGGTTTTGTGAAAACATGGTTATTGATATTTTACTACTATATCTGTTGGATGATACTTGGAGACATGGCATATTTAGTATCATATTTAAGCTGATGGAGGATGATGCTTCATTTACGTATCTTATTTCATGATGATATTCTTGGTTCTCACATATGTTGTTGGATTGGGTATCTTTTCTAAAAAGGGAAAGAGAAATTTGACCTTGATAAGGTCAAGAGGATAAATTGATAACAGATCTCTACGGAACAATCCTTGTCACAGGTTGATGATATTGAAGCTACACCATCTTATCTTTCATATTGATGATGATGTTATGCATTTTGCCACTATCAGATGCTTATGGTGCAGATCCTACATGGTATATGATGGTTGTTGATGACTATAATGGTCTTGATCCCCCACTATAAAGGTATTTTTCTTTGATTATAAATTTCATATTTGTGTCTTGATGTAAAGGTCATGAAAAGACCCATGAGGTAATTATTGCAATTCTTAGTCATGTTTGGACTATTGAGGGTCAAGTCAATTATGTATGTAATCCCATTTTGGATAGTTGATGTTATGATGAAGTAGAATATGTAGCACTACTATGTTGGGTCATTGATGTAAGTTTGATTCCTTGGTGATAGGAAACTTCATATTCAATTGAGTCATAGAGTCATGTACTTCATTGAAAATCTTCTAGAAGTTTTAGCATGTGCTCAAGGGGAGAATGGTCAGTATAGAGTGAAAATTAGATATAAAATTATCATGTCTCTACAAGGAAAGAGAATCCTTCATTTAGCATTGGTCAACCCTTTGTCCTTGATTTCAAATGGGGAGAGTAAGTTTGTGTTTGAAAAGATTGGTGCTCAACTCGATGTGTTTTACAAGTATCTATAGGTTGTGGTGACCAAACACAAAAGTGGTTGTCATTAAGTCCAAAGAGGGAGATTCTTGGAATTATGACTAATGTGTTATCCTTGATGGAAACTTACTTGATGAGTTGTCTTTTGATGGCAACCTACTTGATGAAGATGTCAACATGATGATAACAGGATGTGTCTACAAGTTAGTATACATGTAGCGAAAAGTTTGGAAAAATGCATAGCAATTTAGAGGCAGAAGAATAATGAAGGTGATGTTTTGAGAAGTAAACATGGCTTTTGTGAAGAAAAGTCACATACATATGCGGGTATGAAGAAGAGAAAGCACGTACAATTTTTTCACCAATATGGTATTCCAAATACCAAAGGTCTCTACCATGGTATTAGCCCACAATATTGAGCATAGTAATGACTATTTGATCTCGTCAAAGAATACTATTGACATTAGTATGGTTTTTACCTGTGGTATTGGCTAAGGCTTAAGCTATATAAGGAGATGAAGATAAATGTGTTTTGTGTGTATGTGATGGGTTATTGATGAAATGTTTGATTTGAAATAAGTATTCACCCGAGAGTATGAAGATGGATCAAATATATTGGTCAAAGTGTTTTGTGTGTATGGAATGGGTTAGTGATGAACTGTTTGATTTGAAATAAGTATGAACTCAGGAGTATGATAATGGATCAAATCCAAGAGATCTGAAATGACTATATATTGATAATCTGCTTATGGGATGATTTGATATGTGATGATAATGTTTTGACATGTTTTTATTACCTTATATGCCAAGAGATGGGTTTTTCTGAAGGTATGATGTGTAGCGAAGCTATAAGTCAATAATTGTAGATATGTACACGGGTTTGATAACTGAAAGGTGCGTACATATACGAGTCTCATTCTGGTAAGTTGTGCGTCGATTTTGCAGTTTGGACAGATTTGTACTCGGGTTTGATTATTGAAAAAAGCGTATACATGCAGAAGTGTTTGGGAAGTGCGTATATAAGCTAGGGCTTTTATGAATATAATTTTTGATCAATCTAATCAAGTATTGTTGAGTTTGTTGTTGTCTGTTAGTGAAGTCTTACTTGATGATATGAGTTTAACTGTGATGATTGAAGTTGAATTGAATGAGGATTGATATGTTGAATAGTAATGATGCTATTATCTGTAAGTGGTTCAAAGATATGTCATGGTTATGTGATTATTTTAGACCGATTCAGTGGTTCAGTGTGTAAGTCAATGTTTATTTCAGACTGAAAATGATTTAGTTTTAAGGCTCAGTGTTTTGATATATGTACGCAGGTATACTTCATGAAAAGCACGTATATACACAAATATGCTAAAGAATAGTAACATATATATTATGACATTTTGTTGATTAGGGTTTTCAGTTGGTTCAATGAGTTGATGCAGTGTTTGGTTTCAGTTTTGATATTTGGTATTGGGCTTAAATGATGGTAGTGGGTCTAGTCTGAAAATTTGATGAAAAGTGGCCTACAATTTGTGATGTTTTGAATTAGGTGGATCCAATGTGAAAATGATCCGGGTAAGTTTTGGTACCCTTCAAACCAAGGTCTTTTACTTCGGCTGATGTGTTAGAATTGAATTTAATCAAAGCATTAATGAACATAAATGAATATCTACATGTTGTAAAGAAGAGGAACATAACACGCATTAGCAACATAAGAGATTGATAATGGAGTTCGTCCAGGAAGGACTACGTCTCCGGGCCTCAGTGTCAAGATGGTGTAGGCCGCTGCATTAAGTGTTGGAAAGAGTGATGATGTACATGGATAATGTTTTCTCTGTCACACAATGAAAATTCCCTCATGCAGGAGTGGCTAGACCTCTCCACGAGATGTTCCACTACAATAACTCTAATTCACAAAAGGGACTCCTATCACTATGAAAATAACTCACACATAATGACTGTGAGTATCTCGCTAGCATGGTAACAAAGGAATTTCAATCAAACATACATGTGACAATGAGTATCCCGCCAACATGGCAACAAAGGGATCTCAAACATAATACAAATCCATGATAGAAATTACATCTCACTTCAAGAACAAAACCGATATCCCACATCAAACATCAACATGGATCTATACAACACAATGAATCTCATGGAAAAGAGACAAATAAGTATATGAACACAATGCATATACCTCACATCTTGGAGCTATCTAAAGACAAGGATGATAAATTGTTTCATCTGAATGTACCATCAATCTCGTGGCATATAATATCTTGAAAACGACGAATCACACATGAATGTTGACACCTGCAACTCCACTTTGAAAAGTGGTTGAAAAAAATAAGGCTCAGATGAAAAATATGACTGCACCGTTGAACTCGTGTCGCCGAGAAGTGTAGGATCGACTGTTAATTTGCTGAATTTTGACAAAGTGAAAATCTGAGCCTTAGGGAATATTTTAGATTCCCTATAGATTCCTCAAAGATGTTACTCCATGGGGAATCTAGAAATTTGCAACTCAAAACATAAATATGATCTCACCATTGAGATCCTTACGAAATTTTGAGAGGAATGAGTATAAGGTTGACCTTCTGACACCAGTGAATTTCAGCCTTTAAGGAATCTAGAATATTCCCTCAAGATACCTAAAAATTCTCCTCCACGAGGAATCTCCTTGAGATCAAAATATCCCCTTAGTATCAAACAAGAATCTATCTTGAAATATGTGCCTACTCCTACCTCAATCTGTGTGTTACAAACTCTGTTGCCTTGGCCTTCTCTTTGCTGGCGGCTCCATTGGCCTCCCTGTGCCCTCATCTCTCATGCATTATCCATCATTCTCCATGGTTTCCTTGAACCATTTGAATGGAATTTTATAATAAAGTGTGAGAATGAATAAGATAAAGTGTGAGGTTGGTACATTGGTTGGCATAATCATATTAAGATAGTTTTTGTTGGGAGGTTTTGAGTTCAAATCCCATTGAGTCCAAATATTGTTTTAAAACCCAATTTTAGTTTTAATATAGTTTTTTCAAATTATACAATACATGGAATTCGTATCTCCATATTGTAACGATTCCAAAAAACAAAAATGGAGGTTTTGTGTAATATGGAATTTAACCATATTTAATATGATTTTTGTTACATAAAATTTTACCAAATTTAAATTGATTTTGATTTTTTAATAAATATATTTAATATATAGCTATTTTTTTTGTTTTTATGTGGGAAATTAAATATCATTTTATTTTGTCTTTTCTGCAGGGGTAAGGGGCCAATGGAGGAAAGCCATGTGTCAGCATCTGAGGGGTTTCCATGTGGGTCCCCCGTGCTCACTGGGATGCCACGTGGCACACCATGGGCCCCCACATTCCCTGCCTTAACAAAAATTCAAACTACTCTAACTACCTCATACAAGCTTGGATTGACGCACCATTTTCACCGTTGCGATTAGGGCGACGAACTCTTAAAATTGAGCCTAGTTCAAGAGCAAGCCGAACCATTTTATTTTTGAGCTTTCATCAGCCCTCTTTGTCCTATGTGTGTCTCTAGAGCCACTTGGATCATTCCTCCCCACTGATGAGCTTTTGGTCTTCCAAAATAATAATAAAAAATCTGCAACTGCTATGTAATTATCACTTTTACAATGTAGATACACTTGATGATTTGCAAAAACTAAGGCTATGACAAGATAACATCCTATAAAAACAATCTAGAAAAACCCCTCTTTAGAAGAGTGAATAGGCCACCCCCGTGTGGGAGATTCTTTTTTCTATGGCTCTTTCAAAACTGGTTTATGCATAGATGCTTTATGTGGGTGTTGCTTTGGATGGAGCCTCGAACAAGTGGCTCTTTGATGGCCACTCTGGTTGCAATGGCTACAAAAAGTTTTCTTCTCCAGGACACCTTAATCAATCTCTTTTTTTTTGTTATGGAGAAGGATTTTCATGCCTCATGCTCCTTTATTATTTGCCATTATTGCCAACACTTAAAATAACATGGTTATGTAAACCACAAAAATGACAAGTTTTTGATGCCATAATTTATGACAATTATTAGCAACATTCTTATAATCAAAATGAACTTTGGAATAATGAGACTTGTTATACCTTCTGCAGTGGTCCTAGATGCGATCATGGTGATGAGATATTGCCTCGACTCTTTCACTACAACATGCACTTCTATGGGATGATGGTGAAGTATTCCCATCAATCCTCTTTCATGGTGAGTTCAACAATGTTTGTTTTCCTTTGATGTCCTTCCAAAATCCTCCTTTAGTGTATTCCAAACCTGCGTAGAAATGTCTATGCACAAAACCTCCAATGGTTGGGCTATTACTAAGCCA
The DNA here is from genome assembly GCA_034641835.2 of Pinus albicaulis. NCBI lineage: Eukaryota > Viridiplantae > Streptophyta > Pinopsida > Pinales > Pinaceae > Pinus > Pinus albicaulis. Next base: position 94,258 of record JAXQQM020057999.1, read on the forward strand.
TGAATGCCAAAGTCCTCCTCCTTTATAACCCATCTTGGTAAGGAGTCTCATGTAGGTTCCTATAATGAGGAAGCTCCAAACTTACAACAAAAATGACATCATTTGAAGCGAAGAAGGAAATCAACAGCATTTTACCTCAAGTATCTTTTGAAACATGTGAGAAGAGGACTTCTTTGAGCCTTCATTGCGCTTCACTTTCTCCAAGGCATCTATCGCGGCTTGTAGATGTTGCAATCGCCTGCTTCTCCTCTTTCTCTTCTCATAGAAGTGTTTTTAATGCTTCATGACTTGCTTGAAGACTTTCTTCGTGGTGCTTCAATTCTTCCAATGCCTCTGTCGTGGCTTGCAATTGAATTTGCACTCGCCGCTTCTCCTCCTTCTCTTCATGTAGGAGTGCCTTCAACTTAGCATTGTTTGCTGTTTGTTTCTCATAAGCTTCATACAACATGTACCCCTTATCGGATACCCTGAGAATGGTCTCATACATTCCCTTGACATCCTCCATTTCTCAACTCAGCGAACTTTCAATGGTTCATGCCTGCAATCCAATCAACAACAAGACCGATTTGATACCACTTGATCCGGGTAAATTTCTGTACCCTTCAAACCAATACCTTTTAACTCGGTTGATGTGTTAGAATTGCATTTAATCAAAGAATTAATGAACATAAATGATCATCTGCATGTTTTAAAGAAGAGGAACATAACAAGCATTAGCAACATAAGAGATTGATAACGAAGTTGGTCCAGGATGGACTACGTCTCTGCACCCCGGTGTCAATATGGTGTACACTGTTGCATTAAGTGATGGAAAGAGTGATGATGTACATGGATGGTGTTTTCTCTGTCACACAATGAAAATTCCCTAACGTAGGAGTTGCTCGACCTCTCCACTGGATGTTCCACTACAGGAAATATCATTCACAAAAAGGACTCATATCAGTATGACAATGGCTCACACATAATGACTATGAGTATCCCACTAGCATGGAAACAAAGGGATCTCAATCAAACATACATGTGACAATGAGTATCCCACCAACATGGCAGTAAATGGATCTCAAACATAATACAAATCCATGATAGAAATTACATCTCACATCAAGAACAAAAATAATATCCCACATCAAACATCAATAGGGATCTATACAACACAATGCATCTCATAGAAAAGAGACAAAGAATTATATGAACATACTGTATATACCTCACATCCTGGAGCTATTTGATGACAAGGATGATAAACTGTTGGATGTGGTTGTACCTTCAATCTCGTGGCATTGAATATCCTGAAAACGATTTCTCACACATGAATGCTAACACTTGTAATTCAACTTTGAAAAGTGGCCGAAAAACATAAGGCTCAGATGAAAAATCTGACTGCACCGTTGAACTCGTGTCACTGAGAGGTGTAGGATTGATTGTCAATTTGCTGAATTCCGACAAAGTGATAATCTGGGCCTTAGGGAATCTTTTAGATTCCCCCTAGATTCCTCAAAGATGTTGCTCCATGGGGAACCTAGGAATCTGCAACTTAAAACAAAAATATGATCTCATCATTGAGATCCTTATGAACTTTCGAGAAGAATGAGTATAAGTTTGACCTTATTTTGACACCGACGAATTTCGACCTCCAAGGAATCTGAAAGATTCCCTCAAGATTCCTAAAGATTATCCTCCACAGGATATCTCCTTGAGATCAAAGGATTCCTTTGGCATAAAACATGAATCTATCTCGAACTGTGTGCCTAATCTTGCCTCAATCTGCATGCTCCAATCTCTGCTGCCTTGGCCTTCTCTTTGCTGACAACTCTATTGGCCTCCCTGTGCTCTCATCTCTCATGTATTATCCATCATTCTACATGGTTTCCTTGAATGATTTGAATGTCATTTTATAATAAAATGTGAGAATGAATAAGGCAAAGTGTGAGGTTGGCACATTGGTTGGCATAATCATATTAAAATAGTTGTTGTTGGGAGGTTTTGAGTTCAAATCCCATTGAGTCCACATATTATTTTAAAACCCAAATTTAGTTTTAATATAGTTTTTTCAAACTATACAATATATTGAATTCATATCTCCATATTGTAACGATTCAAAAAAATAAAAATAGAGGTTTTTTTTAATATGGAATTTAACCATATTTAATATGATTTTTGTTACACAACAATTTACCATATTTAAATTGATTTTGATTGTTTAATAACTATATTTAATATATAGTTATTTTTTTAATGTTTTTTTTTTTTTGTTTTTATGTGGGAAATTAAATATAATTTTGTTTTGTCTTTTCTGTAGGGGCAAGGGGCCAATGGAGGAGCACCATGTGTCAACAGCTGAGGGGCTTCCATGTGGGTCCCATGTGTTCACTAGGATGCCATGTGGCACACCGTGGGCCCCCACGTTCCCTACCTTAACAAAACTTCAAACTGCTCTTACTCCCTCATACGAGCTCGAATTGATGCATTGTTTGCACCATTGCGATCAAGGCAACAAACTCTTAAAATTTAACATGGTTCGAGAGAAATCTGAACACTTTGATTTTTGAGCTTTCATCAGCCCTCTTTGTCCTATGTGTGTCTTTGGAGCCACCTGGATCATAAAATTTATGAAACATGGTCCACAATGGTGCTGAGGGTTGGATCCTTTAGTGAGGGAGTCAAAAATTTCTTCCAATGGTAGCTATGAAATCAGATCACGGGGTAGGAGCTCCCTTCCGGTGAGTGTCGATAAACACCATCATTGGGTTGGTGCTCCCTTCCAGTAGGCGCTGGATAAATATAGAATTTTGTATCCTTCTGTAGGGGAGTGCCTACATGCTGGTATGAGTATACTCCAGTACAACATTGTAAGAAGTGTTTCTTTATAATAAAAATAAGACAAAGACGACATCAACCATGGTTTTCTCACTCATTGGGTTTCCACCTAAAAATATTGGTGTTCATGTGTGTTTCTTATGTTTGAATGTTTATTTTGTTCTTACTACACATGATTGTTGTTTAATTAATGCCTAATGGAATACTCCTACATTGGATTAAGTCAAACATATGATGAATTAACTGAAAAGTAAGTTAACTAGATATACTCTGGTTATCTGCATAATAATCACGTATAATTTTTGTTTACTTTAGTAAATTCACGTACAAAAATATGAATAAGAAAAGAAAAGTGAGTTTTAAATATTGATTCAGCCCCCCCTCTCAGTATTATTCCCAACAACATATGATGATTTAACAAGTTTCACCTTCAAATCTTGGTCAGAAATAGTAGAAACATAAATTAAATTCTTTTTGACACTAGGAAAACAAATTACATTATGGATCTATCTTTCTTGTCCATTAGGAAAATTCACACCTATTACTCCATAAACTTTAACTTTATGTGATTTTTTATCTCCTATATAAAAATATTTTCCTTCAATGTTTTCCTAATATTCATAAAACAAATCCTTGTTACAAGCCATATCTTGTGATGCACCATAACTAATGAACCAAGAATTCACATCATCAATTTCCACAAACAATGCAACATAAAAAACAAACAATCTAATATTTTTAAATCCATCACTAGTTGAGGTGTCTTTGTCCACAAAATTTCCATTATTTCTTATGTTTCTTTGTTTATACTCATTATATTTTCTTTTATATCAATTTTTAGAGTGATGCCCAAGTTTGCCACAATAATAACAATGACCATTTCTCTTATCATAAGTTGAAAATTTATATTGTGCCATATATTTATGTTTTTCTTGAAACTTTCCTTCTTTGTTCTTTTCCCGTGGCTTGCCTCTATATGGTTGTTTACCCTTGGATACCAATACCAAATTTAAACTACTAGAGCCCAAACAAAATCTCTTCATCTTGTCTTCCTTTTGTAGAAGAATTCCTTTCAATTCATCAAATGTATGGGGCTTCTCTCTAACCCAAAGACTTGAAACAAAAATTTGATAATATTGCACTAAGCCATTTAACGTTATGGTGACCAAGTCAATACTAGAGACCTTTCCATCAATATCTCGTAACTTATCTCTTAAATATTTTGTACAAGACATCGAATTGCTTAAATTTTCATTTACTTCTATTTTTATAGACAACAACTTAATCTTCAAAAATAAGATCTAGTTTGTATCTATAAACCTTTCTTTTGATGTGAGGAATCATATTGTCCTTTATGGATAGAGGCAACAACACCTTTTCTTTTATCTCCCATTTATCCCAATCTAGAAAAAAAACTAAACTGCAGTAGTGGGTTTGGGCTCATCCCCACTCACAATTGAACACAAATTATAACCCTCTAAATTGTTAGCAACTTAAATTTCTAGTTCACATAATTTTCACCATCAATTTTAGTGGATTCATTCAAATAAGAATCAACTGATTTTTTTTTCATTTTCTTTAAAATTGTCTCCAAAAAAATAAAAAATCACCATATTTGAAAGAGATACCAAATATCCCAAAAAATGCACCAAACCTCTGTTAAGCTGTGCGTAATTTATTGCAGTGTTATGCCAAATTTATAGAATAGTTTTGCAATACCCAACTGATTCTATTCCGTCAATATTTCGCTGTGGTCTCTTCCCCCTTATTTTTTTTAATTGTTAATTCAATTATGGTAATATATATTCTCGGCCAAAGAGGAAAACTCCTTAAACCGAATTAAAATACAATGTTTTTGTAGGAACAAACACAAAACAAATCCTTAAAAAACACTAGGCATTTATAATCTTGTGTCCAAACGAGGACAAAATTTAGGCATAAGCAACAAATATTTGCTAGTAATTGCATAGGCCAAACCCTTTCAATCAAAGGGGCTTCTCACCGCCTCTTATAGCCATAAATATATTTTTATTTCATAGAATGGCCATTAGCGTATAAGGTTCATTCCACTCCAGATCTGGTTGCAACATTTAATTCCAACAAAAAAGCTCACTCTTGAAATGCACAATGTTCAATAACCAGCTTGCTCTATGACAACACCCACAACTCCTTGTAGAGAGCTCCTTCACAACACTAACAACATAAAACTCCACGAAATACACTGGTGATATCTCACAACCTCCTGGAAAAATATTGTCCAAGTATTTCTCATTCTTAACATTCAATTTGATAACAACGACATCAACAGACCCATTAACTCAATCTCACAAATCACTCTGATACCAAGCTAGAAATAAGCACTCAACGAAAAAAATTGAAGATTTAATTCCACCAAATACCATTTATAAACAGAGTGTTGAATATTCAATAGTGTTTCCATCGACTAACACCCACTCTTGCCAATTACTAATTAAAAAAATATGTACTTGCAATGTGTTCCACCAGAGAGATTTATATAAAGATAAACAAATGCCTATAAACACTACGTTTAATCACTCTCACAATCTTTGGATGCACTATGCTACCTGTGCTCATGTCTTCAAGCATTTCAAAACATCTCATAACCACGATCTCTTCTACTTTCGGGGATGTTAGTTAGCCCTACCCAAGCCACCCATCCGGGTCTCTCTATTTTTTCGTTTTCCAGAGTGTTGTGTAGTCTAACACACAGAAGATTTGACTCACCATTGTTGGAAATACACCCAACCACCACCATGAACAAAGTGGCAACAAACCACACCTCAATTGAATTTTTGTGCAGGAAAGGACAAGCCTAGATTTTTAAAATTTGAAGGTGTTTTATGCAAAATCAAAAATAGAGTACACGAGCCCATGTCTACGTTTAATTCCTTTTCATCATTGACTTACATTTTTTTTCCTGCAGCTTTGCAGCTCGCAAGTTTTTTGGTTTAAATATTAAGCCCTTCGCCGAAACTAAGTTTCTATAGATGTGATATCAGCGGGACCCACGATATAACTTACCGCATTTTCAAACCACATACAAACCTTCATTATCACATTATTCCTTACCTTCCACCATTTCACACTTATTGCTGTTTACCGCATTGCCACTCGCACTTTGCAACTTTTAAGTTTTACCTTTAAGCACCTGCACCAAAACTTGGGATGTTGCGATGTGACATCGTCGTCGCACATCGCAAGTCATAGATTTTTCATTTCACAAGTTTTTCCATTTACCTTTTTAAGCACGCCCACACTTTGAAAATTTTATTCTTTACCTTTTTCAACTGCTCGCAACTTTGCACTTCACACATCTTAAGAATTACCTTTTAGCTACCCGCAAGTTATGTTATTTGAGTTGTGATACGATCACAATCCCACGTTGCAAGCTCAGGAGGATAGCACACAAAAGCGACTGCAAGCTCAAGAGGATAGCGCTCACAAGTTAAATAGTTTATGTTGTGATGCAATAAGTGCCAAGTCACATTGTAATCACAAGTTCTTAAGGTTTTCCCGTATTGCACAAATGTTAAAATTTAATATCGTCGGTATGCGATTTGCGTTGGAGGCATGGACGTGATTTGGTTTCGCAGGTGGAACCCATAATATTTCAAGTCCGAGTTTATGTGTTTTTGTACGTTGTGTTGTGTAGAAACAACAAAACATGCAGAAGGATGTTTTTGTTGTTAACAGTCCCATCTTGCATTGAATCACATTCAATCTTTAGGCTCCAACCAAATTTTGTATTAAAGCAATGTAATCTCATATTTTTTTAGAGTGTAGATATGAATGAATAGAAGAGAAGAGTTGAATAAATTAAAAAAAAAAAATTCCTCTCCCGTGTTTCTCTCGCTTTGTCTATGTAATTTTATTTCCGCGTTTATCTGCATTCTCTATGTTGTCGGGGAAACACATCCCTCTGTGTTGATTTATAATTTCCAACATGGTATCAAATAAGGTCTAGGCTCTGAGTGAAAGAAAGTGTTCTTTACTGAAGAAGCTAAAAGATTGTTTTGAGAAGTTAATTCTCCAACAGTGATAAGGTTTAGTTTACACTGTCAAGATGGCAGCAGCAGGCACAAGCCTAACTAATCCCCAACTACCACAGTTCAATCAGAAGAATTATGATTATTGGGCTATTACAATGAAGGCCATGTTCTCCTCACAAGATATTTGGGAGCTGGTGGAAAATGGTTTCCAAAAGCCGACAGATGTAACAACATATAATTATTTGACACAAGCAGAAAGAGATTTGTTGAGAGATAATAAGAAGAAGGACTCCAAAAGCCTCTTCTATATTTTCCAAGAAGTACATGAGAGTATTTTCCCAAGGATTGTAGCAACAATGAAGTCTAAGGAGTTATGGGATACCCTCTAGACAATCTATCAAGGCATGGCAAAGGTGAAGACAACAAAACTTCAAATGCTGAGAAGATATTTTGAAACTCTTTGTATCAAAGAGTCTGATAACATAGACTCATTATGTACACATGTGATTGGGTTGGATACCCAAATCGGGTCTCATGGAGAGACACTTGAAGAAAGGAGAATAGTTTAGAAAGTCTTAAGAAGTCTACCATCAGGGTTTGATGCCATAGTAGTGGCCATAGAAGAGACAAAGGATCTCTAACAGTTTTCAGTGGATGGGCTTCATGCATCACTGATGTCTCATGAGCACAAACTGAACAGAGCAACAAACTCCTCATTGGAGCATGAATTTAAGACACAAATATCTTTTGGTCAAGGTAGAGGTTGAGGAATATCAAACTACCGAGGAAGAGGAAGAAGCCCATACAGAGGTGGAAGAAGCAACCCTGCAAGTACAAGTGGAAGGGGCAACAATCATAATCCAAGCCAAGGATCAAGCTAGAATCAAGCACAAGGATAGAGGTATGAGGTCTCTAGAATTGAAGAAGATTGGCAAAGTCCAATCACAGAGTTAACATCATTTCAACCAAACTTTAATTAGGACCCAGCCTCCTTAATCCTGGAGAGACCCCTCCATGTACAAAGATGGA
>JAXQQM020058043.1:0-105319 GCA_034641835.2 Pinus albicaulis
GTATATTCAAAATTTCGGGGCCCCTATGCTCGCTTAGCCATTAGGGTTTTGACCCGGCCCATAGTCAGTGACATCCCTGTGACCTATTCCCAGCCCCTCGTAAAGCCTTCTCACCATCATGACGAGATAATTTCGCCGCATCCACGCCATGTGTGGGGGGGCATCATGCATACACTCGAATGGAAACTTTTCTGTGTATTAAGTATATCCATTAGAAGCCCTTTCACCATGGATCATTTAGGCATACTGTTCAGGTACTTCACCAAGCTCATGTAAGTTATTTGGGGGCATAATTCTCTAAAGGTTAACTATGAACTAATTGATATTATAATGTTTTATGTAGGTCAACTCCCCGAATGATATACCCAATAATGTCATCACCACACCGAGGGAAAGAAACTGAAACTGAAACAACAAAGGCGCAGCTGCGGAACGTGACACTCTCATATCATGTCTGATGGAGATGAGGACTAAGGCTACGATTGAAGACCCCGTCAAGGCGGATGACAAGGGTAAGAGTAGTTCGAGCTAAAATATGAAAATTGGAAGATAAGTATCGCCTATAAGCAGGGAACACAGAGTGCACTAGTTGGGGGGGACTTTCGGTCACGGTTAAGCCACATCTTTCCGGGCGTATAGTTTCATCCCTAAAAGAGAGAGGGTTACCTGATTCAAATGGTTATATATTCATTGAAGCAAATGGTGGCTTGAATCAACTACATAAACTTGCAATGAGGTAGCTGTGGCAGGGCTTTTGAAGGCAACCCTTGTCATTCCAAATTTCTATTTTCATAGCATTCGGTGGGATCCTAGTAAGTTTAAGGACACACATGACAAATATCACTCTATCGATTTTCTTAGAAATGATGTGAGGACTGTTATGAAGCTGCCCGAAGGCATGGTGAAAAGTTTAACAACAGCATGAGCAATATTTTCAACTTTGGGATTAAAGCTTGGTCTCCTGTCAATTGCTTGAGGCTGATGTGATACGGATTTATCCATTTTCCAATCGATTGTCACAAAAGGTTCTACCCCCAATTCAGTACCCCAGATGTTTGGCTAATTATGGAGTGTTACGATTTGTTGATCCCATCGCTAAACTTGCAGGGAAGTTAGTGGAATGCATGATTAGGCACAGCTTCGCCATTGGTGGAAAATATATTGTGGTTCATCTTTGTACATGGTAGCTTTTCTTGCTACATATTTGATGGTAGTGATTATGGTGATGTTGATTACAATTGTCTTAGCACTAGTGATGATTTTTGTTTGGGATTACCAGTTGTGTTTCTGCTCTTCACTTTTCTTTCCATTATGGAAAGCATATATGTCTCGTCTGTGCTCATTAAAGTTCCACATGGAGGGTGGCTTCCTTTTTGTTGTTTCCATTGTACTTACTTTTATAATGCCTAGTTGGAATCATGGAAGATAAAAGAAAATTCAATATGAAGTGGCCCATGACATAGACTTCGGTAGCCTGGGTACTTTTGTCTCCGGCAATGAAATTTAGTAGGTGCCAGGATTGTGTTTTCTCTATACCCACATCAACCATGGTGCTCCTCCTATTGTTTATCATTCTGTGGAAAATATAGGTTCTTTCCACGAGATAATTGTATTGACAACTATCAAGTACGCCCCTACTAGAACTATATTACCACATGAACGATTTCTTGTAGAAAGATTGAGATATATAGGAGTTTACGAGTGCATTTCTCGATATGGATACAGTAAGTTCTTCAATGTTGGGGGTGAGGAGTTTGTGCATCAAGTTATTTATAGCATGGAAACGTGTACCAAGTTTAGTGAGGTTAAGCAAAAGGATAAACTTATCAACCTCTCATATTTCCCTTTGGAAGACTTCATATCATATTTTCAATCTGTGACCTCGCAAATGCGAAAGAGCTTGGGTAGTTCGTGTCCTGGGAAAAGCAAAGATCCAGATGTGAAAATGCATTGGAGGGTTCGATAGGATTGTATTGGGAAGCATACATCAATTTTTATAAACACACTGCAGAGCTTCTATGGCTGGTATTGAATGTACCACAAATAAGTTATTCAGGGATTGGTTGGGTTTATGAAATTTTACCTTGACAACATCATTAGAATACTCCACAGAGATGAAAATCCAATATTCCATCACGTTTGAAGGCCGTAGAGTTCACATAGGAACCATTGTTAAAAGCCAGCGCACTTCAAAAGAAATATGTAAGGAAGTGAATGATGAAGAAATTTGACATTAAAAGTGCACATCCTAGGGAATGTCAAAGACAGAAAAGAGCATTAATAAACCTCTCATCGAGATAGTGTTGGCCCGCTAATCCATATCTTTCGAGGTAAATAAATCATTTTTTTGTTGTTGTAAGGCCACCGAAATAATCAACATCCTCCACAATGTGTTGCTTCAAGCGCAGTCTCCACATCTCATAAATCCAAGGCGTTTCAATATATGACTTCAATGCATGGGCGAAATTACGAATTGAACTCACGTACTTTCACCTGCGGAAAGCTGGGATTGGTTTATATCAAGGTATAAGAAAGGTTTGCACAGTCGCCCGTTGTGGAATATAAAAGGGAGTCACGATATGGCATAGGCATAAACCTGCATCCCATAAATTGCGCACCTTATTGGCAGCCCAAGGAAACATATTTCGTGAAAATGTTGGCACGTAATGAATGCCTGTGCATTGTGGTTGCGACTGTTTTGAGGTTGCAACTATGCTGAGGTTTAATGCTCATCGTGCAATCCATATTCGTTGAAGGCTCGTAAGAGAAGGAGGAGCCTTACACGCCTCATGGGGAATGCACATGATCGCATCATAAAATTGCGATTGCAGGCGCTCTATTCATTCGTCGAAAGACACGCCCAAAGAACGCCTTACATGCTCAATACACCTCGAAAATCTGATCACCCAGCTGATGAAGCATAAATGGGCATGTCAGGGACGTATAGTAACTGCGCACAGTATTTTCTATGAAAATTCGCCCTTTTCAAAGTCGATGAATTCGGGAAGCGACATAGTTTGCAAGACTGAGGGAGTAACGAAGCTATCCTTGGGTGTTTTTGGTGAAGACCTCATGCAGGTGATGGATCGATGCTTCGCGTTGTTCCCATAACGTCACCTTATAAGGTGTGCGGCCACACTGGTCAACAGGTTGCAGTTCAGGTCCTCGATTCATCATCCAAAGACACGACTGTATCAAGAACGCGACCGGTCGCTGGGTTGCAAAACTAATGGAGTGAATGAAAATGCGACTAGGTTGGAGTTGCGACCGTGCGACCTTTGTGAGGTTGCATCTCACATTAAGAGCACAATCGCGTTATCCCTCCAGGTCGTTGAGTCACGAAACTGATGGAGCGAATGAACAATACGATTGGGTTGGAGTTGCGACCGTGCGACCTTTGTGAGGTCGCATCTCACATTAAAACACTAAGTCACACTACTGTTGAGGTCGCAAGACCTCACCTCAAGAAGGCAGCTGGAGTTGCGACCTCGTAATTCGATAATCTTGCAACCTATGAATTCCATTCTTTGCGTACACAAAATGAGAGAGCTTGCCGACGGTGCCTGGGGAAAGAGCATGACGAGTGGCATCACCATGGTTCCAAAACAATTAGACATGTCAATGTGCAACCTCGTGGGAAATTGCAAAAACTAGAAACTCTTACTCGAGATACCACTTCTCATTTGGAAAAAAATTCCATTCCTATCCTTGCGTAGGATCAACACTCGATTAATATTTGTGTGTATATGCAAGATTCAAGTTATGAAAACCAGATCTTGGCATTCTCGCACGCACTCCAAATTACGACCTTTTGAACCCCATTCCAAAGGGTCCCCTCATTATTGATATCCCGACGTAAACCTTATAAAAAGGGAGGAGTATATTTGGCGCATATCATGATTTCGGTGTGGAGAACATAAGGAGGGCACAGTCCCAGTTGGCACTCCATCTCCAATGGGTTCTAGACCAATAGGAGGTATATGTAATATAGGCAGTGAACCTGCCCCAGCCTACAGGTCGTGGCTACGATGACGGAGACGCCCAAACCCCAAGCAAATACATCTCTATTGATCCTGATGATGAGCTCAAAACTGCTAATAGTCCCTAGGAAACTCAATGGAACCACGTTGTAACCCCAACATGACCACATAGGGGTAGAGAAGCAGTATTGCATGAATTGAAACTTCCTGGGGTCTTCTCGGCCATGCGAATGGATCTTTCAGCTAGAAATAATGTATGTTAAGCTCAGAGCACTTATCAGGAAAAGGCAACTATGCAGCAGAAAATGAAAGTCACTAAAGAAATATAGAGGGATATGACCAAAAGGTCACAGGAGTAGCAGATTGCCCAATTAAGCGGTCGCCAAGATTGATCGAGGTCATGGGTCAGCAGTTGTTCGAGTGCCAAGTCGCGGTGCTTTCAGTCATGTGGTCCTTGGTGCTTGAGAGTGCTAGTGGTGGTTGCTCGAGGTGGCAGTCTGGTACCAAGTCGCAAGCCAGCCCAAAAGTCGGGAAGACCAATAGTCAAGGGCAACTCAAGAGTCATCTCAGCCTATATGTACAACTTTGGGAAAAGATACAAGGAATTTTAGCTCGATAATGAAAGCCAGTATGATAGAGGAATTGTTGCTAGAGAGCTAAAGGCACTCAGCTCTTGGTATCAAGTAGAGAGAGAGGTAGCGAGGCTAGGCTTTTGTATCATGCATTGAGATGAATAACCTGTGTTCCACTATTGGGTTTTGACGAGTTGTAAACATGTATTTGACGTTGCAGCAACATTAATAATATATTCTTCTTTTCGGCACTGATTCACGTGCTCATTTGTGGTGATAGTACTAGCTATCTAATACTTCATTATGTTGTACGTTTTATTTCGTGCATGCCATTGGTTATGAAGTTTTTCTTAGTGGTTGTATGTATGTTTGCTTTTGGATTAGTGTTTATTTGTCCTTGCCATGGCGGTGATCTATTGTGAACTACTTTGTAGCTAACTTCCAGCGTGTTTTCTTTCATGTATGTTTGACTGGTTTTCGGCTCACTGAGCCCAGTCACGGCATACCCCCTTTTTATTTTTGCTTCTTAGACTTTCTTGTATCTTTGTTTATGGTTTGTTAATCTTGGGCTGATTTTGCTTCACTGATTGGTCATTTCATCTTCACCTCTACTCCATCATCTTCTCTGTTCGACAATTTGAGAGTGGAAAGCTGGTAAGGGTCTATAAGTATAGGATTATAATTTGAATTGACCATGATAATCTTGCAAAAACATGTACATACCTTGTTTCTAGCAGTTTTTTTCCCATATTTTGTAAAAAATAAAAAAATAGAAAATCAAAAAGAGGGTAAAAGTCCTAAAAGAAAGATCAAAGGACTTAGAAAAAATGTAAACCCCAAAAGAAAAAGAAATAAAACATGAAAGTGTGCAAATTCAAATGCCACTACTTTTTACTTTATTACTAATGATTATGGAAGAGTGTAAATAAATGCCATAATCCATGATGAGTTGAACACTCTTAATCTTGACTTGTCATGTTTCAATTTATTGTTGTAGAATGATAGACAAAAATTAATCAGACGGTTTAATCCACGACTAATTAGTAGATGGAAATAGCAAAATAAAGAGGTGCTCCTTGATTTGTCAGGCCGAGATATAAGGTAGATTTAGATAGTTTTTATTTACAACACCAAAGAATAAAATGTTCAAGGTTGCTAAGCAAAATGCACTTGCAAAATGGAGAAAAAATGTTATGTTAAAATTTGGGTAGGTAGAAAGAAGTGGGAGAATCATGTAAATACTTTTCAGGAAAAATGCTATTTTCCCCTCTATAGTTATTTTCATTAAAATTTTAGTCAGAGAGCTCAGAGCATTTATAGAGCTTCTTTTGGACAGTTTAAAGCTAGATATTTGTTTAGTTAAAAATGTTTGAATTCCTATAATAATCCCTATTTGCCATCATTTACACTTCATGCATCCATGATACTTAAATTTCATAAGTAAAGACCTTTTACTTAATGAAAAATAAAATCCCCTTTGAATAATTTCCTTCATTCATAAAGACATAAAAACCCTCCAAAAGTATTATATTCTAAGTTAAAGTGGTTAAATTATAAACGGTTAAAGCTTTTTGCTTATTATATTATCACTTTGCTTAAGTTATGTAATTACATTTTGGTGTTTTCATTGTCCCTTTTTCATATTAACTTCTAAATTATCTATTAATTTCCATGTTTTTAGGAATGTTTACTTAATTTTAGTAGATTGATGAACTACAAGCTATTAAACTTAACATTATTTCAATAACTTTGGGATGCAGGATCTAGCCCTCCACGAGATACGGAGAGGATCTCTCCAAAAAGTGCAAAGATGGATTGTCTTTGAACTTTTGGGGTAATGATATTGGAAAGCTGGTATGAGACGAGGGTTTGTTTGTTTTTGGATGGTTGAGCAATTCTTGTTTGAGGTGAAGGAAGTCCGTCGAAAGGAAGTTTCAAGGTGAGAATTTACAAGCAATCAAGTAACAGGCCAAAAAGATAGATAATTACGGGTTTTAGTCCATTGGATATGGAGTCAGAATAGGTTTAATTGGAGCAGTACAAGAGTGGTCCATGGGGCAAGTCATCTATGTCTAAGGATCTCTTTGAAGTTTGATTTATGGAATGAAATGATACAATTAGAAGGGAAATAAACAGATGCAGAACAAAGAGCAGCCCAGGATCTGATAAGTACTTTTAAACTAGTCAGCCTTTGACATAGACTCAAGAAAAACATAAAAGCAAACTAGGATCTGGTAAGTACTTTTAAACTAGCCAGCCTTTGAGACACTTTCAATAGAAAACACTTTAAAACAAAGGGAAACTTGAAGGCAACTTTTGGAGAAGAAACTAGCGGGCCGGGCTCACCACAAATCCTCTCCTAGCTCTGCTTTACTTGGTTACTTTCAAGACAAACACAAAGATAACACAGAATGGCCTAAGATCTGGTAAGTACTTTTAAACTAGCCAACTTTTAACACATTCCAAGGGAAACATTCAGATATTTGTGGGGATAAAACCGGGACCAGGGCTCACCATATCTTCCCCAGCTCATCTTCACTAAACATATACTGAAAATAACATTTAAGAATAACATTAAGCTAAGACAATAAGACAAGGGAACGCAAACATTCCTATGCTTGAACTGAAACAAATCATCCCTAAATAACACAATTTAGAAGAAAACATTCAGATAAATATTTTCAGTCAGAGAAGGTTACTGATGTACAGTAGGTCCTAACTCTATGCATGTTGTTCTTTATAAGAGAAATTGGAACACAGTGAAAACAGAAACAAAATGACAAGTTACAATAAGAAAAACATCACCGTCAACATAGACCAGGATCCCATAAATCAGCTTGTATTGATGCTCCAAACTAGTTACAGCTTTAAGTCCAGTGCTTTAGTTTAGCAACCATCTACACATCTCAGCCTAACCTATCTATCACAAGCAGAGCTCCAAGAGCCAGTGAACACTATTTACAATCAGGAATTTAAGCTCAAGTGTATATCAAAGTTCTGCAACCAACCCCTCACTCATCTTCTGCAGTAGTATATATAGAAGAATGAGGAGGTGAGATCTGATAAAAGATCTCCAATTACAATTAATACAGATTTAATGGCTTCTTGGCCTTTGAGGGGCTCAATGAAGAAACTTACATGGGTGCACTCTGTATTAAATGTTTTACATAAATTTTAAGCTCGATGGGAGCTTTTGTTGACCTTTGAGGCTCTGTGTGGCGTCGAAGTTACTCTGCAGATGTTTGTCATTAATTTCCTTGGCAGAGTTTCCTCTTTGGCTGCGTTTTGAGAAAAATATCTGATCTTGATCAATAAATTCGGCCTTTGATTGAATACTTTGAGGCACAGGTGGCATCGTGGTAGCTAGAGGGATCAATTTGCCTCAATTGTGGCGGTGGAGGTTTTCCTGTTGATAAAACACTTCAGATTTTCTTTAAATTGTGTTTTAAATCGGGGATTAGGCTTTTGATAAACATTCTTAGCCATGATCCCCGGAAATATGTCTTCCATCCTTTGTCCTGGTTCATTTTGATCTTCGTCACTGATACTCTCTGACTATGCCCGATTCATGGTTTTTCTGATATACAGGGTTGCGCAGGGTTATGTGGCATCAATGCTTCATGAACGATTGATGAAAACGTGTTTTTAACACCCTGTGATGATTTTCTTTGGCGAATCGAAGGCAGGAAGATTTCCATCCTCTGCCTTCGAATTTTCTTCAAAAATGGCGAGAAAACCATTTAAACCCTGCAAAATACAAAAAAATATTAAAAAATCTTGCATATATAGGTTTATTTCCACGGGGGACATGTGGAGGAAGCGTGGCCGCTAGATGGCATCATCCAATGGTCAGGATTGATTGGGAGAAGGCGTAGTGAAGGTGGAAGAAAATTTTGAATCAGGGTCGTCGATCGCGCAGAGATTGACGGTCGGGAGTGGAAAATGGAAAGTCAAAATAAGAAATGTTGACTGGGTGACGGAAGTGGGCAATGAAATATGAACCGTCGATCTGCAGATCAGATCGACAGTGGAAATTAATTGGATGTCGCGCCGTAGCTCGGTTGACTATCGGGCATCTTCGGTGAGCGATAGCCGTTGGATGGCCCGCCCCAGATCGGACAGTGGATGCCAATATCGCACAGGGTCCACGTCCGAACGTTAACGCATGATGGCCGACGGTTTTGTGAACAGTACCCAGGCCACGCGTCAACCGTTGAATGGAATCACTGCCAATCGGGAAAAAACCACCCTCGCCCAAAGGCGGTGCAATAGATACCATGCAGTTTTGCAATTTTTAGTGGATGGCGGGGACCACAGGAGAGATGGACTCCATACCGTTGATCTGCAGATCAGATCAACGGTGGAGATTGATTTGAATTTCGAACTGGCGGAAAAATTATGACATAATAAAAAAATTGAAAAATTAACATAACCAAAGGTTTATATTAATTTACAATGTGGCTTGGCACCCGACTGCGGGACCTTTGGGTGTATGGAGGATAATACGACCAGGGTTTATGGAGGAAGGGGCTTAAGACTTAGCCCGAGGGGGCTTAAGTCCACACCATAAAAAATGTGATTTTTATGGTTTTTGAATGATTTTCAAAGGGTTAGAGGGGTTCGGATAAGGTAAAGAAGGAGTCTTTAAACCTTATAAAAGGGATTTTGATGAAGGGGGAATGGGAAAAACATGAAAATGAGGGATTTTCATGGGAAATAGAGGGATAGAAAATGAGTTTAGCTTTGGAAAAGGGGAAAAGGGGGAAAAGGGTCTTGCAATAGTATACTTTCTTGGGAATCAACAGGATTCTGAAAGGGGAATAGGCATAATAGTGAAGATTTGAGGACAGAGGCAGGAGGCCTTCAAGAGTCTTCAAGAGCCAACAATTTTTAGTAATAAAATCTGTTCCTTGAAGGCTCAAAATTTTTTTTAGCCAACATTTGGTATAACAAATTTTATAGTCAAGCCAACACCTATAAGAGTCATTGCCCTATTATTATAGATCCTTTTATTTTATTATCCCTAAAAACCCACTATTACAACCTTTTATGCCAAAGTAATTACCCCAGATGTTGAAAATAAATCCCAAAGATATCCCTTTGGCATAAAACTAACCATATAAATATTCCTGCCCCCCTATAGT
The DNA here is from genome assembly GCA_034641835.2 of Pinus albicaulis. Classification (NCBI taxonomy): domain Eukaryota; kingdom Viridiplantae; phylum Streptophyta; class Pinopsida; order Pinales; family Pinaceae; genus Pinus; species Pinus albicaulis. The sequence goes on from JAXQQM020058043.1 coordinate 9,697, forward strand.
TTTTTAGACCATTCAAAAAGTCTAATAACTATATAATAAAACTTAAAAAATACAAAAGCATGTTTTATTTTACATCCAATGTATTTAAAAAATGCAAAAACATTTCATTTACCCCATACCTCTTATTGCAAATACATTATACCTTTGTAAATACTTGCCTTTCTGCATAAGACTTATCCCGAGCTAAACATGATCTTTCTCCTTTTCCTGTTATATAAAACCTCAAGTTTTATATAATAATTAACCCCAGCTAACCCTTATTAACTCGCCTCATTCTATTTACTTTATATATATAAACTCAGTTTATATGTATAAACTCAATATCCAAACCCTGCATCCATATAACTTTCCCATGTGGAAAACATTGGTTATAACTACATTTATGCAAAGTTTTATATATACAAATCATTGCCCGACTCATAATAACTACCCAGGTCCCACCCGACTTTCCGCCGCAGCTCTTAAAATGATCCTGACCGTTCGCATTGTGAAAAAATATCTAACTATGCACGATCATTTTTCAGCTTCGAAACTAATCAATCAAAGTTTGTTCAAATTCACGCGAAAAAAGTTGTATTGCACAAACCACCGATGCAACGTGTCGCATTCTGATACGGTCACGTTCATTTTCAAAGAAACCACTTACCATCGAAACGCAGTGCGAAAACAACCTGTCATTTTTCGCCATCGAAAGACAAAACCCTCCTTGGATTAGACTGGTAATAAATGACAAATATAATGATTTCCATTAAGGGTTAAACTTTGATATATTATCGTTATATCTATTATTTGCACTCTCGATTGGTTAAGAGTTTCCCGCCTGACTTTTTTATAGAACTTTAAGACCCTGTTAACCAATTTCTAAACCCTGAAGCTGAATTTCCCACAGAACTTTCGTATTTGAAGCTGGTTGAAGCTACCCTCTGCGGCAAAGGATCCAATTTAAAGCCAAAACCACCAGAAAACCCTTTTCGGCTATCAAGATACCTGTAAATCAGGTATTTCCCTTAATTTGACCAGTAAATTTATTAATTTTAACTGCCAATTAAACCAATTACGACGCAAAGAGAAAAATTTCCAATCCTAGTGTGTCCTAAACCTTTAAAAAAGAGGGAAAACCCTCACAATTTTTTCTCATAAATTTCCATTTGCAGAAAACTCAGTTTTAAAGCCTATTTCTCAATTTTAGACCATTGAAAGACAAATTACACAGTTCAAAAAGGTTTAAAAAGGCACAGAAAGCCAAAAAATCCCTTTTTTTCAGTCTTATCCATCCAGAAAACCTGTGTTTTCTATCATGAACTCTTGCTCAGATTCCCAGATTCTTAAATTGTCCCAGATTTGCTTAAAATTCCTTTGTTTTTACAAATTAACTACTGCAAACAGTATAATCTTGCTTTAGTTATCCTAAAAATGACGAAGAAGCAGACTACACCTAAAGCTAGGGGTCCCAAAGCTGCTAAAGCTATGATAGCCAAGCCTTCCAAACCTGAATCTTCAAAAATAAATAAACCTACTCCAGTAATCACTAACAATACTGCTGCCACTATTAATCCCCTTCAACGTCCAATTTCCACTGAAGAAATCATTCCTTTAACTAATTTAGATTACAATATTGCAAACCTTATAGTGGAATTTAATCTACTAGAGATTCATAACTGGTGTCATGGTAAGTTTTTGGATAAAAATCAAGATGACATACCTATTTGGGAGTCCAATTTTCCCAAATATGTAGTTCCTATTACTCATCTAGCCCAAGACCTTGTCAGAGTGTGTCAGCAGCATTATGTTCCTGATCAAAGATCCATTGTCAATGCAGATAGGGAGATTTTGTTTTCCATTACAGCAGAATCTATAAATCAGATGCCTCAAATAAAATTTGATCCCGGAGTAGTTCCATTGTCTATTGAATCATTGACCCAGTTATATTTAGGGATGGATTTTCCTAAGACGTTTATGGTCTTTTAGAATTTCATGCCTACATATGTAGACATCCCAAAGGTTAATCCTCCTTATTCCACTTCATAGTTCCCTAAAGCTTCTAGATAGGTGATTTTCATGTTATCATTTATACTAGGATACTTTAATGATGAATTCACTGATCCATCCATCATTAGTTTTCTATCTACATTTTCTCCTGGGCAGCCTCCTGCCATGATCTTTGATTTTGCTAGATTCATTGCTGATAGCATCCATCATCGGTTGACAACATTGCCTAATGAAGGAGTTCTTAGATATTCATCATATCTATTCCATGTATTTCTATTTTTTGATGCTGAGAATTTTCCCATTGCTTTACAAAAGATGAATGTAGAGGGCCAGCCTCTATTAGTGATATTTTGGACATCCTTGCTCATAAAGGAAGGAAATGAATTCAGTTACAAATATTTTTCAGACTTGTTTATTAGGCCAGCCATGAATTTGATTTACAAGTCAGAACAGCCCAGAGTGAGTAAGGAAATGAAAAGAATATTACAACTTTCTGAACAAGGCAAAGTAGGAGACTGGTACTTATATGAGAGACACACAGAAATAAGAATATTTGGAACCAATTTGTCCCCTTATAAGTTACCTGAATTTTTAACCATCAGGGTTTTTTCACTGGAATATTTAAGGCAATTTTTAAATGGAAATGCTATAAACTTCATGGCTTCAAAGAAAAAGACTCAGTTTAAGTTGAAGAACCAAATTGGCCCTTTCATGGTAAACAGTAGGGAGGCTGAGAAAGAAATATCCAGAAGATTATCAGAATATCAATTTCAAGAAAGTTTTCAGTGGAATTATGACCCCCAGGGTTTCCTCAGTGCTATAAGGATCAATTGCAAGCTTCCACCTTTTATACATGATTCAAAACCAAATATTGAAAAATTTTCCAATAAAATAGAATGGGTGGAAAACACATTAGTAGACCCTACTGCTAATACAGAAACAGTGGAAAAAGCAGACAATTCACAGGTAATGATGGTCTTCAAACAGGCAGAAACTTCAAGTAAAAGAGAGAGAGGAGCAAGGTTATTCAGCTGAAACTATTACTGAGAACAAGTTCAAATTGATTTACAATAAAAGGGCCAAAATTATTACTACTCAAAAGGAAAAGGATATTGAAATAGATGATGCCAATGATCAGCAAGAAAATAATGAGTCCACGGTAATAGTGAATGAAACATTGATAGAAATTGGAAAAGAACAGGGTGCAGCAGATAAGCAGGGCAGGGAAATGACTGAAAAGTAGGTTGATTTAGAAATTCCCTCTTCTTCCAAAATAGCAGAGGGAAAAGATTCTGATATAAAACAAAAGTGCAAGAAAATTAAGGAGAAAAATGAGGAGATCAAAAGAGAAATTTATTCTCAATTTCTCAAAGAAAAACCAGGTAACAAGGACATATTATTAACAACTTTTGATTATTCAACTAATAAAATGATCATGTCCTTCCTTTAGCCAAAGATTGCAGATCCTAAAACAGTTTCAGATTATAAAAAGACAGAATTGGAAGTTGATGCAGAGAGCATCCATGAGCTGGATCAAATAGAATTTCATAGACATACATCAGAAATGCTCTATTCAAAAGTAGTGGATAAAACCAGAAGTGCTACACAAATGAAAAACACTATTTTTAATATGTGAGATCAGATGAAGCTGGACAAAGCTTCTTTACATGCAAAAGAGCTAAGGATTAAGCCCTTAGAAGATCTAGTCCTTCAGATAGGGGTGGATCCATCAAATATACAAGTTGCTCAAGCATTGATAAAGCAAAAGAATGATGAAATTACTGCTTTGAGGAAACAATTAAAACTTCCTCAAAGTGAACATCCACAAGCAAAAGAAATACTGCAAGAACAAACGGAAAAGGATGAAATGGAAAAATTAATACTAAATCTGACTGCTCAAGTTAAGGATATGGAAGATCAAATGGATATCCTTATGAAAGAAAAAGAAGCTTTGAAAGAAAGTGATGTTCCCCCTATTCCCACAGTTATCCCTATTGTTACTGTTGTTGTTCCTTCTACATTGGGAGACAAGTTGGCACCCAAAGGATCATTGGTAACTACAGTATCAATGCAATCAAATACTACTTCCCACACAGAATCATCATCTACATAGGTACAGCAAACAAGTGGAGCAGCAGAGATAGTTAAAGCCATGGAGGATATGTCCCTTAAGAATAATGAAATCAATAGTTTAAAGAATACCATTCAAACTCTTGAATCATCCAACAAAAATGCTTTAATAACATCAAAGGGACATGAACAAAGAGCAAATAGATTGGAAGAATAGGTAAAGGCTTTGCAAAAGCAAGTGAACTTTAGTGAACAGGTGTCCTATATAAAGAACTATCTCTGGACCAAGATAATTAAAGGCATCCATCTCCAATGGCCATCAATTCAAATTATATATGAGCAAAGGGATTTAATTCTGGCAGCACAGGTAGAGATTCAAAAAACAAAGGAAGAACTTGGAAATAAACCATCTCAGGCTTTAAAGCTTATTGCATTCTTGAACAACAAAAACAGAGATGAACTTGAGGAGTTGAAAATACAGGATAGGACTGAGACAATACTTCAAATCAAGAAAGTCCTCACAAAAAGAAACATAATGAATAATTTAGGGGAGAAATGTGAGGCTATGAACCTATCAATAACAAAGTTTCTGACAAAGTATACAACATTTAGAGAAGCTAGCCTCCCAGACATCCATGGCTTTAATGAGAAACTGATGGTCCAAATAGACTATGATAAGAAAATAAGTGCCCATGCCAAAGAGCAAGTAAACAAGCCTTTACCACAAGGTTCTCCGACTGGTAAAGTGATTCTACAGTACTTTGAAAATCTATTTTTTATACAAAATGAGATTAAACATCTTTTCATGGTCAAACCAAATTTTGCAAAGTACACTGATGCAGATGAAAGCTATAGAAAGTTGAAAAATATGAAGATACCCAGTGCTCAGCAATGGCAAGAGTTTACATATTTGTTATAGCAGCATAGAAGCAGAACAGTGAAGAAAGGCACATGTAAAACAGTGAAGTTGAGAAGGAAAAACAAAACAGTTCATGTGATTTTGGTTTTTTACTGCTGATAAGAATCTTTTACAGCAGTGAAAGGGTAAAAGGAAAATCCAAGTATGACAGTGAATTAATTTTTCTACCACAGTGAAAATTTCATTTTATAGCTGTCAAAAGGTTAATATATCAGTTGAAAGTGTATCAGGATAAAGAACAGGGTCAAAGAGTATCAGAGAAGAAACAGCCAACTCATTTTTTACTATTGTAATTTCTCTATTTTACAAGCAGTAAAATGACAGATGAACAGAGTGAAAGAGTATCAGGAAGAAAGACAGTGTTAAAGGGTGTAAATTGAAAAGAGTATCAATCAAGAAATCTTCAAAGAGATATTTTCCAAATATGCCAGCAAGCCTATACACCTAGTCAACAAAATGTTTTGATTAGATAATGTTAGTTCTATTTTTTCTAAGTAAGAGGACAGCTTGCTAAGTTGGTAAGCAGTTGTCCCTCCTAATGTGTAAAGATATTTTTATTTCCTAGAGTTATTCCTAGATTTCTCTAGGATATTTTGTAATAAACATTTGTTTAAATACTTCAGTTTATGAAGTGTTTAGGGTGGAGTAAAGTTTCTAAGAACATTATAGACTTTTTGCTGGTACGTTGGAGGCTCACATGTGTTGATTTCAAAGTAGCAGTCTAGACAATAGCCAATTGGACTTCATAATTTAGATTCATGTGATAATTTGAAGAGTAAAGTGCATCTATCTTGTCATTGTTTACTTTTTGAGTTCCATTCATTTCATATATGTTGTTCAATCTTAATGATTAAGTAGGAGTACTACTTCAGGACTAGTGTTAGAACTCCCTGCCTTAACTACTTAATCATTTAAATGTTTTCTGCTGATTTCTGAATTTAGGAATTCTTAATTGCTCCTAGTCCCATTTTGACCCCTGCCTCTTTTTCTGGATCAAAGGATTCTTCATTGCCCTTTATCCCGAAACAAGCCATCTCATCAAAACAATCTATCCAAATCTCTGAGGGTTATCTACCTTGCCCTGAATACATTAGCATCCTCTTGGCCTTGCCTTCTAGTTCTGCTTGCTAGACTTTGACTCCATAGCCCAATGGACTAGTAGATCCCTCTTTAATTTGTCTTCAAGTAATCTTATTTTCCACCAAACATTTCAAAACCAAAACCAAATTGAACTATCATAACTAGCCTAAAACATTAAACAAAAACAATGTTAAATCATAAAGAGAGAGCCCTCTCTGAAATTTAGGAAGGCTAGATCCTAAATTTCCAAAGTAGGTTTGTGGTTACCCCTAGTTTTCTTAAAATTGAAAAATCCAAAAGCCCACAATCTTATAACACGGGTGTGATAACAGAAACAATGATGATGGAAACCGGGCCCACATACCGGATGGGGCTCCTATCCCAAATGGTGTGAGGTCTAATTGGGACCTTTCACCGGGGAGACCCCCCTTGTTGTTGGCAGTACAATTTTGCCCGTCAACAAAATAGGCGCTAGAAGGAGGGCTAGACGACAAGCTGAGCCCTTAGAGCCTGCAGTTAGTCTCATATCTGTAATGGCTCATCCCCAAATCATTCTCCCAAGATGTTTATCGGATTTGTATGGTTCTCGATGCTCAATCCCCGATGAACCTCTGTATCACTTGTCTTAGTTAAAATTTGATGGTGAGAATGGAGTTTCCATAGCCGAACACCTTTCGGATTTTTGTGATTTTTGTGAGTGTTACGAAATTGACGACGAGGAGTTGGCTTGTGTGCTTTTCTCCCTCACTCTCGAAGGTCGCGTTAAGCAATGGTGCAGCACATTGCCAGCAGCTTCCATCCATTCGTGCGAGCAGCTCCCCGGTGAATTATAACAAGCTTTTCACAGGTACGATTTTCAAAATGTTTTAATGAAGTTAATTGAGATCAGGATGGAACCTCAAGAATCTTTAGAGGAGTTTTCTATCATGTTTGTGCATTTTTGTTTTGAGTTCCCTAAAAGGGATGTCGATTGGACGTATCTAATTGAACAGTTTCGACAAGTGGTTTTCGTTTTCGTATAACAATTTCGATCGGCAACAAAGCCTAATCCCAGTGTTTGTTATGATAATCCTAAATTTTCCAGTTGTTTAGATTTTGTCCCAAAATATTTCACACACTCGTGCAAATCGGAGCTTGAAAAGAATATTGGCCTAACATCTCTCCCTTTCAATGAAACCTATCTCGAGTCCACTTAATGTTTTCCTGGGTACGATTCTAAATATCATTCTCATACTGATAATAAATTGAGTCTTGTCCCTGGAAAAGTTGATTTCCCTACAAAATCATTGGACCGTGATGGGAATATGAAATCATTGACCTCTCTGGATAAAACTGATGTGCGAGAGAAAGGCCCTCGTGCAGTTGATACCCCTGCAAATGGATCTTTTCATCCACTATTCCCTGATTTATTTCATGAGTCTGCCACACTAGTAATTCCTTCAAGTCATTCAAAATTATCTTGTACTGGGGTTGGCGATAATCATAAGCACACAGGTGGTGTTTCACAATCACATTACCAAATTGATGAATCTCTTGTGTCTGATTTTTTTCACTTGCAATCTTTAAATAACCAAAGGAGTGACTTCCTGTCTCGGCAACCTCAAGATGTTTCTCTTGCTGATTCGCCTACATTACTAGCCCTCAAGGAGTGTAGCATACTAGATGCCAAAATTAATGGCTCCAATGATCGCTATGTATCTAAAAACATATTCATTCACGCCTCTGAGAACTGTCATTCGTATCTATCTGTCGACCATATGAAGCCACCAAAGTTCGATGATTTGCTTTGTGATGAATCAGGGACCCATCAGGAAATTGAAGCAATTCAGCTTTTGCTGACTGTTATCTCAAGTTCTCACGAACCTGATGAGACCCCTGAAACAAGTCGAACTAGGGTTTCTCAAAGTAAGGTTTCTGAAATTACGGTCCCCATGTATCACATTCCTCTTAGCATGACCACGTCGGATGTCAGCTCATCTGGGCAAGTTTTCCATTCGAGTGATGTTTCTCTGAGCACATATTTCTATCCCTTAACAGCTAGTACACAACAACCGATATACCCTAATTTATTCACTGGAAGGAAAACACCGGCCATTGTCTTTAATCTTCTCAGTTGTTGCCTAGCCAGTACCAGTTGCACTCAGGCACAAGCGTGTGATGTTTGGCAAACCTCCCTACCGCCTGAAAATTTTTGGGTCAATAAATCACATCCTGGGGAATCTAAAGAATCTAATACATTGGGTTGTAAATCTGTCAGTTTGCAGAAATTTGGTCGAATCGATAATAAGCCCACTGACGGTTATCCACTCATCACAAATAATGATCACATCCATCCGCCAGTTAATCTCACGAAACCATCTAAGTTTGGAAGCCCCCCACTCGACAGTCCAGAGTTTGTCCAGGACGGTGAGGCATTTCAGCCTCCGTTGACAATTAATTCAGATTCTCGCATCCTCGACGAAACCCAGGAACAACTTCCAACTAGGGTTTTCAAGATTAGGGTTTCTGCACTTGGATTCACGAGCACCTCGAATTTTCCAGGCAGATGCTTATTTTTTCCATCCCATCAAATTAATCATCCTCAACATCATGATGAGTTTTTTGGCTGGTTCGACGGATCCTACCTAATGAATATACCTGCAAATAGGCAATGTCTTACCCTGCTTCTGTCGGACCTAGGGTTGTGTGTGAATGGATATGTGTCTTTTATAAATGATTTTAGGTTTCATGAACATATTTCTGTGTATCAGGAGGAAAGTGAAATTCAGCTTGAACAATCCATTCTGTCACGTTCCTTGGTAAGTAGCCATGACCTTCTTGTTGTTGCACATGCTCTTCAGGTAAGTATTTCTATTGGTGCACGATTTTGTATGCTGGCTTTGATTGCGAACATTGTTGTTCTTGCAGGGCGGGAACTAATGCGGTGGCTGCACTGGAAAACTGATTTCACATAACCCAACTGCCTCTTTGGTTAAACTAGGGTTTAGGTTTAGGCCAGCTACGATCTTCTAATAAAATTTTGTTAGTCAAGTTGTTAATTAGGTTTACTTGCTAAAGTTGTGCTTTATGGTTGTTGTATTTTCTTGCGGTCAATAGTTTATGCATTATAATTGTCCGTTTATGTTGCACTCATTTTCTTTCGGTTTTCTTATTGCTGCATAACAGTCAAATAATCACTACATGTGCTTTGCCTTGTTTTTCAACATGCAAATAGTTGGTGTTTCTCGCACATGGCATCGTATTGCGTCATAAGCCTCGTCTGTTGCATCGCGTTGTGCGCCTTCTTCCTCGCATCATTTGCACCGGTTGTTGAGATAACTGTGAAAGTTTCCATACCATTGCGTGAGCCCTCATTGAACTCGAGGCCTTGAAGCCCTCAGCGCCCAGCTTGGCCTTCTTACTCCCTTTGCACGGGTTTAAAGCTGATGGGTTATCTTCACCCCACTACACGCATCGAAACCCTAATAATCTTCCACACTTTCCTTGTCATAACCACTGAAACACTAACCCTATTGTTTATGTGGGGTTGCGGTGGTTACCCCAAGAGGCAACTTCTCTCAGAACAGGTCATCAAAGTTGCGTTCTCAACATAATTCCTATGATTTTAGATTCATTATCCAGGGAGATACGAGCTAGTTTCTTGTGGGGAGCATTAACAAGTTTGAATGGCCTATACCCGTAACCTGAGCCTTGTGCCCAGCATAGTCTCAAGCATCTTAATGATCTATTTTGCACGTTTCGCCTATGGGTGGTAGATGGGATGTGAAGGCCTAGCATGAGGGCAAACCCAAATTAGAATATCTTTTAGTTTCTGTCAAACAAGAAACAACCTCTCTTGCCCTTAAAATAAGTCGGGATCCCTCATCTGCCGATGCAAAATAAGTGCCACAAGCACATAAAAATAAGTGCTACAAGCACATGAAGCAAATAAGGGTAAAGGATTGAGAAAGGCTTCCTGCGCAGAGAGGTAACGCAACGACTCCGCCGGGGTACTGACCAGGCTCGCTAGCAGCAGAGCAACGTTTGTGATTTCTTGGAGTGTCTCCGCAGGGGTACGGTCTAGGCCTGTTGGCAGCGGAGCAACACCAGAAACTTATTTTAAAAAATTTATGAATATAATAAGCCCATTGCCTTGCTCTTCACATCATCAACAAACTGTCGGCACCCGTGAACTTCCGCGTTGACGTGTTATGATCAACGAGACCTAGCTAAGGTAAAAGGATTGGGCATATCTGAAAAGGTCAAACTAATACAAAGGGTACCCACAAAGCCTGTTCAATATTCCCTTGCATCACTATATGGACTCATACTATTGTTGTGACGTTGACAAAGATGTTGGATTCTACCAGTGGTTCGCCATTTGTTGTAGCTGCTACAACACCACCCAAAATTTTGGGTATATTCAAAATTTTGGGGCCCCCTTTGCTCGCTTAGCCATTAAAGTTTTGACCTGGCCTATAGTCAGTGACCTATTCCCAGCCCCTCGTAAAGCCTTGTCACCATCATGACGAGATATTTTTGCCGCAGCCACACCATCTGTGGGGGGGTCATCATGCATACACTTGAATGGAAACTTTTATGTGTATTAAGTATATCCATTAGAAGCCCTTTCACCATAGATCATTTAGGCATATTGTTCGGGTACTTCACCAAGCTCATGTAAGTTATTTGGGGGCATCATTCTCTAAAGGGTAACTGTGAACTAATTGATATTATAATTTTTTATGCAGGTCAACTCCCCGGATGATATACCCAACAATATCATCACCACACCGAGGGAAAGAAACTAAAACTGAAACAACAAAGGCGCAGCTGCAGAACGTTACACTCTCATACTTTATCTGATGGAGATGGGGACTAAGGCTACGGTTGAAGACCCCATCAAGGCGGATGACAAGGGTAAGAGTCATTTGAGCTTCAATATGAAAAGTGGAAGATAGGTATTGCCTATAAGCAGGGAACACAGAGCGCACTAGTTGGGGGGGACTTTTCGGTCACGGTTAAGCCACATATTTCCGGGCGTATAGTTTCATCCCTAAAAGAGAGAGGGTTTTCTGATTCAAATGGTTATATATTCATTGAAGCAAATGGTGGCTTGAATCAACTACATCAACTTGCAATGCGGTAGCTGTGGCAGGGCTTTTGAAGGCAACCCTTGTCATTCGAAATTTCCATTTCATATCCTAGTAAGTTTAAGGAAATATATGACAAATATCACTCTATCAATTTGCATAGAAATGATGTGAGGACTGTTATGAAGCTGCCAGAAGGCATGATGAAAAGTTTAACAACAACACGAGCAATATTTTCAACTTCAGGATTAAAGCTTGGTCTCTTGTCAATTGCTTGAGCTTGATGTGATACAGATTTATCCATTTGCTAATCGATTGTCACAAAAGGTTCCACCCCCAATTCAGCACCCCAAATGTTTGGCTAATTATGGATTGTTATGATTTGTTGATCCCATCGCTAAACTTGGAGGGAAGTTAGTGGAACGCATGATCAGGCACAACTCCGCCATTGGTGGAAAATATATTGTGGTTCATCTTCGTTTGCAAGAGGACATGGTAGCTTTTCTTGCTGCATATTTGATGGTGGTGATTATGGTGATGTTGATTACAACTATCTTAGCACTAGTGATGATTTTTGTCTGGGAAGTTCCTTTACCAGCTATGTTTCTGCTCTTCACTTGTCTTTCCATTATGGAAAGCATATATGTCTCTTCTATGCTCGTTAAAGTTCCACATGGAGGGTGGCTTCCTTTTTGTTGTTTCCATTGTACTTACTATTATAATGCTTAGTTGGAATAGAAGAAAATTCAATATGAAGTGGCCCACGACATAGACTTTGGCAGCCTGGGTACTTTTGTCTCTGGCAATGAAATTCAGAAGGTGCCAGGATTGTTTTTCTTCTATACCCACATCAACCATGGTGCTCCTCCTATTGTTGATCATTATGTGGAAAATACATGTTATTTCCACAAGATAATTGTATTGACAACTATCAAGTACACCCCACCTAGAACTATATTACCACATGAACGGTTTCTTGTAGAAAGATTGGGATATATAGGAGTTTACTGGTGCATTGCTCGATATGGATACAATAATTTTTTCAGTGTTTGGGGTGAGGAATTTGTGCATCAAGTTATTTATAGCATGTAATCATGTACCAAGTTTAGTGTGGTTAAGCAAAAGGATAAACTTATCAACCTCTCATATTTCCCTTTGGAAGACTTCATATCATATTTTCAATCCATGACCTCACAAATGCGAAAGAACTTGGGTAGTTCGTGTCCTGGGAAAAGCAAAGTTCCAGATGCGAAAAGGCATTGGAGGGTTCGATAGGATTGTACTGGGAAGCATATATCAATTTTTACAAACAAACTACAGAGCTTCTATGGCTGGTTTCGAACGTACCACAAATAAGTTATTCAGGGATTGGTTGGGTTTATGAAATTTGACCTTGACAACATCATTAGAATATTGTACAGAGATGAAAAATCCAATAGTCCATCACGTTCGAAGGCCGTAGAGTTCGCATGGGAACCATTGTGAAAATCCAGCGCACTTCAAAAGAAATATGTAAGGAAGTGAATGACGAAGAAGTTTGACATTAAAAGTGCACGTCCTAGGGAATGTCAAAGACAGAAAAGAGCATTAAGAAACCTCTCATCGAGATAGCGTTGGCCCGCTAATCCGTATCTTTCGGGGTAAAGAAATCATTTTTTATTTATTTTAAGGCTACAAAAATAATCAACATCCTCCACAATGTGTTGCTTCAAGCGCAGTCTCCACATCTCATAAATCCAAGGTGTTTCAATATATGACTTCAATGCATGGGCGAAATTACGAATTGAACTCATGTACTTTCACATGCGGAAGGCTGAGACTGGTTTATATCAAGGTATAAGAAAGGTTCGCACAATCGCTCATTGTGGAATATAAAAGGGAGTCACGATACGACATAGGCATAAACCTGCATCCCATAAATTGCACACCTTATTGGCAGCCCGAGGAAACAAAAATGTTGGCACGTAATGAATGCCTGTGCATTGTGGTTACGACTGTTTTGAGGTTGTGACTGCGCTAAGGTTTAATGCTAATTGTTAAACCCATATCCGTTGGAGGCTCGTAAGAGAAGGAGGAGCCTTACACACCTCATGGGGAATGCACATGATCGCATCACAAAATTGCGATTGTGTAGTTCATTCGTTGCTCAAAGACACGCCCAAAGAATGCCTTACACACTCAACGCACCTCGGAGACCCGATCACCCAGCTGATGAAGCATAAATGGGCGTGTCAGGGACATATAGTAACTGTGCACAGACTTTTCTATGACAATTAGCCCTTTTCAAAGTCGATGAATTTGAGCAGTGACACAGTCTATAAGACTGAGGGAATAACGAAGCTATCCTTGGGCATTTTCGATGAAGACCTCATGCAGGTGATGGCTTGATGCTTCGCGCTATTCCCATAACGTCACCTTATAAGGTGTGCGACCACGCTGGTCAATAGGGTGCAGTCCACGTCCTCAATTCATCATCCAAAGACATGACCGCATCAAGAACGTGACCGGTCGCTGGGTCGCAAAAATAATGGAGCGAATGAAAATCCGACTGGGTTGGATTTGCGACCCTGTGACCTTTGTGAGGTCGCATCTCACATTAAGAGAAAAATCACGTTATCCCTCCGGGTCACTGAGTCACGAAACTGATGGAGTGAATGAACAATGCGACTGGGTTAGAGTTGCGACCGTGCGACCTTTGTGAGGTCGCATGTCACATTAAAACACTAAGTCACACTACTGTTGAGGTCGCAAGACCTCACCTCAAGAAGGAAGCTAGAGTTGCGACCTTGTAATTCAATAGCCCTGCGACCTATGAATTCCATGCTTTTCATACAAAAAATGAGAGAGCCTGCCGACGGTGTCTGGGGAAAGAGCACGACGAGTGGCATCACCGTGGTTCCAAAACAATTAGACATGTCAATGTGCAAGCTCGTGGGCAATTGCAAAAACTAGAAACTCTTGCTTGAGATACCACTTCTCATTTGGAAAAAAATTGCATTCCTCTCCGTGCATAGGATCAACGCTCAATTAATATTTGCATGCACTCCAAATTACGACCTTTTGAACCCCATTCCAAAGGGTCCCCTGATTATTGATATCCCGACGTAAACCTTATAAAATGGGAGAAGTATATTTTGCGCATATCATGATTTCGGTGTGGAGAACATAAGGAGGGCACAGTCCCAGTTGGCACTCCATCTCTAATGGGTTCTAGACCAATAGGAGGTATGATGTAATATCAGCAAGGCGAACCTCTGCCCCAACCCGCAGGGTCGATGGCTCTGATGACAGAGGCGCCCAAGCCGAAATAGATACATATCTATTGATCCTATTGATGGGCTCAAATGCAAACAGATACTGGGAGAACTCAGTGGAGACCACGCTGTGGCACAAAAATTGACCACACGGGGTCTAAGTTTGTTATTTTCTAAATCATTCCTTTGGCTAATTAAATGTGTTTTAGCATCAATATTTTAAAGGCATGTGACCCATGTTACTTTTTTTGCAGGTAGAGGCATCCGATGCACAGAGTCGAAGCTAGGGTCTTCTTCGGCATGCGAGATGGATCCTTTCAAAGCTCAAAAGAACCACACGTTAAGCTCAAAGGAAATTATGCAAGAAAAGGAAACTTGCTATGAAAATCAGAGATCATCGAAAGAGAAATATAGAAGGGATATGACCAAAGGTTGCAGGTCACGGATTGCCCGAGGTCGCAGGTCGCAGATTGCCCGAGGTCGTAGGTCGTAGATTGCTCGAGGTCACAGTTCATGGATTGCTCGAGGTAATAGATCGCGGATTGCTCGAGGTCGCAAGTCACAGATTGCTCAAGGTCGCAGGTCACGGATTGCTCGAGGTCGTAGGTCGTGGATTTCCCAAAGTCGCAAACCAGCCCAACAGTCGGGAAGACCAAGAGTCAAGGGCAACTCAAGAATCATCTTAGCCTACACCTACAACTTCAGGAAAAGGATAATGGACTTTTAGCTCGACAATGAAAGCTAGTATGGTAGAGGAATTGTTGAGAGAGAGCTAAAGGCACTCAGCTCTTGGTATCAATTAGAGAGAGAGGTAGCGAGGCTAGGGTTTTGTATCATGCATTGAGATGAATAACCCATGCTCCACTATTGGGTTTTGACGAGTTGTAAACATGTATTTGACATTGCAACAACATTAATAATATATTCTTTTTTTCGGCACTGATTCACATGCTCGTTTGTGGTGATAGTACTAGCAGTCTAATACTTCATTATGTTGTACATTTGCTTTCATACATGCCATTGGTTATGAAATTTTTCTCAATGGTTTTATGTATGTTTGCTTTTGGATTAGTGTTTGTTTTTCCTTGCCACTATGGTGATCTATTGTGAACTACTTTGCAGTTAACTTCTGACGTGTTTTCTTTCATGTATATTTGACTGGTTTTCGGCTCACCGATCCCAGTCATGGCATACCCCCTCTTTATTTTTTTCTTCTTAGACTTGCTCATATCTAAGTTTATGGTTTGTTAATATTGGGTTGATTTTGCTTCGTTGATTGGTCATTTCATCTTCGCCTCTGCTCCATCATCTTCTCATTCGACAACCGAGAGCGGAAACAATTAAGGCGGCAGCCGGGCCCACATACCGGATGGGGCTCCTATCCCTAACGGTGTGAGGTCTATTTGGGAGGAGAACCCCCTTGTTGTTGGCAGTACAATTTTGCCCATCAACACTGCCCTAACAATTGCAATATTTATGTTTTATTCAAGCAACATGAAACTTCCAATGAAGCCAGTCATTGATATGATCTGACCCTTGAAACTCTTGACTGCACTTGAACCAAAAGTAAACAAGATACTGAAATGACCAAGGCAACATAAGATGTATCTGATCTTCATAATGAAAACATAACTGGAAATTTGAACTGTAGAACTCTTCCATGTAGTCAGTTATAGGATCATAGAAGACATAGTCTGTTTGATGATTCTCAAGACATTATGCAGCTTTGGAAAACTCATATATGCTTTGTTCAACAACACAAGATTTCAGTTGTGTGCTATCAAACTGATTTTCAAAAACAGGGTATTCTTCCTCAATTGCAAAAGAGAAAGGTAGCTGCACCCTCTCTTTGTATTCTGGCATGAAAATCTTTTGAAAAGACTGATATTGATCATGAAGACTATAGGATTGAATTTGGTCTTCTAAAACTTCAATGTATTTCTCAATGTTCCTAGCAACTTCATCCAAAAATTGAATCTTATCTTCTGACTTGCACTCAAATGACTTTAAATAAGAAGACAAAGTTAAATAAAAAATTTCATCCACTTCCATGCACACCTTGAAACAAGAATGGCAGCATCTGAGTTCTTCATATGTCTAGTGGAATCACTATCAATCTATGAAATTTTAAATTCTTCAATAATGGAGTCACCAAGGTAGTTGCAGCCTCGAACAACTGCTTGAGCTCCTGCTACATTCAAATGTTCAGCTTCAAAATTTCAGGAAAGTATAATATTCAGGCTCCCGACAGATGCACCAAAATGTTATCACAAAATTGCACCTGATAGGCTGCTAATCAAACAATATTATGTAACTGTTTCAAACCAATCTTGTGATTGAAGCTTAGCCTCTTCAGTCTGAGAGGGTTCTCTCAAAGGGTTAATGATATTGAATAAAGATGTATTTAGATGGCTAACTCTACTTAGAAAACGACTTGCTTGTGATGAGTATAGGTTGAAAATAGTTTTAGTCTGCAAACATTGGGCTTATGGATTCAACACTTTCTATGATTCAGTAGTAAGTTCACTTGACATGGAAGCTGAGGTAGGTAAGAGTTTTTAGGAGAAACAGGAAATCACATATTCAATTAATCTATAAAGGAAGTCAGAGCATTACATGAATGAATTCTGAGTATTAAAGATGGAAACCACTGCAAATGGGACACATAAAATATATAGATAATATAAGCACTAAAAAATCAATCAAAATCTCAGGTTGGTCAAGAAACAAGTCTTTGTATTACTGAAAACAGTCAATTTACATAAAGCTGCAGTTTTGCCAAACACTCTCCAACCCTTGACAAATTTGACTCTTTGCCCTTTATTAGAATTGTTACATGATGAGATGATCTGCCTCCTGGCTAGATTCATCTAATTTTTTCCTAATGACACCTTGCATAACCATAAAACATCTATTTAATGTGAAAATGACAACTATCATACTTGACAGTCCTTTTCCTAATAGGACTCAAACTGTTCATTATTACATTAACAACCTTATCTCTTAAAAAAAATTACTTCTTGACAACTATGCTTTCACATGTTCAAATAGGGTGTGATGGGACTCATCTCTACATGACATTTTAATTGACCTCCTCTAAAACTGGAAATAAACCCTGTTTTTTAGGAAAATTGGTCTTCATCTTCAACAAATGGTTTGGCTGGTAGTTTGTCTTAATTTCGTGGTCTTTAAGTCTTGAATAACTGCTGCCATGGTCCTTTAACACTTTGATAGTATCCAACTGTCCAAAAATGCCCAAAAACCTACTTATAAAGCTCCAAAACAGTACACTACGAAAGTAAGACAGTTTCGTAGCGTACTTTCGTAGCGCTGCAAAATGACTTTTGCCATCATCCTTTCTGATTCTTTCTTTCTGCATGATGTTCATTATGCCTTAATGCATCTTCCATACCATTTTCATCTCTTGGGAGCTCCAAAAACTGGTTCAAAATTCAAAAAGGAAAGCTACAGTAGTTTCGTGGCGTTTTGTTGTTCTTCAAGCCCAGGCACGCTATGAAACTGTTGAAAACAGTAAAAATTCCAGAATTTTGTGTAGCTTCAAAAATATACCTTCTAAGTGCAAAAAATTAGTTTCTAACATGGCATTAATCTTCAAAATCATAAACCAACTCACACTATGATTCTTGAGGGGTTTCTTCCTCATTGATGATGAGTTGAGCAATTGGCTCCTCAACTACTGTTATTTTAAGGCCTTTTTTCTCCAACTCCTCATGGATTAATTCGAGCTATTCCTGGAGGTCCTTAACCTGATATTTCAACTTTATGTTGGTGGATTTCAAATTTATGTTCATTTTCCTGACATGTTTGACCTCTTTCCTCAATGGAATGGTCCATTTGATATGCTGTTGTGTATTATCTAGATTTTTTGAAACACTGTCAACCTGCTCTTCCCAAATTTCCTTCATCTTTTCAAACTGAACCTTCTCTACATTATGTTTCCTTGCTTCTTTCTTCATAACAAAAATTTCATGGTTGGCCAACTTCAATTGTTCTTCAAGGAGTTGAAACTCTGTTTCTTCCATCACTTTCTCTTTTCCTTTCTTTGATTTGCTAACTGTCTCTTTCTCTGCAGGTGATGGAAGGTCAATGATGTCTTGTGGTGGCTGTAGTGTGTTAGTAGGTGGATGAACCTTTTTACTGCTCTATAATATTTTTCTAGCATGCCTTGTCATAGGATTTCTTGCTTGGAACATAAAACCTACATATTCTCCTTCAAATTCTAATTTATTTGCAGATTTGGCCTTTTTTAGCTTCTATCCACCTTCCTCTATGTCCTCAGCGCGGACTATAGGAGTTTCTTCCATGTCAATGGCATGTAATATGTCTTCTAGATTTCCTTTAGCTATTTCTCTGTCTTCTATAGCCACTGTTTTCTCTTCTAAAGCCACTATTTGGCTCCTTGTTTACTCACAACTTGTTTTTGTTTTGCAGGTTTGACCACTTTCAATTTATGTTTTGCAGGTGGGACATTTGGTGTATCAAAAACTCTGCAATGCTCTATTTCCATCATGATTGGTTCACTTGGTTCTACTCTTGCTGGTTCACTTGGTTTTGCCACCAATGGTTCACTCCGTTCTACTACTAAGGGTGATGGAATTCTCCTACTTTTAGGAGTCCTTGAAGGAGTAAGAGCATCCAACTCAAAACTATTAACAAACAAAAATGAAGACCGGTCTCTGCCTAGTATTTGGAGTTAATCTAAAACCAACAGTTTCATTAAACCATGATGAAACAATTAAGTCTCACTCCCTTCATATTTTGCTTGGACCTTTTCTGCCACTTTTGACAAACTTCTATGTAAATAGAAAGGCAGATCAAGGGAAATCTTACCAGTAAAGTGTAGGAGTAGCTTGAAATGATATGAGTAAACTTTATGGTATCTCCCTTCACAAGTAAAACACTTTTGGATGATGAGCAACAATTTTGAGTAGTTATCCTTCATGCAGCTCCTTGGAATTGCACTAGTGAGATTCATTTCAGTGTTTTCAGGCTTCATAAACTCTTTGCACTGCTTCATGTTGAACTTGAAACCTTTGAACCACTTCTCTTGTCCCCTTGGAATCCCTGTAGCTGCTGCAATAACCTCTGGTGTGATGGAAAGATTAAGAATTCCCACTTTGGTAGCTGTTCCACTGAAATTTAAAGCAAATTCTTTGGAAACCTGTACATGGAAGCCTTGTAATCTTTCACAAAACTATAAGCAACCTGTCCTTCTAAAGACTTCTACTGTTGTTGGGTCTTCATTGATCAGATTCATATTTGTTGGTTCATATCTCAAACATTGTCCACCCTTATTTGTCCTTCTTTTTTCTGCCATGGTTTCTTTAATGTCTTCACAGCCTCGCTTGATGATTTGCAACTTCGCTTGATATTTTGCAGCCTTGCTTGATCAGTGATCTTTGTAAACCTTTAAAAACACCAGCCACAACTTTGGCTCAATGCAATAGTTCTCCAGAGCTCGATATCACGCAAAGAAGGAACGAGAAATGAGAAATGACTGAATTAGGAAAGATTTTGAAGTTTGATGTCTTCTCATGACACAATGATGACTCATACATAATTAAAATGGTGATGATGACTTCAGACCTGACCATGTACCTTGATATTATCCCTCAATGACTTGAAATGACTTGAATGGTATCTACTTTACCCTTTCCCAATGATATTCTTACACCTAACAGCTAATCTGACAAGACAGACAAGAAACCACGCTTTCTTAGCATGTTTAGTGCAAATCTGGGTGTTTTCGCTACGAAATTATCAACAATTTCGTAGTGAAAAGTGACATTTTTCAGTGTATTTTGCTACAAAACTGTGGTTTCTTGGCTAAAATGACTATTTTGGTATAAAAACCTTGGGAATTGAAATCTGTCAGAAAATTATGAGTGATGTGACATGAGGGGATTTGAAAGCGAGTGGGTTTAGACCTTAGGGTAAGCTTAAACAAGAAAAATTTTAAATTTCCCTTGACCAAGTAATGAAAAATGAATTCTATGACTTTACCATTGACACATGAACCTTTTTAACTTTGTCAAATGATTTTTCATTTTTTGAGTGATAACAGGGCCGGTCACTTCTATGACTAGGCTCGCCATGTCTACCAGGGCATGGTGTCATAGGTGGGCAAGACCCAAAGAGGGACTGCTAAGGTTTTCACGTATGCGAGCATCCTCTGCAGTATCATGTATGAGAGGGTGGTGATGCTTAGGCATTTTGTGGCAGTGCCCCTAGGTCCTCTTAGGGATCCTAGGTTGCGACGGTGGGAACCCGTGATGCCCCGAGGTGGAGGAGGAGAACCGAGTCGCTATTGGGATGTGACAGTTGAGGCGTGGTTTGAGTCAAACCCGCAGATGTTTTTAGACTACCCATACTCGGCGATGGACTTTCGGGGGGACCCAGATATGGGTCTTCCTACTAGTTACACATGGGGCCCAGTAGGTATGACCTTTGATGTTTTTACGCATTTCTCAGGATTGTTTATCATATATAGATCTATATGTCTTTTATGGTGATATTGAAACTATTTTTTGTTTCTCTTGGATGTGTGGGCTCAAAAATCCCCCTCAGGAGAGGGAAAAAATGTTGCAGCTTCCAGAGGGGATGTTGCTCTCCTTGCCCGTGATGAGGCGGCTGAGGCATGGGCAGCGATAGTTGAGACTTGTGTTGTGACGGTTGAGGAGCAGTTGGCTGCTACTTACCTTAGGGTGTTGGTGGCAGAGGCTCGGGTTGAGGCTACTGACGCTCGCGCAACAGGTCTAACCGACTCATGGAGTCAGTTAGAGAGGTTGACCCGGGGTATGCCGACCCGGGGATTTTTTGATGATTTGGATGATGTATGGCTCGAGATAGTGATGGCTCGAGAGAGGGCGCGTTGCCCGGCTTTGCATCATGCGACACTTGCAGTTTTGGCTATTGCACCTTTACTGGCATCGGGTGCAGCCGTGGGTTCAGAGGACCCACTAGGCGATGCTCAACCCTAGAGATATTTGTATGTTCAGGGAAATCACCCATTATGAGGATGCTTCCCTATTTTGATGGCATGTAGATATATTTTTTGATTGACATGATGGTCAGGGACATGATTTGTATATTGGGACTCTTATACTTGTTGATGTATATATGTGAGATGTATATTTTTTGCAACTTTTATGTTGTGTATATGGTTATCATTTGTGTTTATGATGGATGTTATGTACCTATGATGAATATTTATGTTTTATGATTTTATTTTTATGGATGATGGTTTATACAAGATGCATTCTAGTCTAGGATATGGTTAGCTATGCAATCGAACATCTGGTTTTTATTTCTTGGTATATGTGTAAATGTAATGTGATCAAATGACGAATCTACCATCGTGCATGCAAGTATTTCCTAAATAGGTGTGAATCACGTACTTCAAATAATTGGTTTAACTATGATACCACTAGCTGGGAATCAAGATAGACATGTAGATGGTGAATGCACTGGTTGGAGGCATCACTCAACAACCTAATGACTACATCATATTCTGCTTGATTATTGGTAGTTGATCTAAGACATACTCTGTTGGTGAGGAACGGTGACCAGTCAGGATAGTATATGGCCCAGGCGGCTGCTGCTAGATTTTGCGACCATCGCGAGGCTCCATCAGCGAATCCAAAATAATGGATGGGGGGACGATCCATCTGTGACACAAGAGAATTTTTTAGAACAAGTCCTCAATGATTGTGATCATCTCAAAAAAGTATGTTACATGCATCTTATCGCTAAGGTTGAGACTTCCTGCCCTTATGGGTGAATTTTTTTGAGGTAGACCCCATTTACGGGGTTAGCTAGGCATGTACCGTTGGGCTTTGACAAGATGTATGCTCCTTTGAGGAGGAATTTTTTTATGATGTAAGGAACTTTCCATAATGTTTCAAACTTCCCAGGTCCTAAGGCCTCTTTTGCAACATCGCAGCGGAGGACTAGCTCCCCCTCTAAAAATGAGCGAGGGGTGATGTTGTGATCGAATAATTCTCTTACCCTTTTCTTGTGTGCTTCATTATGTTGGAGAGACTCTCGTCGATTTTCATCTATGAGTTCTAACTGTACCAACCATTTCTCTAAAGGTTGGGTATCATCGAGGAGTTCAATAGCTGTGTGTAAGTTGGGGATTTCGCGTTCAATGGGAATCACGACCTCCACTCTGTACACCAGTTGGAAAGGTGTGAATCTTGTTGAGGTTTTAACCGTCGTTTGATATGCCCATAGGGCTAAAAAAACCATATGGTGCTAGTTTGTTTTATGGTTGTTGACCATACGTTGTAACATTGTTTTGAGGAATTTGTTGACAACTTCTATGTGACTATTGGACTGGGGGTAGTATGGTGATGAAAATTCTTGTGTGAATCCTATATGGTGGGACAACTCTTGAAATTTTTCATTTTTGAAATGCTTTCCGTGGTTAGAGACTAACCCCTTAGGCACACCTAAGCGTGCGATGACATGGTTGAAAAGAAACTGTGTAGCGGTTTCTGCCCAGTTGGTGAAATAATCGATGGCTACAATAATGTATTTGTGGTCTCCATACGACGCAGGGTTGCAAGTCATGCAGTCGATTCCCCATTTTCAAAATGGGTGTTCTACAATGACCGGGTGCAGAGGAGCGAGAGGTACTCTTGCTTTGTGGGTGAAGTGCTGGCATCACTCGCAACGTTTGACTACTTGAATGCAATTGTGCAATAGAGTGGGCCATAAATAACCAACTCGCATGAATTTTTGGGCAGTAGCCATTCGTGAGAGGTGGTCGCCGCAAGCCCCACTACAGCAGTCGTTTAAGACCTACTCAGCTTGGTCGTGTGTGAGACATTGGCGTAAAATAATGTCAACGCCTATTTGATAAAGGACGTCCCCCATGAGGAGGTATTGGGAGGCTTGGTGGCATATATGCCTTCGGTTGTCATGGGTGAGTTGTGGTTTGAAATTTTGGGTTTGTAAGAATAGGAGGATGTTGTCGTACCAAGGGTCCTCAGTCGTCACTAAAAATAAATGTTCATTTGGTAGTGAGTCATTAATTGGGGATCCTTTAGTCATACGTGGAAGGTTATTGATGAATTCAACTAATATTAAATATTTTTTTCTCTTGGGGGAGTTAAAATGCAGGTCGAAATCCTGCAGTATGACTACCCATCGAGCGTACTTGTGGCTCATCAAATGGCGGGTTAGCAGATCTCATGGGGTTGATGGCTGCTATGACTGTTGTAGTCTGTAAGATGATGTAATGCCGAAGTTTTTGTACTACGTGTACTAGGGTTATGGCAGTTTTTTTTCCTCTGGTTTTTATTTTAAAGCAACGCCAAATAGGTTCTTGATGATGTAATAGATTACGTGTTATTTATTATCTCACCCATATTGGACTAACACCCCAGCTATGGGTGTGTCTGATGCTGAGAGGTATAGGGTGTAGTCATTGTCATAATTGAGTGGACTGATCAAAGGGGTTGAAGACAATGTGTCTTTTAGTGCCTCAAATGAATTTTGTGCTTGTTCATCCCATTTGAACAAAATTTCCTGAAAGAGTAGGCATAGGAATCCTTGCGCGCAAGTGGAATCGTCGGGGACAAAGCCTCATAAGAAGTTGGCTTTTCCCTGTAGGCTTTGAAGTTGTTTGAGAGTTCTAGGTGGTGGCACTTATTTGATTGCTTGGACCTTGAGGGGGTCCACTCTGATCCCTTGTTGGGATACGATGAATCCTAATAGTCTCCCTGCATTAACGTAAAAGACACACTTGAGGGGGTTCAAACATGGGTTGTAGTGGCGGGATCACTGGAATACCAACCGTAAGTCTTCTAGATGTTCACTTCGTTTCTTGGATCGTACAGTGAGGTCGTAGAAGTAAGCTAAGATGAGGTGAGCCAAGTCATGGAAGATATAATTCATGGCTCACTGGAAGGTGGCTCCAGATTTTTAAAGACCGAAAGGCATAACTTGATATACGAACGTGCCCCAAGGGGTAGTGAATGTTGTCTTGCATCGATTTGTATGTCGGATTTGAATTTGGTTGTTCCCTGAAAAATCCATCTATGAAGGATAGGGCCTCGTGACCGACGCAAGCATTAATGACTTGGTCGATAAACGGGGTAGGGTAGTTGTCCTTGGGACAATATTTATTCAAATCTCAAAAATTGGTGCAGACTCAAATGGTGCCCTGTTTTTTCATGATGGGTACACGGTTAGAAATGCATGATGTGTAAGCGATTGGGTAGATGAACCCGGATTTGTGAAGCTTGTCAATCTCTTGCTTGATGGCTTCTGCCATGGATGGGTGTAATTGACGTTACTTTTGGAAGATTGGTGGTACATCATGCCAAGTGTCAATGTGGTGTTCTATGATAGTGGGGCTAAGCCCTGGCATCTTCGAATAATCCCACGTGAAGATATCCTTGTACTCTTGTAATATGTGTGTGTAAGAGGCTACCTCGTCTGGGGAGCATGCTGCCCCTAGTGATATTTCTTCGGTTTTGGATGGCTTTCTTAAGATATTCACCTTAATGGTTGGTGAAATATTCAAGATGTTCCCTTCTTCAAATGCATCGGGCGCTGGGACAGGGTTTTTGAACCAATATACCTTTCTTGATGGGAGGAAGTATTTGGATTCAATAGTGTATATATCCTGGGTTTTTGGGCCGCTAGGCGCGAATGTTTTTTTTTAGGAAGAAACAACGAGCGATGATGCATTGAGTACCATGGATAATCCAGTTCCGTCATGGCCTTTAGGATATCTTCATCAGAGTGAAAGAAGATGCCTAAGGGGGAATTGGTTTGTGCGAGGTTATGAGGAATTAGGTCGGGCCTAACAATGTTGGTCGACAGACATGAATATGATTTTGTTGTTGATGTCATGGAACCAGATGAGGTTGACTAAGTGCAGACAGGTTGGGTTTGCACCGTCAACTGTACTACTACTTTTGTGGTAGTTGTAGCGGTCTCGACACCAATGAAAGATGAGTAGACAGCATGAGTCATGGTTCCCATGCATGATGATATGAATCATATATGGTGTTGTGTGTCGTTGGCGTTAAATGGTGGAATAATTTCCATTATGGTTGTTTGTTTGAGAGCAAACTCGTGATTTGCTGGTGATGTACTATGTGTACGCGCACATTCATGGATTTGGAAGTTGCGTTGAATTCAGAGGTGTCCAAATTTTTTCATCAAGGGGCACATCTCTGTGTTATGGTTATGGCTTGTGCAAATGGTGCCTGGAGTAAAGGTGCCTAATGAGTAGATGGTGTGAGAACCAACACTACTTCCCATGCTCGAAGTGGATGCTTGGATATGTTTGGCCATTGAGGCATTCTTGTGCTTTTTCCATCTCCGAGTCTTTGGTTTTGGGCGGTCCGGCTCCTTTAGGGAGTTCAATATTAATGCTTCCCTTGCCGCTCATAACCTTGGGAGGTATTCACAATTCATAGTGTGGTGGAATCACAAGCAAATTTTGCAATACCAGTGCATGATCTTCTTTTGATTAGAGAGATGGATCTGTGGTATGGTGGTAACCATGCGAAGACTGTCAATGAGTTTCTTGAGTTCCTGGCATTGGTTGACCATGTGGTATTTTCTATCACATAGAACACATGCTGTTCTTGGCTGGTTTTGTGCCCTGCTAGGAAGATTGGTCACCTTAGCCTTCCCAGGGTTTTGGTAACGACGAGGAGCAGGATGCCTGGGTTTTAAACCAATTACATCTAGGTATTTGGTGACCAATGAGTGTATGGTGTCTAACAAAGGTAGAAATCAGGGGATGTATGTACAATGTCGAGCATGATGGTTGTCGTGAGAAATCAGACAAGACTGTTGCTCTTTGGTTCACCACTCCCTTTGAACTGCTTGAGTAATAGGGTGCCATTTGTGAAATGATCTTAAATCCAGGCATTGTGCGATCAAATGATTACGGGAGTCGCAAAATTCGTAGGCTGCGCTTATCCATGGAGGGTGGTTGGGGGTGATGATCTGCCCCCTTGTTGGTCATTTTTCTGTCAATATGAAGAGGATGGACTTGGTTGCCTCATTCTCTTGGGTCGTCGAACTTTCCATTGATTTTGAATCTGATCCATTTGCCGCAGCAAGACGGGTTATGGCCTGGTGTAAACAATTTAATGTCGAACGGAAGTGTTGGATGTTGGGAAAAAGAGGAACTGGGTGGTTATTTGAACACACTCGGCATGAATATTGGACTGCGCGTAGGCCGTCGTAGTACATTGGGTTGACCAGGTACCATATTTGAAATAAATTTAGAGTTGCACAGTCAACGATGAAGTGATCTCGTTCATCACAGAGTGCGCAGAGCTAGACCAGAGCCTGGGGACGATTACATAGGGGAGGTGCTCGTTCATGTGATCGTCTTTCCTTTGACACATACAATATGGTCCTTGTTGCTTTCGTATTTTGAGTTGTAGTATTGTTTGAGGATTCTGTGTCCGAGCTAGCTAATTCAGGGTTTTCAGCAATGAAGCGTCGTATAAAATCCAACATAGACCAAAGTCGATAGGTATGGGGACAACGACACATGTCGTGGTTGCTTTGACAAATTTGACACATATGTTGCATATGTATAACCAAGTTGCTTTGAAAAACTTGTGGGACTTGATACTAACGGTTAAACGCCCTTAACTCGGGGCACTATGTGATTAAGTGATCAGGCTCGTCACATAGTGCGCAAACTAGGACATGCGGTGTGGTCTCTGTTTTCCGTCTTTGGGTCGTTGGGGTGATTATATACGAGCAAGATGCAGGTTCCTCTCGTATGTACAGTATGGTTTTAGGTTCTCCATTGTCCATTTGTATGAGTGGAGATGAGGGGTGCTCTTGGTAAGTTTGTTCTAGAACCTGCAAGGCATCCCTGTATCATGGCATCTATGGGAAATGATGGGTATAATGTCCATAATCGTCGCATATGGGGCACGCATGATTGGTGTGTAATTATTTCCCTTGGTTGTTCGTGTCCTGTTCCTTTTTATGGGAATTCGAGGTCGCGACATTTCTTTTGGTGTGTAGAATAGGTTTCAATTCATCTAACTCCAGGAAAATATTAATAGGATGACCTATGATATCGCACAATGCGCAAGGTTGAAATGCCTTAGGCAACTTTGGGGTTTCAACTTTCTTCCCTTTTTTGTTAATTTTCTTGGTTATTTTAGCTGGCGCTGCTACAAGTGTTTCGTTAACCATTGTGGCCTCTTGTGGAGCAATATGGGTTATTCCTGTAGAGGTGATGCCTAGGCTTCCTAGCATGGTTGGTGGGATCAAATACTACATAGGTATTGCGAAAGCCATATTCGACAATGTTATAGTTTCCAATACTTATTTTGACGCAAAATCAGGTGGGTGTATAAAAATGGGGTTTGCGAAATGGCGTAGGGTAGGAACGTTGTGCCAATGGCTTCGACCTCCGTACTACTAGTTTCTATGTCTAGGTTGGTTTCGGTGTTTGATGAGAGCATCATGCACACTAGTGCTCCCATGCTTTCCGAGACTCCCTCTGGTATGATAGGGGGATCTCCTAGGAATGATCCTAGGATGGATTATGGTTTGAACTGGCCTTGGCCAAATTTTTTATACCACGTAAGTGGTTCCGTACTTGTGTCTACATACGGTAACACGACATTGAGAGTTGTCATGGGTTTTTTATCGTAGTATATGAGCTGTTCGATGGTGATAATCCAATCGTCATGGGGAAACATCATTACCCTAAAGACAGAGGATGATATGGTGGTCATGGCATACATATAAATTCGCCCGAGGAGTATATTGTAGTCTATTTGTGCGTCTAAGACCTCTATGTATATAAGTACTGTCTTTCTGGCCAGGTTTATAGGGACATTTTGATATATAACGATGGGGGCTGAAGGGTGACCATAATATGCTCTAATCATGATGTTAGATGGTTTCAATTCAGATGATCATAGCTTTTTCCAAACATATTTGGACATGATGCATGTGGATGCTCCTTCATTGACGATGCATCATTGTATGATGATGTTCTAAACTGAAACTGGTATTTGGAAAGCGGCCAAAGAAGGAATCTTGGGGCTTGCTTTGTCTAGGTAAAAAAACCATTAGGTGTGAATTGGAGCGGTCGATTGCGCCTAGCACATAAAGTAAGGCTTTTCACTCTCTTGGGAACGATTGCAAAAATTCCAAGGCTGACATAACAACTGGTGATTGTGCTAAATCATCAACTATGCTATAGATATGAGAAACTTTGGAGTGATGCCCTATGTGCTTGGCTGGTCCCTTGACCATTTTCGAAAGGGGCTCTACATGTACTTTGGATATGGTTAACGGTGCCGTAGGTGCACTCGTACTTGTGCCTAATGGGTAGGTGTCTAGAGGTGTATCGTAGTTCCTATTCCTTGTTTGGAAGAATAATTCTTCGCCAGTCATGTAAATTTCGTGACTGCCACCTCCAATATTGTTTTGGGGTGGTTGTTGTTGTTGGGTGTTAACCACTCCTTGGTGGGAGAAATTCTCCTACATTACATTAGGCTATTGAGTAGGTCCCCCTTGTCCACGGTTACCCTGAATTTTTTTCAATTTGGGGAGCTCGGGACAGTGGTGAGAGTAATGGTTATATTCACCACATATGGCACAAGAATGATTTGTCCTTAGACTGAATCTCTTGATTTTCCCTTGGGAGTTGTTATTTGGCTCTTGGTTTTGATTTCGGTTGGGGTTGCCCCTAGAGTTTCACTTTTGTTTATTCATTGGCTTATTTTTTGCAGCATTTGGAGGGTCATTTTTGTTCTCTTGGTCGTAAGACCATCGTTGTTGAGCCTGGGATGGTTGCACTAGGTTCATCAACACGTTGTTTTGCGGTGGAATATTTTTTTCAAGGAAATGGGGATATAGGTTCACCTGCCCCTGATTGGTGTAAGGTTGCTGGGGGGGTTCTCTTGCATCAACATTCCTAGCTGAGTATTGGTTCCCTTGTGAGGGAGGGTACGATCCTCCCTGCTGTTGATGGGTGGTTATTACCTTATTCGTCATGTTTTGCAATGGTGCAAGTTGATTTTGATGGTAGCCAGGTTGCGACATGTTCTGAGTAGAATCATACGAATATCCTAGGTACTATATATTGCTACCTAGGTGACCTTGAGTCAATTACCTGATCAAGCCGTCTGCAGTATTTGACGCGCCTAGTAACTCTATAATTTTGCAAGCGCGAGGCATTTGACAGGACATTGTAAATGTATCTTGACTGGGTGTAGATGAGTTCAAGCTCATGGGCTTTGCTAATGGCATCCTCCTCGGAGGTGGGTTTCTATGTCGTTGCGTCTTTTGATATGTCTGTTGTGAGAGTTTTCAAAAATAGGTCCAACAACACTTTTACACAAACCGTGACGTCGCTGCCATTCGTGGAGATGGTCTAATATATGGACGGGAGGCGTTTGCCTAAAATGAGTCAGCAATTCCATTCTCGAATCATGGTGAATGGGTAGCTAAAGATAGGCGAGGAACGCGGTAGTGAGGGTGCTAAAGGTTCCATGAGAAGCAGAAGGCTGCTTCACATACCATTTCATTGCGGACCCTGTTAGGGTGCTTTGAAAAAGTCTTAGTCGAATAGTATCATCAATGATAGTGTTGGAAGAACAACATAGGTGGAAAGTCATGATATGATTTCCTGGGTCTTTCACTTATTTCCCTTTGAATTTTGGTATATTCGAAGGGAGCTTCATGGGCATGGGATGCCAATTAAGGCTATGAACCATGGGGCCATTAGTTAACTTCGTTAGATCTGGAATATTAAGTGATATTAAGAAGTGTAACTAAGTATTGACTGCCATTGTGTATTGTGGAAACACAAGTGTCTGAGTGTGATGGTTTATGGGGGGTTCCTGGGGAATATTACCCTGTGGCGTGCCCTGATGAATATTCTGTTGACTCTCTGAAGGGGTAGCACTCCTTTGCCCTCTAGGGGTTGTGGGAGGAGTTGAGTGTGGTGACCCTGCTCGGGTTTCCATTGGTGTGGTGTTCGGTGACCCTTGGGGGTTTCCAATCATAGATGCCCTAATAAAGGATGAATAGATAATGGTGGTGGCATGTCGTCTTTGACATCTAAATGGCGAAAGACCTAACACTTATCCCTCTAATGGGGGGAGTTATGCTATGAAACCAACTCCAAAAATAGAAGAAAAGTGAGATCAACGCCTTACAAATCAACCACTTCGAGGGGGAAACCTCCTTTACATTACATAAATGAACAATTCTTGGATGATACAAATGAAAAAACCACCTTTCTATATATATGAGTCCATGGGGTCACAATATAATCCTATCTGACCTAATAATAATAAAGTAAGGGTGCAACAATAACACAAGTGGCTTTTATGGGGCACAATAATAACAATATGGGGGCTACAGGGGTGCAACAATAACAATAAGGAGGATACACTAATAACAATAAGGGGGATACATTAATAACAATAAGGGACTACACTAGTAATATAGGGACCTAACATGCCCCTCTCCTTCATAAAAGTTTTGTCCTCAACACTTGAGTAGCTCTAGATGCTTCTATATAAAATTCTCATCCTCCCATGTGGAATCTTCAATGGGTAAGTTCTTCCACTTGATGAGATACTCTGAAATTGATCGATTTCGTAGTTGTCGAGTTTTTGTTTCCGTGACTACTTCAGGTTCCAATATGGTTTTTCCTTCCTCATCAAGTTCTTGCAATATTGTTTGAACTGAAATTTTGTCACCTATAACCTTCTTTAAACATGAAACATGGAAAACTGGGTGCACTTGAGAAGAAGCAGGAAGCTCCAATTTTTATGCCATAGTACCAATCTTTTACAACACCTTGTAAGGACCATAGTACTCTGGAGATAATTTATTATACTTATTAGCTTGTTTGAGGGACACTTGTTTGTATGGTTGTAGCTGTAAAAATACCCAGTTTCCTACATCAAAACTTCTCTCGCTGCGATGTTGATCTTCATGTTGTTTCATTCGATTTTCTGCCAGATTTAGGTTATCCTTTAAGAGTTTGAGAAATTTTTGTTGACGCTCTATGTGATCTTCCACTGCTTTAACCTTAGATTTTTCTCTTAAAGATGATGTGATAGACGATGGATGATATCCATAAATTTCCATAAATGGGGTAATTTTTGCTGCAGTCAGGAAGGAAGTGTTATACGACATTCAACCAGAGGTAACCACTTTACCCATTATGTTTGTTTATCATATAAAAAACAACGAAGATATCCATTCAAATATTTGTTCACTATCTCAGTTTTCCCATCGGATTGAGGATGATAAGATGAGCTATGAGCTAGTTGAGTACCCAAACAAGAAAATAATTCCGTCCAAAAATTTCCATAAAAATGGGATCTTTTTCACTTACAATAATCTGTGGGTTTCCATGTAGCTTTTGAATTGTTTACATAAATGCGGTAGCAACTGTGCTTGCTTTAAATGGATGATATTATTGAATTTTGCAACAAGAAACAATGAAATTGGCATCCAGAAACACCAAGCATCACCTACACTAAGTGTGGGACCAGGAGGTCCAAGCAGCACCTCCTCTGGTGTGGGCTAAATTTGGTGCATGTCTATTTTAGTTATCCCTTAATTAAGATGGACAATAAAATTTAATATAATCTCAAAATAACTTGTAATAGTTAATTGAGTGTGACAAACTCAATTAGCTCATGAATTTCGAGTTAGAGGTAGTTGGTGAGGCATGCAGAGTAATTCTAGTTGTAATAGAGTTCGAAGTGAAGTAGTGCATTAGTTAATACGGGTTGTAATCCGTTTAACTTAGTTAAGTGAGTTAAAATCAGTTGTGCTAGTTGTAACTGTTTGATACACAAGTGAGAGATCAAGTTAATTATATATTATTTAATTCACAATCAGTGATCTAACATGCAACTGATGATTTACTATTATTAGTTGCATGCATGTTAGTTCAAGTGGATAACCAGTTGAGATCTAGGTGAAAGGGAAGTGTGACTATCAGTTGTGATATTAGCAGGCTACCCAAGTGTAGTTAAAAACACCACAGGATGCCCATGATACTCAGCATAGTGTAGGAAGGCTGAAATTACTTGTGAATAAGGATTGCATTCCTCATGAACTGCGTGAGCAAGGCAAGCTGAAGACAGGCTGAGTATTGGCCCGATTTTGTCTGGATCAGTGTGAGACAATTAGCTGAATATAGGAGGGCTCTTTTGAGAAGAGTTGTATGTAATTTTTTCATGATTCCTTGTGGAATATACAATAGATGATAGAGGGGTTTTGAGCAGCAAGATTTCCCTGGGAAATTATCTGTGTTGTGGTTTGATTGATTCTTTTTTGATTCATGTGATTGGCGATTGTGTTTCTAATTCCACAATTTATTTGTAGAAGTGATTCAGTATCTAGCTTTAGCACATTATTAGATTAGATTGAATCCATGATATACATGCTTGTTATATAATTTCTACATGGTATCGGAGTTGTGTTATAAATTTTCTACATGGTATGAGAGTAGGAATTATTTGGGTGTGCGAGATTGCAGAGAATATCTGAAAATTTTGATGCAAAATTTTTAAAAACAAATAGCATATTTGGATTCCTTGCAAAAAAATACCCAAATTGAAAAAACAAATCGGTCGAATCAGAGCTCGGATGAGGGATATATCGTCAATTTAAAATCAACTCTTTTGTTAGAAATTTTTGCGATGGTGGGAAAATTACAATCTGCGTGAGTCAGAAAAGGAAAGGTGTTCCTTAAACACATAGCCATGGGATAAGCCAAGAAGATTCAAATTCGTGTGAAGAATATCTATAGAAATGATGTAGATGGGATTTCTACAAAGCTTCCAGCCATTGGGAAGTGTGAGAAAGCCATGCAATTGACCCTTGAGAGGGAGCTAGATTTGCATGTAGGTGAGGAACTCTTGGTTCCAAAGGATGAACCTCAGGATGTGGGGAAGCCACAATATGAGGATCATGAAGTGGTATAAAACACTCATGCAGAGAAATTTCAAGCCAGATGGGAAAAGGGAGTACATGCGGCTATACCTCCAGGTGTGAGGTGGGGTGACATGCAAGATTAATCCCAAGAAGAAATTTGGGCAGGGTCCTAGAGATGGTGTGTCTCATGGATCGAACCTGGCTACGAGGATCCCACAGTACAACAGTAGCAGGATCAGTTAGATTGATGCAGTAAAATGTTAGGAGGACAAAAATTAGAGTGAAAGGTGCTGGATACTGGATCGCATATCAGAGTTGGCAGCAGTGTAGAGTGCATGGATGCAGATGTCAACAATGCAGAGAATTCAGTAGACATGATTAGTAGCTAGCAGCACTCAAAATAATCTTATGACACATGCATTATACTGATTCAGTTGTTTGGAGGCTATTCAGTTTCATAAGTGTTGCATGCAAAGGTTGCATGTGCAGGAAACACTAGCAAAGTGTTGCATGCAAAGGTTGCATGTGTGAGAAACACTAGAGAAATGTTGCATGCAAAGGTTTCATGTGCGAGAAACCCTAGATAAGTTTTTCATGTCGCATGCAAGGGTTGCATGTCGCATGCAGGAGGTGCATGTCGCATGCAAGGACATTCCTTTCTTGTCGAGAGGGAGTGTTGAAGTTTGCAACAAGAAACAGTGAAATTGGCATCAGGAAACAACAAGCAGCACCTACATTGAGTGTGGGACCAGTAGGTCCAAGCAGCACCTACACTGGTGTGGGCTAAATTTGGTGCATGTCTATTTTAGTTATCCCTTAATTAAGATGGACAATAAAATGTAATCTAATATAAAAATAACTTGTAATAGTTAGCTTAGTGTGATATAGTCAGTTAGCTCATGAATTTCGAGTTAGAGTTAGTTGGTGAGGCATGGAGAGTAATTCTAGTTGTAACAGAGTTCTAAGTGCAGTGGTGCATTAGTTAATGCCGGTTGTAATCAATTTAACCTAGTTAAGTGAGTTAAAATCAGTTGTGCTAGTTGTAACTGTTTGATACACTAGTGAGAGATCAAGTGAATTAAATATTATTTAATTCACAATCAATGATCTAACATGCAACTGATGATTTGCTATTATTAGATGCATGCATGTCAGTTCCAATGGAGACCCAGTTGAGATCTAGGTGAAAGGGAAGTGTGACTATCAATTGTGATATTAGAAGGCTACCCAGGTGTAGTTAAAACACCACAGGATTCCCATGATACTCAGCACAGTGTAGGAAGGTTGAAATTCCTTGTGAATAAGGATTGCATTCCTCATGAATTGCGTGAGCAAGGCAGGATGACAAGCTGAGAATTGGTTGAGTATTGGGCCGATTTTGTCTAGATCAGTGTGAGACAATTAGCTGAATACAGGAGGGCTCTTGTGAGAAGAGTTGTATGTAATTGTTTCATGATTCCTTGTGGAATATACAATAGATAATAGAGGGGTTTTGAGTAGCAAACTTTCCTCGAGAAATTATTTGTGTTGTGGATTGATTGATTCTTCTTTGCTTCATGTGATTGGCGATTGTGTTTCTAATTCTGCAATAGATTTGTAGAAGTGATTCAGTATCTAGCTTTAGCACATTGTTAGATCGGATTGAATCCATGATATACATTCTTGTTGTATAATTTCTACAGAGATAATGGACAAAAGTATGCATACTTGGTAACTCTATCAACTACCTCCATGATGACACTCTTTCCTCCAGACTTAGATAAAATTGTGATAAAATCCATAGAAATCTCCTCCCAACGTTGACTTGGAATGGATAAAGGTTGTAGAAGACCTAGGGTCTTAATTGTCTCAACATTATTTAGCTGGAAAATCAAACATTTCGCCACAAACTTTTGAATATCATATTTAAGGCCATCCCAAAAAAATCCCTTCTTCACCCAATGGTAAGTTTTTAAAAATCCTGAGTGTCGTCCTAAGGGAGCGGTGTGCAATTCCAAAAGAATATTTTGTTTTAGTTGAGAAATCTTACAAAAATATAAGTGATCTTTGTACCATAAGGAATCATTTTCCAACTAAATGTATCCGATCTACTAGGATCTTCCTGTAACTTTTGAATGAGTGTCCACACTTCTTCTTCATTCTTCCATTCATACCTTGCATCAGTTATCCAATTGGGTTGGATAATATAAATGGCACAAAGCAATGCTTCCACCTCTTCATCCTTTCTTAAGAATGCATTTGCAACAACATTTAGCTTCCCTTTTTTGTAGATGATTTCAAAGTCATAACCCAACATCTTTGTGACCCATTTTTTCTGCTCTTCTGAAGATATTCTTTGTTCCAAAAAGTATTTAAGACTACCATGATCAATTTTTACTTTTAAGTGTCTTCAAATTAGGTAAGGTCGCCATTTCTTTAGTGCATGTAGTATTGCCAAATTTCCTTGTCATAAATAGCTTTCTGTAAATACTTTCCTTTGATTGGACGACTTTCAAAAGCAATGGGTCTTCCTTCTTGCATTAAAACAACACCAATTCCATTTCCCGAGGCATCACATTCCACAATAAAGGTTTTTGTGAATTCTGGCATAGCTAAGACCGGTGCTACGCACATTGCATCTTTAATATGTTCAAAGGCCTCAGTTGCTCCAGGAGTCCATGAAAATGCATCTTTCTTCAATGATGTTGTTAGAGGTGCTGCTATTCTCCCATAATTCTTAAAAAAGTTGCGATAATACCCTGTTAACTCAAGAAATACTTGCAACTGCTTTATGGTTGTGGGGAATTTCCATTCTTTAATGGCTTTAATTTTGTCGTGGCCTACCTTAACACCCTCCTTAGATACAATATGACCTAGATATTCCACCTCTTGTACTCCAAATAAATATTTGGAGCTTTTTGCATAAAATTGTTTCTCCTCTAATAATTTGAGCACCCTGTCAACATGTTGAACATGATCCTTCCAAGACCTGCTGTAGATTAGTATATCATCAAAAAATACTAACACAAATTTTCCAAGGAAGGGTTTCAAAATGGAATTCATCAACCCTTGAAATGTAGAAGGTGCATTGGTAAGGCCAAAAGGCATGACCAAAAATTCATAATGACCCTCATGAGTTCGAAATTTTGTTTTCAAAATATCTTCAGTCTTCATTCTAATTTGATGATATTCTGAACGGAGATTCAACTTGGTAAAATAAATTTCTCCATGTAATTCATCAATAACAATGTTATCACTCGGATTGAACCTCAGGCTGAGAAAGGCAATCCCGAGGTAACCTCAAATCACGCTTAGCTAAGTAGCTAGCCCTACTAGGCTAGGAGAGGGCTCTCTCCATATGGATCACAACAAAAATGATTGAGGAAATAAGATATTAGGCTAGGTATAGTAGCTCAGGGTTTTGATTTTGATTTGTGTAGGGTTTGCTGGATCAGGAGGAGTAGTCAAACAACTAGGGCAAGGAAATTAGGTTAAAATTTGTAGGGTGTTCGAAGGGGCAAGGTAGGTATAAGGTTTGACATTCAAATATGATAATCGTGAGGTTAATAGACTGGTGAGGAGTTAGAAAAAGCATACAATATGAATTCTCCCAAAACTAAAGAAAATAAACAAATTATCCAAAATTTCCCAAAACAGAGCATGAAACATGAATTCTGCCTTTCAACTTGAAATTAAGCATATCATAGACATGAAAATGGTTTATGAGCTTACAATAAATTCATACAACTAATCACAAAGAAGAAACTATGTCAAACACTGCATACTACATGGATCCCAAAGAAATAGCTGCAAATTTATCATTAATGTCCAAGCCAAACTGATACAAAATGTGCCCTTGAGATGCCAAAGATCCAAGTGAGTCCCACTATTACAATGACTGAGAAAATACATCATATAGACCTCAAAACAACTCTTCCTAGACTCAAGGAGTCGAATCCACGAGATAGGGATTAGTTTCACCTACTCCCAAACAAGAATCTAAAGACTAGGAAAACTCAACAATTTGCCTCTAAAAGAGAGGAAACTGATTCATTTGACCTCTAGAAGACTTATATGATGTATCTACCCTAGATAACAATTAAAACATGAAATTTACATCTATCTTGACCTTTTACATTAGTAATTTTCTCATTTTCCCAAGTAAAAAGTCAAAAAGTCAAAATTTTTCTGAATATGATGAAAATTGCATTTTCTTGGCAAACACGCAGTGCCATGACAAGAAAAATAGCCTCTTTTGCAAGCCACTTTTGGAGGCCTTCCCGGTGTTCAAATCAGATCCATGATAGCTCATTGTAAATCTCTCTGAGTCTAGTTTCCAAATATGCCTCCAATTTCCAAAATGGTGTCCATCTGCCTTATCAAAAACCTATCCTCCCAAGATTGGTAAACGCACAACGCCAAGGTAAAAAAGGAGGCAGAAACATGAAAATTTGGTGGTTTTTTACACTTTTGTGGGACCAATTATCCTCCAAATTCAATGAAACTTGCTAGGGTTGATGTCTTCATCATTCTGAACATGATGGTGGTTGCAATTTTGCAATTGGATGCCCTAAAAAAGAGCGCAGCGCCAGTGGCGCTGCGCGTTTGGCTAAATTTCTGCGTGCCAAAATTGCTCAAAAACTAAAAAATGCACTAAAGTGCCAAATGTGCCAAAAACTTGCCAAAATGTGTGAGGTTACTTGATGATCAAGGGCTTGAGGCATGAAGAGACACCTCAACAAGTATTTCTAACCTCTCCTTCTCCTTTTGCTTAGTCAAAGCTTGAATTTTTTCATTGGCTCCTTTGAGCTTGACCCTTGCAATTTTGTTTCTCATGGCATAATGCTTTGCCATTTTCCTATGAATATCATTGTTTTTCTAGGAATTCTCTAGCAATATCTCCAGATGAAAATTGGCTCTATCAAGCCATGACTCTCTATCTCTGCTAATCTCAAGGGCAAGCAGCTCACTTGGAGTGAGCTACTCTGCCAACTCAGCTTCTCTTTATCTCTCACGGGCTAGAGCTGTATTTAGTCCTATTGTCTTTGGTCTCTTTCTTGGAGGCTGATCCTCATCATCATCAATCTCACCAAATCTGCCCAAGGTCTCCTCCAATAAGGCCTTAGCCTTCCCTACCTCTTTTTGAGCTTTGATGGTCCTGACCTCAATGATGATCTGCATGGTCTTTAGCTGCTGATTTCTTGCTCAAGAAATTCAATCACATACTATGCTCTGTAAATATTAGCTTGAAGCTCTCTAATCTTTTCTTCCTTGCTTCTGATCACTACACTAGTGACTCTATCCTCATCCTCCTCATCAATTTCAATCAACTGAAACTCCTGCTCAGTTCCATGTTTGTCCTCTTGCTCATCAATGATAGGCTCTATTGCCTTTTCCTCGCCCTTGTCTACCTGTTTTGATGATGAAGAAGGCATGGCCCCTTTCACACCATGTGAAGCAAACACATGCCTGTGGCCTCTCTGATAGGTCTTGGGAAATGGCTCAACATTAGTCACATTAGCCCAAGTTGCCTCAATGTCCCTTTCACTGCTTGATCCTCCAGTATCATGATGTGATGATGAAGGGTTATAGAAAGGTGAAGAAGTAGGATAAGGCTGAGATGGGTGATGATGTATGAGCAATAGGTTGAGATGGATAAGTGGATATGGGAGGAAGAGATGATGAAGGGATATTCTGCTCATGATGACTAGGCGGGGTAGTAAAAACTTCATTTGTAATGAATATGTCCCATGGGATGTTCTTTTGCTCAAGTTGATGCATGATTATCATCTTGATGAGGGAGTGATGGAAAAGACTCTGCATATGATGATTATAATCCCTCTTTTGCACAATGTATGTCATCTTATCAATACTGCTGGAGAGATTGTAAGGTATTTGAAGCATTTTGACTCTAGTGAAGTGCATGAGGAGTCAGATATGGTATGAGTAGAGTCGAGAAAGCCTCCCCTCACAAGTGAAGTATTTCATGATTATCTTCATCATAGGGATATATCGGTCAAGCAGATGAGAGAAAAAAAAAATGGACTTCTTGTCATCCTTGTATCTAGGTTTGAGGTATGGTTCATAATAGCTTAGATCAAGGTTTCCTTATTTAAAACATTTCTCTCCCACATTAGGGATCCCTGTAGCAGCTGAAATGGCATTAGTGGACATATCAAAAGTGACCCCATGTTAGCCTCCTATATCAATAGGTTTCATCTTTCATGATTGTCTTGATGGAAGTGTGGAATATGTTCAAACCTTCTTGCTTGAGCAAAGGTGTTCCATATTCTTAAAAAACCAAAAAAATCAAAAAATTTAAAAAATGTAAAGAGGGTATACCCTAAAAGAAAGATCAAAGGGTAAAAAGAATAAAATGGTCAAAAAGAGAAAGAAATGAACCCCAAGCAAAAAATAGACCAAGGAAAGTGTGCAAATCCAAATGCCACTACTTTTTACTCTGTTGTAATAAATCAATTGTGTGCAGCTTGTGAAACTTTTGCCACAATTCATGAATAAGTCAAACTGTTTAAACTTGGCTTAGTCATATTTCAATTTTATGTTATAGATTAGAGAATAAATATCTAGCCAAACAGTTTAATCTTGGCAGATAAGTAGCTAGGTAGAGTGAATAAAGGTGCTCAACAGTTTAATCTGAGCCCTTGGATGTAATAAGGGTAGAAATAGATAGATCTATCATGTAAAAAGGAAAATATTGAAAAGGGTTTGCAAGTCTAAATGCACCCTAATAAAGAAGACAAAATGGTAGTGTTAAGTAGATAGGGTAGGTAGATGGTGCTGCAAAGTGTTATCTGATGAATGGTGCTGCTACATGTTGGTTAATCATTTACTTTCATCACAAGTACTAAAGCAGGAAATACACTGGAAAATCACAGCAAGCAAAGTCAAATTCATTAACCTCCCTCATCATTTTTCCCCCTCAAGAGTTTTACTAATTTCCCCCAAAAAAAAAGTACTAAGGTAATTTGAGATCAAAGGGGCTCAAGGCATTTCCTTGACTTCTGGAGGGACCGGACCCTCGGCCTAATGATCAAAAAAGACCTAAGCACTTCAAATAATTCATCATTGTTATCTTCCATCTTTAACTTTTCCTAAGTAAAATCCTATTTTACTTAGGAAACTGATGCAACATTCCATAAAATTCCTCAAAACAACTTGTTATTCTAAGTTTAAGTGTTGAAGATAAAATGTTGAAATTTACTTCATAAGTTATCACTTTCTTAGATGTACAAAGATGTTTTGATTTTCCTTGTCCTTTTTCATATTAACATTTGATTTTACTATATTAAATCCCTAGTGAAATCCCTTTTCCTAAGTATATAACTCCCTTTTCTAATAAATATCCCCAAAACCCTTTATTATAATGTTTTACCAAAGTATATATTCCCACTCCATCTTTAACTTTTCCTAAGTAAAATCCTATTTTACTTAGGAAACTGATGCAACATTCCACAAAATTCCTCAAAACAACTTGTTATTCTAAGTTTAAGTGTTGAAGATAAAATGTGCAATTTACTTCATAAGTTTTCACTTTGTTAGATGTACAAAGGTGCTTTGATTTTCCTTGTCCTTTATCATATTAACATTTAACTTTATTATATTAATTCCCTAGTGAAATCCCTTTTCCTATGTATATAACTCCCTTTTATAATAAATATCCCCAAAACCCTCTTATTATAATGTTTTACCAAAGTATATATAGTCCCGCACATTTAAAATAAATACCCCGCTTTATAAAGCCCTTTGGTAAAAACTATAGCCTTATATATACATCCCACCCCTATGATGAATTGATTATATTAATTTATTCATCGTATAATAAAAAATATACAAAAAACCTTTAGACATGCGACATGTGTGTTTAATATCAAAACATATTAATAAACTCCGCGGAAGTTTATGCCATCGTGTTCTGTCCACGTGGCATTCCACATGGTCAAACTCCGCCACGATCCATTTCATAAATTCACGGGGTTAATTAGTCATTTGGACTAATTAACAACCATTCCCGCCTATTAACTTCTCCCCGGGGTGATTAGATTACACGTTAAAACCTTTTTAAACCCCGACGGGCTCACCTTTGAAGCCGCACAAGTTCCCATCCGTTTCAGTCGTCAGATCATCCCTCCATTGATCAACGGTCCCGATCAATCCCGCTGCCCATCCCGTGTGAGTTATTTAGCCAGCGGGGAGGAGGCGGTTTTTGACTATTCAGCATTCCACGTGGCAAGCGTCCTGTGGAATCGCTGCCATCGCGTCCTTTACCGCTTTCGTCCATAAGCGGTGCGGGCTCACCGCTTACCGCTTACCGAATACCGCCGGCCCCACTCCATTACGTCACCCCGTACGTCAAATGACGTCATCGCCTCGAAAACGACAAAAACCCTTTTGACTTGTTTTTAAGCCATTTTTCGCGTTTTTTTCAGTTATTTTAGTTTCTGAAAGAGACCGAGCTCCCGCTGCAATTTTCAAATTTCACTGCAAATACACCAAATTGCTCAGAAATTCCGCTGCGCCCGTATTGAAGAATGTCCCCGCCATTGTTCATTACCTGTTGAAGAACCAGTTTCCATTAAAAACAGGTATTTATCATTCCGCGCCCCGACTGCAAGTTAAGCTTAGTTTCCTGTGTTTTTTCTCTGAAAAAGTGGTCAAAAAGTCCTCTCTGAGTCCTCATTGAAGATTTAAAACCTGTGAATTTGCTTCCCAAACCTGAAATTTGTTCCAATTTCCTCTTTTGTCAGATATCCCGTCCGGTCTGCAAGAAAAGCTGAAACCTCCATTTTGAATCCACAAGAACCAAAATGGAGGCCCCTACTGCTCTAAATGTCACTCCTTTGAATGCTCCTCACCGAGATTTAGACTACTTGCCTCTCATAGATGAAGATTTCCAAATAAAAGACCTGCATTTTGATGAAAGTCCCCGTTTGAGTTTCTGTCGCTGCAGAGACGAATACTCAAAAGGGCAAGATCTTATAGGGTTGTGGGAATCCAATCTCCCAAGGTATTTCATTCCTACAGTTCACGTTTTCCCTGAAATCATTCATTATTGTCATGCAAACTATGATCCCATACAAAGAGCTGTATTAGCTCCTGATCAAAGTGTTTTGTTCCCTATAACACCTCAGGCTATCAATGCTATGTTACAATTTGAGCCAGAACAAGAATTGGCACCTCTATCCATGGAAGGGCTAATTGAGAAAACCAGACTGTTAACTCCAGAGAAATTGAAAGCAATGTGTCAGTACTTCATGTTACCTGAGCATCAGCCAAAAGGGACTCCCCCATATGGTTTTTACTTTTTCAATCAATTGGGAAGGCTTATTGTGAATGTA
Source organism: Pinus albicaulis (assembly GCA_034641835.2). Lineage (NCBI taxonomy): Eukaryota > Viridiplantae > Streptophyta > Pinopsida > Pinales > Pinaceae > Pinus > Pinus albicaulis. Next base: position 52,361 of record JAXQQM020058043.1, read on the forward strand.
ATATCCTTTGTCTTAGGATTCAATACCAGTGAGTATGTAGATGAGATAACTCCGGCTTTGCTATCTATCTTTACCCCTGGGCAGCCTCCTGAGATTAAGTATGATTATGCTTCCTTCATTGCCAACAAAATCCATGATCAATTTTTAAGGCTAGATGATGAAAAGGTTTTCAAGTACTCCTCAGTTATCTATCATCTCATAATTTTCTATCACTCAGACAAATTCCCTTTCCCTGTTCCGAAACTTGATGCTAAAGGTAATCCCAGGTCTGTTATTTTTTGGTCCCCCATCATTCATTTGTCCTCTGATTCTCCCTACTCTTATTCAGAATTCATTGATCAGTTTGTACATCCTGCTACAACCTTGTTAACAGGAGTTTCTCCCCCCAGGCTTAGTACTGAGATAAGAAAGACCTTGCAATTGTCAAAGAGTTACAAAGTTGGGGATTGGTACTTGTACCAAAACCATACAGTCATCAGGATTTATGGATGTGAATTACATCCATTCAAGTTACCCAGATATGTACCAATGAGAATTTTTGCTTTGGAATACTTTAGACAGATGAATAACTCGGATGTAATCCATTTCTGCAATGTAAAGAAGAAAGCACAGTTAAGGATCAAAAGCCAGTTAGGTCCTTTCATTTGCAATTCTAGGGAAGCTGAAAGAGATGCTGAGCTTATATTAGAGAAAAAATTCCAGACATCTTTCCGTTGGGTCCCTTATGACCCCTTTGGTTTCATTTGTGAAAGAAGGTTAAAAAATAAGTCATCTCCTTATATACATCACAGAATTCCTGACATAGAACAGTATGAAAATCAAGATGAATGGGTTAAAGGAACACTTGTTGAAGAGGGAAGTGGAGTTGACAAATTGAATAAACTTATGAAAGATGCTGAGAAGAAATTTGACCTAGAAACATATGATCAAATGCAGGTACCCTATATTGGCACATCTTCAACAGCCACTCTACAACAAGCTATACAGGAAGACAGCCAATCAGTAGCAGCAGAGCCTAAAGGTAAAGGAAAATAACCTATAGTTCAGGTCATTGAAACCCTGGTCATGGCAGAAAAATCACAGAGTTCCAAAACACCAGAACAATCTAAAGCTTCTCAAACACCAGCAAAGCAAATCCAAGCTCCAGAGATGCAAACTCCACTGAATGTGGAAATAGGGAAAAAGAGGTCAGCTCCAGATACCACACCTTCAAAAGGGGCCCCACAAGTCTATCAAGCTAAAAAACATAAATCTGATCTACCTCCAGATGTAGAGATCATAGATGAAATATTTGATGATGGCAGGGAAGATAGTCAGCAAACAGGTACAGCAAGTGAAACAAATATAAGCCAGAAAGGGATACAAAAGCAACTGAGCACTGAAGTATCTTCTTTCAGACCGCCCAAGACAGGTACTGGAGACATAAAGAAAAACTTCATTGATATCAAAACAAGGAATGAACCATTAAAAATGAAGGTCTATGATCAGTATATGAAGATGGCTCCTCACAATCAGCAAAGGTTGATGTCAGCATTTGATCTTTCACAAGGTAAAATGCAAATGAGCCACTTCAAAGCTAAAGTGCCAAAGACAACTTCAGCAACAGATTACATCAGAACCAATTTTGAAGTGTTAGCAAAGGATATCCATCCCTTGGATCAGATAGAGCTTCATAGGCAAACAGGGGAAATGGTTTATTCCACTCTCACCAACAAAGCCATGGCAGCTTTAACACTACAAGATTCCTTGAATAATACTATTGCAACATTAAAGATTGAAAGGGCCTCCTCACAGGCCAAAGACAATAGAATAAAGTCTCTAGAAGAGATCATTATTGGTTTGGGTCACAATCCCAAAGACACTAAAGGTATTGAGGCACTGATAAAAAAGAAAGAGGATGATATAGCTGCACTGAGAAAACAGTTGAAAATACCAGCCTCAAGGCACCCCCAGACACAGGAAATAATAAAAGGAAATTCACAAGAAGAAATGATGGAGTTGCTCTTAAACTTGACAGAGCGACTATATGAAACCGAGAAGGAGCTCGAAAAGGCATTGCAGGAACAGGAAATTCTCAAACGGGTTTCAGCAGCAGGTACTACAGGACAACAGGAACAATCATCTCAGGTGAATATTTCTAATTTGAATTCTGATGATTTGATTAAACAGATGGAGAGTTTGCAGTTAAAGGTCACAGAACTCCAAGAAGTAAAATTACAATTAACAAAATTGGAGGGAAAATATGACACATCCAAAATGACAGTAGCTGACAACCTCAGAGAAATAAAAAGGTTGGAAAAATTGGTTGAGGCTTTGCAAAAAGATCTTACACTGGAAAAGCCTCTGAATGAAATAAATGATATTCTTTTGGACAACATCATTAATTTAATAAGAGATATTTGGCCTTCCATTCAAGCTATTTTTGAACAGAATGAGTTAGTCAAGATAGCCCAGGAGGAAATAAACAAAACTAGACATGAATTAAGAGGCAAGCCAGAGCTAGCCCAGCAGCTCATTCAGTTTTTGAATTCCAGAACAAAACAACAGCTAGCATTACTAGGAATTGATGACAGAACAGGTGTAGTTTTGGAAGCAAAGAGAATTTTTACAAAGAGAACTTTCATGCAAAATCTAGAAAGAAAGTGTAATGATAGTTTGGTCGACATCAACGTTTTCAGAGAAAAATTTCAAGCTCTGCTGGACAGTGATTTGCCAAGTCCCATGCTCACAGAGGATCAAATAGTAGACTTGGAAACTTATGAGAAAAGAATCAAAGCTCATGCTAAACATACAGCTGTAGGTTCTACTAGTATAGGTTCTACTAGTATAGGTTCTACTAGCTCATCAGAACCTACAGTACCAACTGGGAAGAGTATTTATGAAAAAGTGAGAAATCTGTTTCATCTCGAACATGAGTTAAAGTATCTATTTCCGAACGAGCCCACTTTTTATAAACTTACTGAAGCCGATGAAACTTTAAGGAAGCTCAGAAGAACAATGATACCGGATGATCAGTGGTGGAAGGAAATGCTGGAAATTTTGTAAAAAAATGTTGTCAGGATAAAAGTTTATCTTTACTATTGAGTAAATGGTAAAAAACAGAAATGCAGATGAAAGAGTATCAGATGAAAGATTAAAGAGTATCCGTGAGAAGAAAAAGTATTCAACAAGTCAAAGGAATACGCAAAGGACAGCACAGAGCCCTATTTAGAGCACTTATCCTTAGCACGTCCATGAAGAAAGGAACATCACATCAGCCGTTACTCATTATTCTATTTTCGAGACCATGTGTCTCTTGTTTGTTATAAATACGCTTTAAGTCAGCCTGAATTATTGGCTAGGATAGAGTAAGATTGTTAAGATTATTTTTGTATAAATAAGCCTTCAAAGAGAGTTTTGAAGGGTGGATTCTATTACTCTGCTGTAACATTGAGGGTTTCGGAATAAAAAGCTTTTGGACAAATTTACTTGTGGCTTACTGGATGACGTTTTGAAGCACTGGACTTGTTGCAGGATTCATGTGTTGGACTTCAGTTCAATAAGTTTTCCAACCCTTGTGTTTAAATTTTATATTAGTTTATACTATCATCATATCCGTTTCTGAATAGTTTACATAAAAGATTGAATTCTCTGTCTAGCTATCTTGCCCTGTAATACCATCTTGTGTTTAGAAAAGAAATCCAGTAAAGCCATCCTTAGACTCCATAGCCCAATGGACTGAAAGCCCTCAACCTTGCCCTTAGTTTGTGGATTCCACCATTTTCCCAAAACAAACTTTGCATCTATAACTAACCTAAAATCATTCAAAAACAAAGATAAATCATAAAGAGAGAGCCCTCTCTGGATGCAGATTGGCTAGATTCTGCATCTAAAAGATTGGTTTGTGGTTACCTCGGGTATACTTTCCTCTTACACAACTTCTAGGAAAACCTGAGTGATAACATAACCTAGGACACATTTTTGTTCCTTCAAGCGAGTGTGCAAAGATGATATGGGAAGCATGATACTGTCAAGTCGCTAGCATTTTGGGGTCAAGAAAATAGTGGCAGTACTATAGAAGTATTTCTATTGGACAAACCTTCGACAAGATGTCGGGAAGTACATCAGATCCTGCACTACTTGCACCATTGCAAAATCGACCATCAAGAAGCAAGGGCTCTATACTCTGCTACCTACCCCTAGTCGACCTTGGGAATCCATCTCCATGGATTACATGTCAGGCATTCCTTCTACTAAGCATGGAAATGACTGTGTTTTCGTGGTCATCGACAGATTCTTGAAGATGGCCATTATGACGGCTTGCAAGAAGAATATCACAGCAGAAGCCACTGCTAAACTCTTCTTTGAACGAGTGTGGGTTCACTTTGGGATCCCATAGTCTATCATATCAGATCGCGATAGCAGGTTCCTCAACACATTTTGGTCCAGCCTCTGGTCAATTTTGGACACCAAGCTCACCAAGTCCACAACTTTCCATCCCCAAACTGATGGCCAGACAAAGGTCGTAAACAGGATGACTGTACACATTCTGCGCATGTACAATTCAAAGCATCCATGCACATGGTTTGAGAGCCTCCCCTATGTACAACACAATTATAATTGGGCTCTCAATAGCTCAACCTGCCACAACCCCTTTCAGGTGGGCTTGGGATTCCAGCCACTATGTCCCATTGATGTAGCCATGCCATTTGTGGCTACTCCGGTTGATTCAACTCATGTCCATTATGAAGCTGACAAAGCGAAAAAATTCATCGACCGCATTCATCACATCCGCCAATAGGTTCATGACATATTGGATAGAGCCAATGCTAAGTACAAGTAATGACATGATCAACATCAAGTGCCACACAACTTCCATGTGGGCGACAAAGTGTGGCTACATTTGCAGAAGGAGCACCTCACTGGACCCCACCGCAAGCTTCGCCCGCCTCGATATGGGTCGTACACCATCACTAAGGTTGTAGGGAACAATGCCTTCGAGCTCAGTATTCCACCATTCCTTGGTCTGCACCTAGTATTCAATGTAGACCGCCTTCGTCCCTACTTCCCACCTCTACTGGACACCTCTGACATTGCAGAAGAACTCACACCAAAAGAGTTAAACCCAGACTACATGGAACAGGCTACCATAGATTGTATCATGGACATGCAAATCAAGAACACTCGACAATAGAAGATCCAACTATATCGGGTTGTCAAAGCTGGCCAACTCCTGCACCAAGGCAAGTGGTTCACCAAGGACCAAGTTCAGCAGAAGTTTCCTCATCTCATGGAGGAACTCAATGCAATAGGGACCATTGATTCCTAAGGGGGGAGGAATGATCCAGGTGGATATTGGTGGCCACCCACCTATTCCACTTGGGGCCCCACCATTGTCTCTTTCAGTTTTTCAGTTTCGGCACAACGTACTATTTTTAGAATTTTTTTGGGTCCTGAACTTCCAGAGCCGTTTTGAGGCCCTAAACGAAATTTTTTGGGCATCGTTTTTCTGGCGAATATGATTTCATTCCAAAATTGATATTTGTGGCAACATTTTTATTCCTCGGATATATCTTTCTAACGATGTATCATACGCGTCAAATGGAGATCGTGTGTCGAAGTTACGTCCCTGGGAAGTTGAAACACAAATTTACCCAAACAAGGCCCATAGTTTTGGCGCTTCATCTCCTAGGGTTAGGTTTTTGGATGTTTAGAGTTCTCCATTATTTCTCAATAATAAATAGGCCCTTGCGCCTCATTGTAACACATTTTATAGGTCTGTAGCTGCCACATCTCTTCTCAGAGATTCGCTACCAGCACCCTAGCTAGTTTATTTTCATTCTATCTGTAAGCAAATTTCATTTCTTTGATATTAATGAAATGAAGTGTTATCCCCGCTGCATCTTTGTATTTTTGGTTGTATGTGTATTCTGTTGTGTTCCTGCATAAATTCGGATTAGGTATGATGAAAATTTTCTACCTAAGTAGACCTGGAAGAAGATGGGTGAACCAAAGTTGGAATGCTCCACCATTTAGCTATGCATGGCCAATCAGCAGAAGATCATTCCATTAGGGAGACTCCCACAGGTTCTGGTAGACATTGCTTGAGTAAAGATATGCACAGACTTTGAATTAATAAAAATTATGGATGATACATACCCCTACCCTATGCTACTAGGGTTGGATTGGGCCATCGACATGGGGGGAATCGTAAACTTAAAGCGCAGGAGCATAATCTTTGAAAAAAATGGTACTTGGGTTATAGTACCTTTGGATCTTATGGAAGGGGAGATATATACAAAACCAGTGCGTGAATTAGACGATGTCTACCATATCTACAATTTGAAAGCATGAGATGAGGATTGGATAAACCATACTGCTGATGGGATGTTGAATTGGGAAAAGGATAGCTCATGTTTCTCATATTTAGATGGAGAAATGGATAACTAGAAGAATCTTTTGCATGATGTTTCTACGATTCACTGCCTCAAAGTCACTAAAACCTTGCGATGCATCTCCTCAGAGGTAACAAAATTACCCTATTTTGATGGTTCTAGCAATGTTGACTTATTTTGGAAATATTGGAAAAGGTTGTCCTGAAAGAGTGAAGGTTTTGGGCACTTGATGTTGCTATGCGTGAAATTCTAGCATGTTGGTGGGATACGCAAAAAGGTAACTTTAAATATTGGGAAGAATGCAGCAAAATGATGTAGTTGCACTTTGAGCATCCCACTACCCCACTGACTGATATTTTTGGTGGCTGAGGAGATCTACGCAAACACTTGGATACATGGATGGAAGTTTGGGATAATACGCCCAGGCCCGAATGGGTTCACATGTTTGTCCATACGCTGGGACCAATCCCTACTACATGATATATGGAGATGGAGCTATGGCAAGACCCTTAATTGGGTTACAATGAGTGAAAGTTTTATGTTAAACTTCGGCATGGCAGGTGGATCAAAGGGAATTGAATAATGCCTTGTAGGATATAGAAGATTTTATGATTCCCAACCTTGGATAGAATGTTTTGTGCCAACATGGGAAGCGAAGATGCAGGATATTGTCAACGACATAAATCTGTCAGTGGAAGATAACGAGGAAGATCCAAGAAATATCAATATTCCATAATCAGAGGGGGCACGCGCAGTTGCAGGGCCCTTGTTAGGAATGGTGGATGTAACTAAGCCTTTAAAACTCAAGGAAGTCAACATTGAGATGGAGGAACATCCCAAGTTGGCCAAAATAGGAGATTATTGGGATGATGACATAGTAGGAAAAGTTGCAAAGACATTGGCAGAATATCAGGAACTATTTCCCACAAAGTTTTCTAAGCTCAAAGGAATTGTAGGAGATTTGGGAGTTATGAAGATCACTCTTAAACCAGATGCACACCCTATCAAGTAGTGACCATACCGATTAAATCCAAAATATAAGAAGAAAGTGAAGGAATAATTGGATAGAATGGTTGTTGTGGGACTAATTGAGCCTATGGAACAGTCTAATTGGGTGAGCTCCATGGTTGTTCAGGAAAATAAGACTAAGGGAGAAATAAGGATTTGTGTGGACCTGCGCAAATTGAATGATGCATGTGTACATGACCCCTTCCCTACTCCATTTTCAGATGAGATATTGGACAATGTGGGAGGACAAGAGGCTTACTCTTTCACTGACGGATTTTCAGGGTATCATCAGATCAGGATTGCGTGAGAAGGCCGAAGTAAGACCACTTTTGTAACAGAATGGGGATCCTTCCAATATAAATTCATGCCTTTTGGATTGAAGAATTCACCTGCTATATTATTGTGCATAGTAGTATCTGTATTTAAGGAGTTCATGCATAAGTTTCTGGAAGTATACTTCGATTACTAGACTGTGTTTGGGATGGTAAAGAAACATGTTCCCAACCTACACATGATGCTCAACACTTGCAGGAAGCATTAGATATCTCTTAACTTGAAGAAGTGTACATTATGTGTTCCTTTTGGAATATTGTTGGGAAATATTGTTTGTTAGCAAGGATTGATGGTATATCTAGCCATGATAACAATTATTATCAACTTGGAGGTCTCTACCAATGAGAAACAATTGCACTCTATTCTAGGACACACCAAATATTACAGAAAATTCTTTAAGGGCTATGCTCTGATCACTGCACTCATGGAGAAATTGATGAAGAAGGATGTGTCCTTTTTCTGGGATGAGGAATGTCAAAAGAGCTTTGAGTTACTGAAGGAAAATATGGTTAATACACATATTTCAATATTTCTAGACTGGTCCAAGGTATTCCATGTGCATGTTAATGCATCTGGCATGGCACTTGGAGTTGTCTTAACGCATCCACGAGAGGAAGATATCGATCACCCTGTTGCCTTTGCAAGTAAGAATCTCTCTAGTACAGAGCGCAACTATTCAACCACACGGAGGGAAGGATTGGCTATGGTCTATGATCTGCAGAAATATAGGAATTATCTTCTAGGAGGGAACTTCAAGATGTTCACTGACCACTCTACTTTAAAGTACGTGTTCAATAATCCTGTGTTGGGGGGGATATTTGTATACGGTTGTTGCTATTTAAGGGATATGATTTTGAAATCAATTTTAAGCCTAGTAGATTGAATGCCAGACCTGATCACCTATCACACATTGATAATGGGGATGAACCAACCAGTCTGGAGGAGGGACTACCTGATGCGTACCTTTTTTCTATTCAAGTGGTTGATGAAAACTTTGCAGATATTATTCACTTTCTGACTATTAGGAGTGCGCCTGATAAATACTCGGTGCAACAAAAGAAGTGGTTGGTTTCATGCGTAGCCGACTTTACATTGATTGCTAGTCAACTATACAAGCTAGGAGCAAATGAAGTATTAAGAAGGTATGTTTTGGAACATGAAAGACATGAAATTGTGGCTGAAGCTCATGGAGGAGTGGCAGGAGGTTGCTATGCAGGGAAAGCTACTGCATAGAAGGTGTTGAGTGCTGGGTTATGGTGGCCCACAATGCACAAAAATGCGCTTGTATATTGTCGAGCTTGTGATGCATTCCAAATAACATGGAAGCCGTCATGTAGAGATGAAATTCCATTGCAGCCACAGATGGCCCTGCAGGATTTTGATAAATGGGCCATAGACTTTGTTGGACCTATTAACTCTCCTGGGAAGAAGACTGGTTTGCGCTACGTCATCAATGCCACATATTATGTAACCAAATGGGTAGAAGCTAAGCTAGTAAAATATTGTGCTACAGACACTGTTGCGCAGTTCATTTTTGAAAATATCTTGACTAGATTTGGGTGCCCACAGATATTGATGAGTGACGGGGTACACAATTTTTTAATGAAACCATTGAAGCTCCGATAGAGGAATTTCAAATACATCACCAGAAGATTACTCCCTATCAACCTCAAGAAAATGGTGTCGGGGAAGCCTTCAACAAAATCCTAGAGAATGCACTCACAAAGATCTGTAATGCAAACCAGAATGATTAGGACGTGCACATTCCTTCTCTTTTATGGGCTTATAAGACCACATGAAATAATTTGACTGGTAAAACACCTTCCAGAATGGTTTATGGACAAGAATAAATAATGCCAATGGAAAACATCGTCCCAAGCCTCTGCATCACATGATTCACTAATATGGCTAAACCAGGCATCACGAAGGAGGGTCTATCATAATTGGTTGCCTTAGCGGAGGATTGGTTTATTGCTAACTTTCATCTGCAAGTATAGAAGCAAAAAGGCTTGGCATGATAGGCACATCTGACGAAAGGCATTTAAAGAAGAATATCAAGTTTTTTTGTATGACAGTCAGTTTGTGCACCACCCAGGGAATTTTAGAAAGCATTGGTTAGGGCCATACATTGTGAAAGAGATCACTAATCGAGGTGCGATGCGGTTGGCCATGTTGCGTGGCGAGAGTATTCTCGGGTACATCAAAGGAAGCCGACTGAAGCCATATAGGGATAACCCCATGCCTACCAAATGACTATATGGCCAGAGAAATGAAATCCACTTGTGTTCATGCTACGCTAAGGACATATGCAGGAAGGTGTAATAGGAGCACAGAGGTTGTGTGTAGTGGGATAAACTAACCTTTGGAACATTGACTCTGGGTAAAAATTCGATTTTACCGTTGGATGGAGCTATTTTTCTGCATTTAATGAGGATATCTTACGAGATTTTTTATTGTTTTTATGGGGATAAGGTGCCACTAATGAAGTTCCTACCGTTTTTACGATGGATCACCTATAAATGTAAGGGTGTGGGTCATATTATTTTCCTTTTTTGTCTGAGTGAATTATGCATTGTAATTATCTTTGAGAATTGTATTTCTGGCCATGAGACCCCTGCATATGACGTGAGTAACCCCGAGTTCATCTTCAAACCCAAAATTATGGCCACTAAACCCGCCATTGAGAGTGCGCAGTTTGAGGAGCACTCTGTGCTGCTTATGGCGTCTACTAAACGAGGCTTTGATGATGTACATGAACTTGTTCCAAAAGTGCATGAATTCATGTCTGCGAAAGCTAAAGGAAAGGGAAATATGACCAAAGGGTTTTCCTCAAAGTCACAGACGTCACCTAGACAAATTACATCCCCCCGTCAGGCGACGAAGGATAGGTCTCCTATAGGTGACCCAAAAAAGAGACAACAATAGAGACTAGAAAGGATAAATAAGCAGAAAATAAATCTGAGAAAGAAGAAGATAAAGAGGCGGAAAATAAAGCTAAGGAGGAGCCTAAGGTGGATCTCAGAGGCACAAATGGCCTAGATGGTACAAAATCCAAATCCCACTGAGGTACCAAGCGCGACGCTGAAACTCTCAAGGGCCTGTGCAAGAAGTCAAAAGGTTCGAAGGCAGGAGGCATAGAGGACGTCACCCTTACGGAGGATGACCTTGATAAGATAGCAGATGTGATCGCATTTGCCTCTGAGGATAGGTGGAATATGCTTGAACAACAATACAAGGTTGCAGTAGAGGCTATGCAGACTGGGTTGTAGGTATTACAGCTCAAGACCGATAAAATTCAAGTGAGAATGGCTAGATATAAGTACCAAATGTCTAGATAGTAGGATTTTCCCCTTCCCTGGAGAAGTAGTTACAATGGAACAACCTGCATTGTGCGCACAGGTTCAAACTTGCTTAGAGGTTGGCATTGATTTATCAATGCTCCCCAGTGGAAAGCTACATGCTATCTAGACAATAATTACAGATGAGCTGCAGTGCAGAGAGGCACGCATGCACCAACGACTCACCGAGGTAGAACAAAAGGTCATAGTAAAAATGCAAGAGTCTTTCCAAGCTCAAACAACATGGCAAGCAACAATGGCACAACACACAGAGTTAGAGAATTTTATTGATCAATTGTGTGGCGACCTATTTGAGGTTGCTATCCCTGCCACTCCTATGCCCCAGGCCAAGATTGAAAGTTTAATGGCTACCTTGAAGACCTCTCGTTCCGAAGTACAGGTAGGCAAAGCATATTTCAAGCAGTATATCATGGAGTTGCAAGAAAATATTCAGCCAAAAACTCTGTCTGAAGTTTGACACAGCATGCTACTGTAGTCAAAGAAGCATCAACTAGTATTACAGCAACAGTCACCAAGGGAATGAAGCTTCTTTATACAGCTATGGGCCTCTGGACATCCACGTAGATTAATCCCCTTGTTAGAAAGAACTTGTAGGAACTGCACGCCAAGGACTAGGCATTCGATGAGCTTCAGGAGGCGCTGCCCACATTTGTGCCTTCTCAGGGAATGGAATAATTACTGATGAGACAGGTGCTATGCAATGAGGTTAAATACCTGCGAAGGAAGAAGCACATTGTGACCACCCACATGAAGTCATGGGGAGATGAAGCAATGAATTTTTCTCAGGACTTAGATGATGTTGTTAAGAACCTCGGTCAGAGTTACCAGAGTATCTGTCTCGTAGTAGAGGGACTGGCCTCTCAGAAGCTGGTGGATACAGTACAGAGTGCAGTCGAGCAGAGCGCGGGCATCCTTGCGCCCTTCACTACTGCCATCGAGGAGCTAAATAAAAATATGAATACACTAATACCTCTGTGACTCGAGATGAGTTACAATATTGTATTAGGGGACTATTAGAGCAGGGTACCTTAGGACCGCATTTTTAGAGTAATTAATAGTATTTTTTGTAGTTTTAAGTCGTGAAAGGTAAGAAATGCATATTCAAGGGGCTTTGGGGTGGGTAAAAGTCCCTTCATGAGTTGTAATGGGATAAAGGTTGAAACCAGGAGTCTCAAACCATGGTTTGTGGACCTTAGTATGAGCGCAGGCTAAGATATAAATAGAAGTCTAGATCGAGTCGGATAATATAGTTTTTTGATAAGTTTTTAGACAATTTGTTATCTATGTGTTGAGCTCTCACTCAAACCTCTGTAAGTGTCCGTGTTTTAAAGGCTCCTGCTAGTTGTGTGCATGGAGACCTTAGTCTGGTTGTATGTGGACCCCGCTAGCTGTGTGCACGGGTGGATCTGAAGGATTGTAAGGGTTTTTTAGGACTATTGATGAAGAAAGAACTCTTTGGATAACTATGAATCTGTTATCTATTTTTGTGATCTATTTTTGCATATGATTTATGTTCATGTTTATGAGTTATACTATCTATGATTGGATCATTTGCGTACCTGTTTACTGAATGTTAATTGCATAAATCTAGTTCTATAAGGGTTGGATATCAAATTGTTAGATCGGTTAAAGGAATTTTGGACCTTTTCTCTAGGTGTGCGCGCTGGATTAATCTATGTTAACTAACCTATGGTTTGTGGTGCGCAAGTCATTCTGTGTATTAAAGAATATCTGAAGGCACCCACTTCATTTAATTCTCTTTTAGGGGTTGGAAACCTAGTTTCAACACCCCCCATAGTGCTCCGGGTGAGACTTTGGCCTGTGCAAGCAAGCCATTGCCGAAAGGGCTAGTAGTAAGAGGGTTTTTTTGGTGACATGCTAACTCTGAATTTGGGCCAGGACCCCTCAAGCAAACAATGCACTAACTTTCCTGAGTGGGTTTTGGGGCTTGGGTTTCTAACAATTTTAATGAAAATTGTGATGTTCTCTCTCATGCTATTAGCCTACAATCATAAATCTTGGAAGAACTTAACAGTCAACTTCAAGAAAATATGTATGACATGGTTGAAGAATTAGGTGCTAACAAATCAAAAAATCAACAAGAAATAAATTTAGCAAATAATGTGCACCAAGTAAATTCAAAATTCTAACAATGAGTTTTATAGAGTAAATGATTGTCATGATAAAATTTTTGATTAGCCATAAATATTTGGGAAACTAAGCATTCACCTATTTTTCTTGTGTTATGCAACCATCTAACAAAAAAATAGAATTAATAGTTAAACGACTTAAAAAATATCCTCTTTAAGGGGTGATACTCCTTTACATTACAAAAGTGAACAACTTTTGGATGATTGAAATGAAAAAACCTCATTTCTATATATAGGAGTCTAGGGTGTCACAATATAATCAGAAGCAACATAACAATAATAATGTAATGGCACAAAAATAACAATAGTGGGCTTCTATAGGGCATAATAATAACAATATGGGGACTACATGGGAACAAAAATAACAATAAGGGGGTTACACTAACAAAAACAATAAGGGGATACACTAGTATTATAGGGACCTAACATGCCCCTCTCCTTAAAAAATTATTGTCCTCAATGCTTGAGTAGTTTTGGATGCTTCTGTGTAAAATTATCATCCTTACATGTGGAATCCTCAACGGTAAGGTCTTCCACTTGATGAGATACTCTGAAATTGATCGATTTCATAGTTGTTGAGTTATTTCTTCCATGACTCCTTTAGGTTCGAATATGATTTTTCCTTCCTCGTAAGTTCTGGAAATATTTTTTAAACTAGGAGCTTTTCACCTATAACCTTCTTTAAGCATGAAACATGGAAAACTGGGCACACTCAAGAAGATGCAAGAAGCTCCAATTTTTATTCCATAGTACCAATATTTTGCAACACCTTGTAAGAACCATAATAATTTGTTGATAATTTATTATCCTTCTTAGCTTGCTTGAGGAACATTTTTTTGTATCGTTATAGTCGTAAAAAATACTTAGTCACCTACATCAAAACTTCTTTCGTTGCGATGTTTATTTTCTTGATGTTCCATTCGATTCTGCACGAAAATGAGGTTATCCTTTAAAATTTGGAGAACTTGTTTTTGATGCTCGATGTGATATTCCACTGCTTGAGCCTTAGAAGTTTCTCTTAAAGATGATGTGATGGATGGTGGATGATATCCATAAAGTTCCATAAATGGGGTCATTTTTTCTGCAGTATGGAAGGAAGTGTTATACCACCATTCATCCATAGGTAACCACTTGACGCATTGTGTTTGATTATCATATACAAAGAAACGAAGATATCCTTCCAAAAATTTGTTCACTATCTTAGTTTTCCCATCAGATTGAGGATGATAAGATGAGTTGTGACCTAATTGAGTACCCAAACAAGAAAATAATTTCATCCAAAAATTTCCAGTGAAAATGGTATCTCTGTAACTTACAATAGTCTTTGGTTGTCCATGTATATTTTTAATTGTTTCCATAAATGTAGTAGAAATTGTACTGGCTTTAAATGCATGAGATAATGCAAAAAATTGTGCATAATTGGTAAGTTTATCAACTACCACAATGATGACACTCTTTCCATCAGAATTAGGTAAAATTATGATAAAATACATTGAAACCTCCTCACAACGTTGATTTAGAATGGATAGAGGTTGTAACAGACCTGGGGTCTTAATTTTCTCAAATTTATTTTGTTGGGAAACCAAACACTCCACCACAAAAATTTGAATAAATGATTTAAGGCCATCACCAAAAAATTCCTTCTCAACCCTATGGTAAGTTTTTAAAAATCCTAAGTGCCCTCCTAAGGGAGAGGTGTGAAATTCCAAAAAATTATTTTGCTTAAGTTGGGAATTCTTACAAAGATATCAGCGATCTTTGTACAATAATGAGTCATTTTTCACCTAAATATATAAGATGCACTAGGATATTGCTGTAACTTTTGAATGAGTGCCCATAATTCTTCGTCATTCTTCCATTCTTCCCTTTCTTCAGTTATCCAATCTAGTTAGATAATATAAATGGCACAAAGTAATGCTTTCACATCCTCATCCTTTCTTGGGAGTGCATCTGCAACAACATTTTCTTCCCTCTTTTGTAGATGATTTCAAAGTCATAACCACTTTGTGACCCATTTTTTCTGCTCTTCTGAAGATAATATTTGTTCTAAAGAGTATTTAAGACTATCATGATCCATTTTTACCTTGAAGTGTCCTTCCATTAAGTAAGGTCACCATTGTAAGTTAAGTGCATGTAGTATTTGTTATCACAAAATTGGATCTGATAGGCTACTTGATCAGTCAACTTCATGTAATTATTTCAAACCTAATATTTTGATTGAGGCTTACCCTCTTCAGCCTGAGAGGGCTCTCTCAAGGGTTAATGATTTGGATAAAAATATATATGGCTAACTCTATTTGAGTAATGAACAGATAAATGACAGATATAGGTTGAGAATCACATTAGCATGTACACATTGGGCTTATGGAGTCAAACAATTCGGTAATCCAATGAATCTACTTAACATGGAAGTTGAGGCATATCAGAGTTTTAGTCAAGAGATAAACACATATGAAACTATAAAAACACAGTCAGTTCATTTATATAGGAATTCAGAGCATCTAAAAGATTAATTCTAAGTAATATAGATAAACAACACTGCAATAGGATACTAAAGAGAGGCAAATAGAATAGGAACACACTAAAAGCCCTTCTGAATCTCAAGTTGGTTAAGTTGCCAAAAATGTCCAACCTGTACTAATTCGACCTCCTAGCCTTTAATAGACCTCTTAAAACATGATATGATCTACCTCTAGGCTAGATACATCGAATTTACGACTCCTGCCACCTTGCATAACCATAAGACATGGAATTTATTACAAAAAGACACCTAATTTGTTTAAACAGTCCCATTCCAAAAAGGACTCAAACTACTTATTGCTATCTATAACAACTTTATATTTTCAAATTTACATCACTTCCAAGTGTATCATCACATGGTCAAATCTGGATGATGGGCTTCAAATTTTCATGACCATATTGCTGACCTCCACCAAAATAGGAAACAGTCCCCTGTTTTATAGGCATAGAGTCTTGTGCATTCTTTGAACATTCTGACCATCATGTACTCTTTATTTCGAGGTCCTTAGCTATTTGAAGTTGATTTAACACGTCCCAAAACTCCTCCCTAGGCTCCAGTTGTCAAAAACTACCTTCAAAGCTGTTCAAAAGAGCTGTAAAGTACTGCGCTATGAAAACATAGCAGTTTCGTAGTGCCTTTTTAACATTGCCATTTTGACGCTTATTCTTCAAATTTTGTACTTCTTTCCTCCAATATTGTCTTAATTACCTTTTAATACATCCTCAATAGAAAATTTAGTTCTTGATTCATTCTTTTACCCTTCAAAATCTACTAGAAATGAGCAAGAAAAGCTGCTACAACAGTTTCATAGCGCTTTTATGCTTTTTTACACTGTCTACACTACGAAACTGCTGAGTGTGCAGTTTTGTCAAAAAATTTCAAAAATGAAAACTGTAGTTATGCCAAAAACCTGAAATACACTTGTCTGCAACATTTAAAAACCATATTAACTGTAAAAACATAGTCATTGTAGCTTACTTGAGGTTCCTTCTTCATTTGCACTTGATTTAGCTATTGGCTCTTCAATGACTGTTATTTTAATACCTCTGCTCTTAACTCATCTTGAATCAACTTCAGTTGCTACTATAAGTCTTCCACCTGATATTTAAGTCATTTGTTAGTAGCTCTCAAGTGCTTATTTATAATTCTGACAAACTTGGCTTCCTTTATTGCTGGAACTGTCCATTTGAAAAACTGCTCTGCACTACTTGGAGTTTCAGAAATAGAATCAGTTTGTCCTTCCCATAGTGCCTTCATCCTTTTAAACTGTGCTTTCTCGGCACTATGCTTTCTAGCCCTCTTTCTTATGACAACAATTTCCTGATTTTCCAACCTCAATTTTTCCTTAAGATGTTGAAACTCTGTTTTCTATGTCATTTCTTCTTTTCCCCTCTTTGTTTTGTTGGTTGTATGTTTCACTATAGGTGATGAGATATCAACAACTTATTTAGGAGCTTTAGGTGTCTCAATGCATTTTTGAACTTCCTTGCTACCTTCCTTTAGTTTCCTAGCATGCCTAGTCATAGGCTTTCTTGCTTGAAATATGAAAGCTGCATCTTCCCCAATAAACTCTAGCTTTTTGGTAGACTTGGCCTTTTCAGTTTATGCTCATCTTCCCCAATGAACTCAGCTTGAAAAATGGGTGTCTCCTCTATTTCAATAGCATGAAGAATGTCCTCTATATTTCCCTTTGCTACTAGGTTGTCCTTTGTAGCAACTGTATTTCCTTTTAATGCCACTACTTGGCTTATAGTTACTCTTTTGATTTCCTGCTTACTGAAAGCTTGTTTCTATTTTTCATCTTTGACAACCTTTGACCTCTATTTTGCAAGTGATGGAGTTGGTGTATCAAGCATTTGTATCTGCTCTACCCTTTTCTCAGTTTGTTTCCTTGGCTTCATTTTTACATATTATTTTGGTTTTACAGCCATAGGTTGACTTGGTTCTACTGTTGGTGGTGATGGAACTCCTTTAGCTTTAGGGTTTCTTGCAGGGGTTAGGGTTTCCAACTCAAAACCATTTATAAACAAGAAAGATGACCAATCCCTTCCTATCTTCTGAAGTTCATCTAAAATCAATAACTTCATTAAACCATGACGAAACAAGGATGTTTCACTCCCTTTAGACTTCGCTTGCACCTTATTGGCCATCCTTGAAATACTCCTATGCAAATAAAAGGGCAAATCGAGTGAAATATTACCAGTGAAGTGTAGAAGCAACTTGAAATGATATGAGTAAACCTTGTGATATCTGCCTTCACATGTGAAATACTTCTAAATGTTGAGCAACAACTTTGAGTAATTATCTTTGATGCAGCCCCTAGGGATAGCATTATTAAGATCCAAGTCTGTGTGCTCAGGCTTCATAAATTCTTTACACCACTCCATATCAAATTTGAAGCTTTTAAACCAAGTTTCCTGACCTCTTGGTATCTCTGTAACAGCAGCAATGGTCTTTGGTGTAATAGATACACTTAGCATCCCAACCTTAGTAGCTTTCCATTAAAGTTCATGGAAAATTCTTTGGATACCTGTGTGTGAGAGCCCTGTAAATTTTCACAAAACTGTAAGCAACCTACTTTTCTGAACGCCTCCATCACTGCTGGGTCTTCAGTTATTGACCTCATATCTTCGGGTTCATGCCTTAAGCACTGTCCTCCTCTGTGTATTTTCTTGTCTTCTCCCATACTTTTTAGAAAACCTGTTAGCCTCGCTTGATAAATTGTATCAACCTCACTTGAATATATGTAAAATCAGCCTCGCTTGATAAATTTGTATCATCCTCGTTTGATATGGGTGTAGAAAACCTTTGCATGAACCGGACACACGTTTGGTTTAACACTTCAAAGCTCAGACATTTCGAATGGAGGCAAAAAGGAAAACGAGAATGACCAATTAGGAAAGATTTTGAAATTCAAAATGTCATCTCATAACTGAATGATGCGTCATTCATAACCTATAATGACAATGATGATAGCAAACGTGGGTGAGTACATCGAATTTCATCATTACCTGATTCATCATAGCACTAACTTACCCTTTCCCAACGGTTTCTGACATTTTCCAGCTCATCTGACAAGATAGTTATAAATCCGTGCTTTCGTAGTGCCTATAGTGTAATTTTTCATGTTTGCGCTATGAAACTATCAACGTTTTCGTAGCGCAAAACAACTTTTTTCAACGGGTGGCGCTACGAAAAAAGGGGTTTTTTGGCTAATTGAACAGTTTTGACCTGAAACTTTAGGAAATGACCAAAAAATGAAATAATGAATATTTGACATGAAAGAAGTTTAAAAAGGCCTTCATTTGAACTTAAGGATGAGCTTTAAACCATACAAATCTAAAACCTACCCTTGACCAAACCTAAATTGACTTCTTAACCCAATTTTGAACCATGAAACTTTGTAACCTTGTCACAATGATGTGCAATTTTTTTTTTTTTTTTGGGTAATAATAGTATTGGCAACATTTCCTTCTCATAAATAGGTTTTTGTAAATAATTTCCTTTGGTTGGACTACTTTCAAAAGAAATGGGTCTTCCTTATTACATTAAAAATACACCAATTCAATTTCTCGATTCATCACATTCCACAATAAATGTTTTTTTGAAGTCTGCGTAGCTAAGACTAGTGCTTGGGACATTGCCTCTTTAATATGTTCAAAGTTCTTAGTTGCTTATGGAGTCCAAGAAAATAATCTTTCTTCATTAATGTTGATAGAGGTGTTTCTATTCCCCCATAATTCTTAACAAAATTGTGATAATACACTATCAACCCGAGAAATCCTTGCAAACGTTTTATGGTTGTGGGGATTTTCCATTCCTTAATGGCTTTAAATTTTTTATGATCTACCTTAACACCCTCATGAGATAGAATATGACCAAGATAATCCACCTCCTGTACTCCAAAGAAAAAATTGGAGGTTTTTGTATATAATTATTTCTCCTCCAATAGTTTGAACACCCTGTCAACATGTTGAACATGATCCTTCCAAGACTCGTTGTAGATTAGTATATCATCAAAAAATACTAACAAAGGATTTCTAAGGAAGGGTTTGAAAATGGAATTCACCAAACCTTTAAATGTAGAAGGTGCATTGGTAAGGCCAAAAGGCACGACCAAAAATTCATAATGACCCTCATGAGTTCTAAATGTTGTTATCAAAATGTCTTCAGTCTTCATTCTTATTTGATGATATCCTGAAAGAAGATCCAACTTGCTGAAGTAAATTTCTTAATGCAATTCATCAAAAAATTCATCAATGACAGGAATGGGGAATTTATCTTTAATAGTGAACTTGTTAAACTCCCTATAATTTGGACAAATGCACCATGATCCATCCTTCTTGTGCACCAATACTACTGGAGCAGAGAAAGAACTTTGATCAGGTTGAATTATACTGACCACTAGCATTTATGCAACCATACGTTCAATTTCACTCTTTTGGGAATAAGAATATCTATAAGGCCTAATGTCAGGAGGAACACTTCTTGGAATCAAATGAATAGCATAATTATGATCACAAATAAGTTGGAGGCCTTAGGGAGTCTCAAATACCTTGGAATGATTGTACAAGTCTTTTTGGAGATTTGGAGAAATAGTTTATTGCAATGTTTGAACATCTAGCGACCATAATTATGAAATTACAACCCATTGTTCTTTCTTTAGAATATTTGTCATGAAATTAGAGATGATTATATTTCCTGGTTTTCTTGCGATACCCCTTAAGTCAACTTCCTTTCCTTCACAAAAAAAATTCATGAAAATTTCTTGAAAATTAAAAGCTATTGTACCCAAATATTGTAACCATTGGAATCATAGTACAACATCAACACCACCCATTGGCATAGAAAGCATTGGACTATTCAATGCATACTCTCCAATGGATAGCTTGATATTATGGCACTTTCTAGAGAAAATTATAGTTCCTCCATTTGCAACCATCACTTGACACACTGGTCCTCGATATTGGAAGCAATTCGATTCCTTGGCTATCTTACAATGAATAAAATTATGGTTACTACCAGAATCAATCAACATTATTAAATTTTTCTTCTTGATATGTCCTTCTATCTTGAGAGTTTGAGGAGTGGTAATTCCTACTAATGCATTAAAATATATGTTCATATTCATTTCTTCTCTCTTTGGGGTTGTTTCCTTGTGTATATCCCCTTCTTTTGACGTTTCTTGTTTCTTTTTTTTCTCCTCTTTACAATCTATGTAAAATAATTTCTTCTCATCACACTTATGTCCTTTAGTGTATTTTCTATCACTACTGTTACAGAGTCCTTTTGCTCTTTTTTCCTCCAATTTTTGTGGTGTAAACCTTATAGGTTTTTCAAGGCTAGGAGAAACAACACTTCCATCTATTTAGTTGTGAGTGGTAAGCTTCTTTGTTTCCATCATCTTTCTTTCAACTTTCTTGCCACCCTGAATGTATTCTCTAATGAATTAGGTTCCCAATGGAGAATCTCAGGTTGGATGTTAACCTTTGAGGTCGCTATCAAGACATCAATCCTATGCTCCTATGGAATATCATTTACCCTGATATTAAATTTATGGAGGCCCTCAATGTGCTCCGCCATTGAGGCCTTTTGTTTTAGATTTATCAATTGGCTAAATAAGGTGTTATTTTCTATATCCTTATAATGTGCTATCATTCCCTCCATAAAAATTGACCAAGTGACAAGTGATTTACGAGAAAAAAGCCATCAATACCATACATATTGATTGGGTCCTATATATAAACTATATAAAGTTGCAATGTGTACCTTTTGTGTGTGTTGCACATTATGAAGATCAAAGTATTGCTCCATCAGTAGTATCCATGTTACCAGATCATTTCCATAAAAATTATGTTGATTTTTGTAGGGGAGGTACTTCAAGCCCTAGTGTATGAGGGTTTGAAGTCAAAGTTCCACAAGTAGGCTTGTGGGCTTAAAACCCAAGCCTAGGGTTTTTCACCCATTGATTCTTGGGCCAAAACCGTGATTAATTTTTGACATGTGCTAGATGAGGATGATGTATCTCAACGAGATGATTCTAACACAAAAAGAATCATCCGATTTCGATTTTTTGTTGAGGAGTTATTAATTTTTGAAGGATACTAATGGGTTTTCACTTGCATGTCTAGGTCGTTCTAAGGTTCTTTAGGCTTATGACAAGTTAACAACCCTTGTATGACGTCCTAGATAGAATTCCATAATTTTTGTATAAAAAAAGGGTGAATGTGAGGTCATTTCTATCATCCAAAGTTGTGCAACAAACTCAAGGAAAGGGTTTGTATTTCTCTTCCTAGCCTCAACAAGCCAAGAAGAGGATAGAGAAGTAATTGGGAGGATGTTTCAAGAGCCCGAGGAGCTGTTTAGAGAGCTACATCCTAGATATTGGAGGATGAGAGGCGGGGGGACTATTTTATGTGTGTTTGGGTGGAGGAATAGCCATTAGAAGGGTTATCACAATCAAGGGACAACTTGTTGTAGAAATCTGTAGTTGAAAAGAGGAGGTCAAAGGGTTGAATGGGGTTGGAACAACCCAACATTGCAACCAAGGCTTTCCTTGCCTCTTAGAAAGAAGTTGTAGTTTTGGAGGGATATTCTGGCAAGATTAGAGGACTGTTAGGGACTGTTGCTGGAGTTCCCTAATCAGTGCAGCGTTGCAGAAACCCAAGTGCCCTAAAACAGTGAGATGGTGAATGCTTTTTGGAGTAGAATTTTGTGTTTGTTGGGTCATTTTTTTGACCATTCTTGAATGGGTTGATGAGAAGAAGTAGGGGGGTCTTAGGAGATAGTTGGAGTAGCCTAATGTGGATATTTGGGAAGCCTACGCGACGTCCAAGGTGACAAAATGCACATCATATGAGAGGTATGTATTTATGATGAGTTTGATGTTAGGGATGTAGTGTTTACATGCGTTGGATGACTGTTGGAGCTAAAATAAAGGGTTTCTTAGTGAGAAGATACTACAGTATGAAGCACACATTCCTAGGCAAGAGGACAGAAGCATAAGGAGTCTCATATGGACTCTTGTATGATGGGTTGATGGTGTCCTAGATGATGACATATTGATGTTCCTAGATAACTTCTCTATTAGAGAAGAAAAGGGAGGATTGGTGGTGACTATTGGTAACTGTGTGTAAGTGTCTCCTAGGTGTGTGGATGCCCTAACTAGGTGCATATGCTATAATGTGGACTTGGTCACTCATGGACCATTGGAGGGTAGCATGAGAGTGGATCAAGTCTGGATGTGGATGGGAACTTATGGTCTGGTGGAGGACAAAGTGATTGTGTCCAAATTGGATCTTGATGTGCAACACCTTAACAGAAAAAGGTAGTTGCTAGAGTGACAGTTGTTGGAGCTCAAGGGTCTGATAAGCTAGGAGCAATTTGTGGAGCCTGTGATTTGTGTGTGGAGATGGACTTCTATATCAGATGATGGTTAGTCCTCCTAGCCCCTGTTCATTGTGGGATATGGACATCTTGTAGTGATAGGTGGTAGCCTTTCATGCCCTATGTCGGTCTTCATCGGTGTAGCACATGAAAACCGTAGTGGGTTGAAATCCCTGAGTAGCTGAGGAGCAACAATATGAATATTGAGAGTTGTTCACAAGTGGAGTTTTGAACAACTCGACAAGAGTCTCGATGTGTTGATGCATTGGTGGATGAATAAAAAACTAGAGAGAAAATTGATAGTCGAGATTCATTGGCCATATGGACTTGGAGCATTAATAGAGGAAGGATTTGCAGATTGAGAGCCAAAGGATCAGGAAGTTATAGGATACAATCGATAGGGCTGAGAGATTTCACTACAACCACATGGTTAAAGTATCTTGTTTGTATCTTGTATTAGTGGATGTATGAGGTCCATTATTCCTGGTACGGGAGCCCTATATTGTTGTATTATATGTTGTTTAATATAACGAAATTGGGTTGAAATTTTGTAAAAAGTTGTCTATAAGTTATGCATATGTGATTTCATGTTGTTTATACTCTTTTATGAAAAGTAGTATCATGAGATTCTTGGTTTGGTAGCGTCAACAATTTGAAGATTCTAACATAGACCGAAGATCATGGAAAATCAACATGGTATCAATGCTACTTTGAGATATAGTGAATTCAAGTGTGCACAATGAAGCAACTTAGAGGGAGTTGTGGGTGTCTAGATCATGGAGCAGAGGGCTCAAATGAAGACATGGAGATGTGGTCTCAGTAGACTACATGATGAGATGCATTGGTAGTTCTGGTGGATTGATAGTGAACCTGGTGCACTTCATAATGTTGTGTGGAAGTTTGTAGATCATGGACTTCCTATGCCTTGTCATGGATGGTTGGGGTAGCTCGAGGGTTTCTTTGGCATGGAGGGGATCAGGTTAATCGAGATGGCTTCATGTGATGGACTATAGGTTGGAAGGCTAGAGTCTTCATTGGATCAGTGGTATTTGCATGAGTGGTATTTTATCTATGAGGATGAGTGCTTGCAGGAATTAGCCAATGGAGATCGTGTAGGCTTAGAGGGATTCTAGCCTCAGAGGGAGAAACCCTATGGAGGTTCAGGATCTTTAGGATCAGATGTGATGAGGCAAAGGCATTACCAAGATATTTGGGTTCATATATAGGGTATGCTAGTGATGGATGCTAGATGGGCTAGTGTCGTCACCGGAGATGATGATGGTTACTTAATAGTATTGGAAGTACCTCCCTCGCTAAAAGGGAGTGTGGATTTTTGTGTAGCTTGGGAGGTACTTCAAGCCCTATTGTTTGATGTTTGGAGGTCAAAGTGCCACAAGTAGGCTTGTGGGATTAGAACCCAAACCTGGGGGTTTTCACCCATCAATGTTTGGGAAAAATCATGATGAGTTTTTGACACGTAATGGATGAGGATGATAGATCTCGATGAGAAAATTCTAATGCAATGAGAATCATTGGATTCCAAGTTTTCTTTAAGGAGATATGAATTTTTGAAGGTTACTAAGGAGTTTTCACTTGCATTTCTAGGCTGGACTAAGTTGTTTTAGGATTATGGCATGCTAGTAGCCCTTGTGTGACGTCCTAGATAGAATCCCCTCATTTTCATAGAAAAAGAGGCGAAATGTGAGGTCATTTATATCATCCAAATTTATGCAACAAACTCAATGAAAGGGTTCATATTTCTTTTCCTAGCCGTAGCAAGCCAGGTATAGTAAAATGAAGGAATTGGGAGGTTGTTTCAGGAGGCGGAGGAGTTTTTTAGAGGGCTGCAACCCATGTCTTGGAGTCTGAGAGGTAGGGGACTATTTTAGGGGTGTTTTGGTGGAGGAATATCCATGAGAAGGGTTTCCACAGTTAAGGGACAACTTGTTGTAGAAGACAATATAAAATAGGAGGCCTAAGGGTTTAATGGAGTTGGAACAACCCAACATTGCAGCCAAATATTTCCTCCCATCTTCGAAAGGCTGTCACAGTTTTGTAGGGCTATTCTGGCCTGATTAGAGGACTGTTAGGGACTGTTTTTGGAGTGCCCTAACCAATACAACATTGCAGCAACCCAAGTGCCCTAAAATAGTGAGTTGGTACATGTTTTTTGGAGAAAAAATTTGTATTTTTTGGGTCATTGTTTTTACGACTCTTAGATTAGTTGATGAGCAGTTGTAGGGAGGAATTAGGAGCTGGCTGAGGCACCTAATGTTAATTATTTGGAAGAATACTAGGTAGCCAATGTGACAATAGGCACATTAGATGAGTTTGATGCTAGGGATGTAGTGTTTACATGTGTTGGATGAATGTGGAAGCTACAAGAAAGGGTTTTTTAGTGGGAGTATGCTACAATAGGAAGCACACATTCTTAGGCAAGAGGAAAAAGCAAAATGAGTTGTGGATGAAATCTTGTATAATGGGTTGATTGTGTCCTAGATGAGGATAGATTCATGTACCAAGATTTTTTCAATAGCTCCTATATTGTAGAAGTAAAGGACGGATTAGTGGAGACTATTGGAAGCCATGTGTAAGGGTATCTTAGGTGTGGGGATGCCCTAACTAGGTGAAAATGCTACAATGTGGATTTGGTCACTTGTGGAATATTAGAGGGAAACGTGAGAGTGGAATGAGTTTGCATGTTGATTGGAAACTTATGGTCTAGTGGAGGACATTGTGATAGTGTCCAAATAGGAGCCTGATGTGCAACACCTTGATGGAAAAAGGTAGTTGCTAGAGTGCCAGTTGTTGGAGCTGAAGGGTCTGATTATCCAGGAGAAGTTTATGGGGCTCAAGACTTACATGTGGAGAATGAATTCTATAGCAGATGATGGGTAATCCTCTTAGCCCATGTTCATTGTGGGAAATGTACATCTTGTAGTGATAGGTGACAACCCTTCGTGCCCTATGTTGGTATTCATTGGTGCATCATAAGAAGCTGATAGTGGGTTGAAGTCCTTGAGTAGCTGAGGAGAAGTAGTGGGAAGATTGAGATTTGTTCACAAGTGGAGCTGTGAAAAACTCGACAGGAGTCTCGATGTGTTGATTTGTTGGTCGATGAACGCATAAATATAGAGAGAATTGACAACCAAGATTCATTGGCCAAATGGACTTGGAGCATTGATATATTTAGGAATTGTATATAGGGAGCCAAAGGACCTGTTATCACTCAATAATTTTCCCAAGGCTAAAGAAAGAAATCAGCGAGGTAACCACAAACCTACTTTTGAGATTAGAATCTATCCTTCCTAATGCTCAGAGAGGTATCCCTTTTAATGATTTAACTTTGTTGTTTTAATTTATTTTAGGTTAGTTCTGTAAGATTGATTTGGTTTTGATTTTGGTTGGGTGGTGGGATTACTGATTTAGATGGATAGAAGAATGTCTATTTTCCATTGGGCTATGGAGTCAATGTATCAAACAACAGAGAAAAATCAAGTTATAAAGGAAGTGTTCACAGGGCAAGGTAGCTGAGCAAATTCAGATATTTTAGGCTGGATGGTGAAGTGGTTTCAATCGGGATCAAGGATCAGTTAAGGATTCCTCAAACCGGATAATGAAGGAGGTGAAAGAGGTCAATCGAAACTAGGGAGCAATGAAGAATTCTCTAATATGGATATCAGAAGAAAACATTAAAATGAAAAATAGTTCAGAACCGAGTGTACTTAAACAATTTCTGCAATAATATTCTCGTTATAATGTTTAATTGGAAAACATGAAACTATGTGAACTACTTAAGAAAATAACAATTGAACAATAGAAAGATGCTCCACTGAAGTGGCTCAACACATGAATCCTGTAATTCAATGCCTATATTACTCAATCCTGTTTGTTGACTTGAAAATGGTACAATAATCCCTCAGGGGTTCAAATAAATTAAAACTATAGAAATGTTCAGGAATCCACCCTTAATGCTTTGAATGATTGAAATATTTATACAAAAACTAATACTAAATATCCTGTTTTAACTAATCAGGATTTATTCTAGGAATAAAATATCTAGATGCTAAAGGGTAGTGACACCTTTCAACTTACTGAAAGGTGTCCCTATTTTACTTGATTTTTTTTATCTGTTGGTTTCTCTTGTTAGGTCCCCGTAATTCCTTAGATTGGCAAGACCAAATGTACAGGGGTAACATAAAACCAGCCTTTGGAGTCCTAGGACCTAGCCTTCCTGGACTCAGAGAGGGCTCTCTCTATGTTTGTATGAAAAGTGTAACTTGATAGCTTTTAGGTTTTAATTTTATGCTAGTTATAGGGATTAGGGTTTGTTTGTTTGGTTGGTTGGTTGGGTAAGTTGTCAAGCAATGATAGATATAGTGAGAGAGGTTTAAGCCATTGGGCTATGGAGTCTACAAAAGGTCTTGAAAATTTTAACAATAGGTCAAGGGTGTATCATAGGGAAAATCTAACAAATTCAAATGGATCTAAAAGCTTATGTGAATGAAATGAACATCAAATTTGTGAACATAGTAGGTGAAAAAGGATAGTGAAGAATCCTTCAACAAATACCTTGACAAGAATGGCCTTTAATATTACTAAACATGAAGAAATAATCAAAGACATCGCATACCAATAACTTCTTTGACTAAACCCTAGCAAGCAAGCATGAAGACAACAATCCAATGAACTATAGAAGGCAAGAAACTTGTAAATATTCTAGTGATTTCACCTTCAAGCTAAGAAAACATTTAAGGTAAACACATAGAAGAGATCAAAGAATAGGGAACTCCTAACTTCATTAATCAAGCTATAAATACCTCCAAAGCAACCATTTATGATAAATAAAATCGCATGGCAAATCATAGACCTCTTTAGCTAAACCTAGTCATCAATACTTCAAAGTAAAAGACCTTAAAAACACTGTTTAAGTAATAGCAAAGAGCATGGCTAACCATAAAACTACTTTGAAATTTTCTTCATTGAATCATTCTTAAGAAAAACAAACTAAGTGGGACTAGAGAGCACTCAAGGATTCTCTAATCTGACCTAGCACAGGAAAACATAGAGACAGTAGAGAACAAACAGAAGTAAGGTGCCTCTAAACAACATTTCTTAGCCTAAAACTTTTGTCCTACTGCAATAGAAAGATGGAACAAAATGATAACATAAGAAAATAAGAACTAAATAAGGAACACATCACCATTAAATATGCTCATGAATCCTGCAAGTAAGCCTTCTCCATTGTCAAGCAAGTCAAGCCATCCACAAAAACCAGAGCCAATTTCTCTTCAATCTCAAAGTCTATGTATTTCTCTCAATTATCATACAACATGTACAATGAGGCCGCAATGCTGTATTTAACAAGCAAGGAGGACCAAAACCCTAACTAGGGTTCCCAAAATGTCATAAATACATCATAAATGCTAAATTTGTCCATTAAGACCATGCAAGGCCCAAGGCACAAAATATCTAATGCAATAAATGAAAAATAACTTATAACACCTAAATTTGGAGTGATTTGCCCAAAAAACCACAAAATATATATTTTCAATAAATATGTGTCTTTTGTAGACTTTGTAGGCAAGGGCGCGACAATGAGGTCTAAGGGCACAGTGCCTACACTAGAAAAATAGGTCACCTTGCAGCTGAGTTTTGAAGGCCTTCCTGGTGTCCGAATGAGCTCCGTGATAGCTCGTTGGAAAGATTTCCAAGTCTACTTTCCAAAACTTCACTTAGTTTTCTGATTGGACTTCATTTACCTATTCAAAAGCTAAATCTCCCAAGACTGCTAAGGGTAAAGAGCCATCCCTGAAAATTGGGCCAAAGTGGTGAATTTTTGCATGTTTTTGACCCTTTTGGTGGACCAAACCTACTCCAAATTATCTAAAATTTGGTGTGTGTGATGTACTTGGCAAGAGGAACCCAAAAATGTAAACCAATCCTAAATAAAGTGCCCTAAAAAAATCCCATTAGCACTTTAAATCAGTCAAAAACCAAAATTTCCAAAAACTTGCCAAAATTTGTAATTATCTTCCTCATGGTGTTTGGAATGCCTGTAGAGAAACATCATAAATGATTTCAAGGTTTTCTTTGCTTTTTTCCTCCTTGAGGGCTTGAATTTTAGCAAGGTATCTTTTGAGCTTGGCCCTTGCAATTTGATTTCTTAAAGCATAGTGCTTTGCCATTTTCTTCTGAAGGCCAAGGTCTCTTTGTGTCTTTTCCAGCTGGTCCTCCAAGTGTATATTAGCCCTCTCTAACCAAGGTTCCCGATCATGCTCTATCTCCATGGCAAGCAATTCACTTGGAGTGAGATACTCTACCAATCTTTTTTCTTACTCCTTCTCCTTGGCTAAGGCCTTCCTCAAGCCCATTGTTCTTGGACTTCTTCTAGACAATTGTCCTTCTTCATCTTCACTTTCATAAAAAACAACCAAGACCTCATCTAGCCTAACCTTGGTCCTTTCAGCCTCTTTCCAGGCTCTGATTTCCCTAACCTCATAAATGGCCTTTTGTGCCTCTAGCTTCTTGTTTTCAATCTCATAATAATGAATGAGATTCCTAGCCCTAGCTAGATTGGCTTACAAATATTTGATTTGGGAATCTTACCTTTGAGCAACATGCTTGAGATCCTTGCCTCATTTTCATCATCAGTGTCAACATGAATGAGTTCAAATTATTTCTCAATGTCATGCTGATCTTCTTCCTTTTCCTCCATGACCTTCTCTTTTCCTTTGTCCAACTGCATGGTTGAAGTGGAAAGCATGGCCCCTTGCCTTTTAGAGGCAGCAAACACATGCCTACTTCCCCTTTGGTATGTTAAAGGAAAAGATTCAATATTGATCATTTGAGTGCCTTCACTATGGTTTCCATCATGACTGTCATCACCATTTGTATTCTCACTATTGTCATGGCCCTTTGATTCACTGTCATCATGGCCTTTGTCACCACTGCTACTTCCTGCTTTATTTCTCTCTGTTTCAATGTTTTGTTCTTTGTTGCTTTTAGACCCAATGCCATCATCATCATTGATTTCTTGGTTGGTCTCATGGCTGCTAACATGGATCTCAACATCATCACTTCCATCTGCTTCAATGTCTTCTTTCTCACTAATATCCTCCTTACTGACATCAGCATCACTTTCCTTGCTGCTTTTTTCATTATTGGTTTCTACTTCACTTGTTTTTCCATCACTGTTTCCCTCTTTATTTCTTGACTCTTCCTCATTGATATTAGCCTTATTTCTTTCTTCATGGATTTTTTCGATACTGCCTTAATCACTGTCATGAGCCTCACTGAAATTTTGGCTCTAAGTGCCACTGCTATC
The DNA here is from genome assembly GCA_034641835.2 of Pinus albicaulis. Taxonomy (NCBI): domain Eukaryota; kingdom Viridiplantae; phylum Streptophyta; class Pinopsida; order Pinales; family Pinaceae; genus Pinus; species Pinus albicaulis. Next base: position 82,819 of record JAXQQM020058043.1, read on the forward strand.
ATCAACATCATCATTTCCTTCTGCTTCCATGCTCTCTGCTTCATTTACATCCTCCATGCTGACTTCATTGCTCTTTTCTTCATTATCTTCTGCCTCTTCACCGTTTTCTGCACTACCTTCATTACTATTTGTCCCATTGTCTTCATTGTCATCATGGCCCTTTGTTTCACTGCCATGTTCTTCATTGCCTTCTGCATCCTCACTGTCTTCTGCACTGCCCTCATCTTCTTTTCTCTCTTCTTAATTTTTGCTTGATTCATCATTACCATCTCCCTCATTCTCATTTGACTTCTCATTGTCACTTCCTTCATTGTCTGATGTATTGTGAGAGAGTGATGAAGGAGGGTTGCCCTGAGGTGAATGGATATGTGTATATGGTGAAACATGCTCAATAGGAGATGATGGAGGAATAGGGATAGGAGGATGAGATGATGAAGGCACATTTTGCTGAGGATGGGGTTGTGGGTTTGTGAACACTTCATGGGTAATGAAAACCTCCCATGGAATACCCTTTTGCTGCAATTGATGCATCACAACCATTTTGATAAGAGAGTGGTGAAAGAGGCTCTACATCTATTGTGGATGGTCTCTCTTTTGTACAATATAAGACATTTTTTCAATACTCCTGTAGAGGTATTAGGGTAGATGTAGCATCTTAACCCTAGTAAAGTGCATGAGAAACCTGATGTGATAGGAATAAATCCGGAAGAATATTCCTTCACATGTGAAATATTTCATAATGACCCTCATCATGGGTTCATATCTCTCAAGCAAATTTGAGAAAGGAAATATGGATTTATTGTAGTCTTTGTATCTGGGTTTAAGGTATGGCTCATAGTATCTCATGTCTAAATTGGCTTGCTTGAACCATTTTTCACCTACACTAGGCATCCTAGTGGCAATAGAAATGGCATCTGAAGATAGCTCAAAGGTTCACCCCTTTAAGGTTGACTTGTTTCTCATTTAGGTTAAGTATGAAGAGCCTAGTTAGCTCGAGGTGATTCTACACCTGCTGTACTTTCTCACAAAATTCATAGCAGCCTACATTTTGGATGTAGGAGATAGTTAAGGGAGATGCATTTAGCTACATTGTGTTTAGTGGTTCAAACCTGTTGATCCTCCCACCTTTGTGTTGATGCCTCCTTAGCATTTGGCCTTCCTCACCACTATCACTGTCACCTTCCCTTGACATTTTGATCACTCTGTTTTGAACAAAACCCTAGGAATGCACAATAAAAATGAGATGAAGGGATGGAGGATGGAAATATTTTCAAGTGAATGATATGGATAGGTGAGTGAGGGTAAGGGTATAGGAATATGAGTGAGAGGAAAAACTCAATGATCACCCTCTGCTAATTGTTCAAACTCTGTATTGAAACTCTTGACACTGATATAAAACTGATAGGAAAAAGGCATGAAATGTCAATCTGTTTGTAGTGTAGGGGACAAAGTTTATGAGTGAATGGGGTGAGTGTAGGAACAACCCTAGGTGAATGGGCAACCTCCAATAATGTAAGCCCCTCTCTATCATTGGTTTTCTTTTGCAGGAAGATGAAGGAGTATTTAAACAATGGTTTTAAGTTCAAACTTAGGTTTTTCTTCCTTAGGGTTCTATTCCTTTAATTGAAAAACCATCAAAATGCTTGGAGAGGAGAGTAGGGCATCCACTTACCATTTAGTTTTTTCTTGAAAACCCTTGGTGGCATCTTGAAGATTTTTTTGAGCTGATTTGAGGGTCTGCAGGTGCAGGAGGCCCTCCTAGCCAAACGCACAATGCCCAGGTCACGAGTGAGTCGGGTCGGGAAAAGGCGCAGTGCCTTGTTGCAAGCGCGCAGCGCCAAAGATTTTTGCTGGGCCTGTCGGGTCAATCGAGCAAATGCGCAGCGCCACCTCACAGGAATGTAGCGCTGAAGAAATTAGCACGGGGAAAACTACCAGGGGCACAACACCAACCTGACTCCAAGCGCACAGCACCAACCTGAACGCACAATGCCTCAACACTTAGGCAAAAATTGACTCGAAAACCCGAAATTTCTCACTCTTGAGCGTTTCTAACTCTTTTCCAGGGGAACAATGAGCTAAATGAAAAACAAAATGACCCTTTATATGCCTGGGATTTAAATTTAATCTTTTTAAATCTATTTCCTAATGTTTTGAGCCTTTTCCCTTTTCACTAACTCCTTTGACATTTTTCTTTACAGGAGAATTTTAAAAATATGAAGTTGATCTTCTGTTGTTTCCATTATGCATTTCAACTCAACTTTCACCTCTTCTTACTGACCTTTAAACTGTTTTCTCTGCAATTTAATAAAATGATGAATTTTGTCCTTTCTTTTGGTCATTTTATCTTGAAAAGCTCATTAAACATCTCTGGGAGGATTTCACACATTAAAACCTTCAAAACTCTCTATTAACGTGCACTATGGAATTCAAATTCATGTCGTTTACCTTCTTTGGCCACTTCTAATCTGTAGGTGCCATAAAACATAGAAGTGGCCTTTCTTTTATTCCTGAAGCTTGACATATTCATTTACAAAGTAGCAACCTTAAAATCACCTTTGGTTTCCACCTTGGAGCTCAATGCCATGTTTTTCATCTTTTGACCACTGAGTGTAGGTGACTTGAACACATTGATTTTCCCTTTCTTACTGATCTTGAAACATGACAAGTTGAGCTTGGCAATTTTTTAGGATATTTCGACACCCTAGTATGTCCAACCTAAAGTCAACTCATCTTTTGTTTTACAAGTGATTGAAAACCTTTGACCTTGCCTTTCTTATTGATATTATTTACACCCTTATTCTTTGAGGCAGCGAGACATTTTACCTTGGCAAAAATTTGGGATGTTTACACACACTGGCATCTTCTAAATCTTCCATTACCTACACCAAGGAGCTCAAACTATCCTTTGACCATATTTGGCATGACAAACTCCTTTTTGACAATTCTGGGACTTGGTCACAGTGGCATCTTCAGAATCTTTCTTTGTTGTCATCATGGAGTCCAAACCATGGTTTCAACTTCTTTGAACACTTTCCCAAAACCCTAGGTGTCTAGAATGCTTGAAAGCAATTCTCAATGTTGTCTTCTAAGTTCTCTATAGCCCTTTCAAGTTCATTCATTTATGTCCAGTTCACCTCACCTTTTTCCCTATTTCATCCATAATTTCTGAAAATCTTCTCTTCATGTTTGGCTTTTGGTGTGCCTCTTCCATGTGATTTGTTGCAAGTGGTCAGTGTTTTGACACCTTGTTGGACCAATCAAGCTCAAAAACCTTGATTCTCCTTAAGACCAAGTGCTTCTTGTCTTCCTTGCTGCAAGATGTCTTCTTTTAGGAATAGATCTCTTACCTTACCAACTTTCTACTGATAGTCATTTTAACACTCCTGCAGAAGTGTCAAAGTTCACATTTACCTCTTGTAGAACTTGAGCTTGATAAAGTAGTTCTCTTTGGAGATTTTCTGATCTTTCTTAAATAATCATATTTTTATCTTCTATTACATCTAAGCCAACTTCTTAGCATGGGAAAAGCAGTGCTTAAAACATCAATGATGACTTTACAACCTGTGAAACCTTAATGACCTAGTGGGAGGGTCCTTTGACCATGACCTTGACTGAAAAATGGCTTGGAGCCTTCAAGTGTAAAAACAAAGTATTGACAAAGTGGTGTATTGAAGATCCAAAATCAAATGTACTTGATTTATCTAAAGAGCCTACAGAGATAGTTTTGAGACCATCAACGCTTGAGGAACTTGGTGAACATGGGAAGAAATAGGCTGATTGGTAACCCTAGATGGAAATGGAAGGATGGGAAAGGGAAAAACAGAGTAAATGAGGTTATAGGTGGGAAAATAGGATGGAGATGAGTGGCACAAGCCCATAAGGAGTCCTTTAGGAGTAGCAGGGTGACCATGAAATGGAAAAATGGTAGAATAGTGAAAATATTTCCATAAGGATAATGAAGGCAATGAGATTTCTAAAACTCACAATGTTCAGAGAATTTTTTTTTAGAAATCTATAACCAATATTTAGTCATCTACAGATAGTAAAAATTACTGATGACTAACATCTCTTATGCTGGGTTATCTTTCACACTGTCTGCACTTTTATGCTAACTTTCCTCTGACTCTTCTTTTGATTTCATCTTTCATATGTATTTATCCGGCTGCTTTGTTGTCACTGTGAATTTTTCTTTTCTTTACTGCTTTTTCTGCCTACTCTATTTTCACCTTTTCTGTAGATCATTCTAACTCTCTTATGTTTCTTTGTTTTTAGTAAAAAAAATTTTACTAAAAGACACGTGTAGAATAAAAAATGTTTCTTGGAGAGTAGTTTGTAATAATCTTTCGTTGTGCTGGTGAAAATAATTTTATCTCTATTTTAACATTTCCTGTGTAAATTGTTTCCTTCTTCTCTGCTGCTGTATGGAATATTTTGTTGAGAAAAACCATTCAAATTCATATCTTGATAGTCTAGAAGAAACAGGTTTTGTAACTATTATAAAATTGTTTCTTCAAGCTTCTGTTTTAATAACCTGAAAAAATAAAAAAAAATTGTTAATGAAACACGAGTTTGCAAGGGGTGGGAAATGGCTTTCGTTTCATTTGCAAATCTGCACAAATAAATCAATTGCAAGGTTTTGAAACAATGTTGTGTGTTCGCACAGTGCCGGAGTGGAATGATGGTTTATTGCAGTGAAAGTGTGAATTATCGCATTAGTAATTTACCTCATAGTGTAGGAATGTACAAATGGTTTAACATAGCACATAACCGGTTTGGTGATTTTATCAATGGTCTTATCACATAGCGAAAGGAGGTTTGGTGGTTTTAAGGATGGGAATGTGATAGAACGTGGGATCGCCACATGGCAGGGGAGAGGTGGTGTGAAACCAGTTATTTCGCAACCCTCCCTCGGTGTTAAACAATTGACTGTCGGGGTTGCAGAATGACTTGGAAGTCGTTGGATCCGATGACAGAAATCGGGCGGTCGAATGAATTATGAGGGGTTCAAGGGGTGGGATAGGGAGTTAATAGGAAAAGGGTTAAATGATATAGCAGAGGTTTTATTAATATAATGATGGGTTGGGATTAATATAATGGTGGTTTGGGGGATTAATAAATGTGGTGTTAGGTCCCTATATTACTAATTTAGCCCCTTATTGTTATTAGTGTAGCCCCCTTACTGTTATTATTGTAGCCCCTCTAACCCCAATATTGTTATTATTGTGCCCTTACATTGTTATTGTTAGGTCGGCTAGGATTACATTGTGGCCCCATGGACTCCTATATATAGAAAGGAGGTTTTGTAATTTGTATCATCCAGGAATTGTTCATTCATGTAATGTATTGGAGGTTGCCCCCTCGAAGTGGCTTATTTCTAAGGCATTGATATCTCTTTTCTTCTATTTTTGGAGCTGGTTTCACAACATTTGGTATCAGAGCTTTGGATTCTAGGGTTTCGCTGCTCCAAACAAGTCAGCATGGAAATTTTGCTATAATTGTTTTTCTACGAAGGTTCAGAAGATGAAATTTTTAGAGTACGAAGCTGAAATCTTGAGGAACATAGTCGCAAAATTTCAGAGCTTGGTTCAGAATATTTTCGGATATATGATCTGTGGAAGTTAGGTCTTTTTGTAGGCTCCTCAATTTAACCTAAACATGTCATCGCGGAATTTTCGCTATAATTTTTTTTCTACGAAGGCTCAGAATCTGAAATTTTTAGAGGGTGAAGCCAAACGCCTGAGGAATATCTTCGCAAAATTTCAGATCTTGGGTCACAATATTTTCGGAGATATGGTCTGTGGAAGTTAGGAAATTTTTAGGCTCCCGAATTTCATCTCAAAGAGGTGATCGTGGTAAAATATTCATAACTCTCTCTCTGAGCATCGGATTGGAATTCTGTAAAAAGTTGACGCACGAAAACAGAATTTAGTTTCCTATATATCAATTTCAGAGCCGAAGGAGGAAGCAGTGATACGTGGCAAGTCATAAAAGTTTTCTCTACTGAACCAGTCCATAATTAGGTCATCGTAGGAGATTGGGTACAACTTTGCCTTCAAGAATCTAAATCAGTTCAGACTTGTGGAATTTGAAAGAGGATTCAGAGGGCTACTGCAGTACCAAATTTCAGATATTGAAGATCCAAAATCATAGAGATAATTCAGTTTCAATATCGCACTCCTCAAAAGCAAGAAAAAGGTGTGTATTTTTTTTCAAATTACATAAGTCTCGTTTGAAAAAAAATAGTTGGAATTTATTTCAAGGGCATATTGAAGAATAGATATCAGTATTGGGTTCTAAAATGACCCCTAAAAATAATTCAGCACCCATTAAGCCTTCAAAAGGTTCTACTATGACTCATGAAGACGAAGAAACACAACATGAGATATCAAATTTACAAGAGCAAGTGCAGCAAATTTCGCTATCGCAAAGAGCAACAAAAAATAAAATGGATGTTTTGATGAAAGGCGTGGAAACTAAGATGGATGGTTTGAAGAAACGCGTGGAAGCTAAGATGAATGGTTTGGAAGCTAAGATGTAAGGCATGGAAGTGGGCATGGAAGCTAAGATGGACGGCATGGAAGCTAAGATCGATGAAAAAATGGAAAACATAAAAGTAGACATCGAAGGTTTGGCAAAGTTGATACAAGAAATGTTTCCTAATGGCGAAAATATAGTAGAGGAAACTCATGATAAGAACAAAATAAATTTTGATCATGATTTCATAAACTCTAATGTTGGACGGAAGAAACACCATATTCCAAATATGGATATGAGGAAGTCTGATGGCAAGGATCCCGTAACATGGATACTACAGATGGAGCAATATTTTGATCTCCATAATGTGCAAAACACACAAAAGGTACGCATTGCAACTTTACATTTAGAACAAAATACATTTGTATGGTATCGATGGCTTTGCTCCCGTAAAAAAATTGTCACTTGGTCAATTTTTATGGAGAAAATGATAGCACATTATGAGGATACAAAGAGCAACACCTTCTTTAGCCAATTGATAAATCTCAAACAAAAGGGTTTAGTGGGGGAGCACATTGAGGACTTCCAAAAATTGAATATAAGGGTAACTGATATTCCAGAGGAACAGAGGATTGATCTCTTCATAGGTACTTTAAAGGATAACATCCAACATGAAGTTCGCGTTTTGGAACCTGATTCATTGGAGAAGGCATTCAGGTTGGCAAGAAAAAATTAATGTAAAATTATGGCGACAAGGAAGCCTACCACTCACTTCTATAAAGAGGGAAGTGTTGCTACTCCTAAATTTCCATAACCTACAAGGTTGACACCACAACAATTGGAAGAAAAAAGAGAAAAAGGGCTTTGCTACAGTTGTGATAGAAAATACACTAAAGGTCATAACTGTGCTGAGAAGAAATTATTTTACATAGATTGTAAAGAGGAAGAAGAAAATGAACAAGAAGAGGATATACACCAGGAACCAACCCTAGAAGAGGAAGAAATGAGTCTGACCGTATCATGTAATGCATTGGCAGGAATTAACACTCCTCAAACTCTCAAGATAGAAGGACATATCAAGAAGAAAAAGGTAATAGTGTTGATTGATTTAGCTAGTACCCATAATTTTATTCATTGTAAGGTAGCCAAGGAATTGAATTGTTTCCTATAGCCAGCACCAAAATGTCAAGTGATGGTTGCAAATGGAGGAACTATAAATTGCTCTGAAAAATTCCATAATATCAAGCTAACCATGGGGGAATATGTATTGAATAGTCTAATGCTTTCCATTCCTATGGGAGGTGTTGATGTTGTACTAGGAATACAATGGTTACAATCTTTGGGGACGGTAGCTTTTAATTTTCAAGAACTTTTCTTGAATTTTTTTCATAAGGAAAGGAATTCTAATTATGGGGTATCGCAGGGAAGCCGGGAAAGATAATAAGCTCTAGTGTCATGAAAAAACTTCTGAAGAAATAACAATGAGGCGTAATTTCACAATTATGCTCACTAGATGTTCCAACATCAAAATCATCTATTTCTGCAGATCTCCAAAAAGTCTTGGACAATCATTCCAAGGTGTTTGAAACTCCCAAAAGACTCCCACCTATTCGAGATCGTGATCATGCTATTCATTTGATTCCAGGAAGTGTTCCTCCAAACATCAAGCCTTATAGATATCCTTATGTCCAAAAGAGCGAAATTGAACATATGATTGCAGAAATATTAGAGGCTGGTATAATTCAACTTAGTCAAAGTTCCTTCTCTGCTCCAGTAGTATTGGTGCATAAGAAGGATGTATTATGGCACATGTGTCCGGATTACTCAATAAGCTCACCATTAAAGATAAATTTCCCATTCCTGTGATTGATGAATTATTGGATGAATTACATGGAGCAGTTTATTTTACCAAGTTGGATCTTCATTCAGGATATCATCAAATTAGAATGAAGACTGAAGATATTCCAAAAACAACATTTCGAGCTCGTGAGGGTCATTATGAATTTTTGGTCATGCCTTTAGGCCTTACCAATGCACCTTCTACATTTCAAGGGTTGATTAATTCCATTTTCAAACACTTCCTTAGAAAAATTGTGCTAGTATTTTTTGATGATATACTAATCTACAGCAGGTCTTGGAAGGATCATGTTCAACATGTTGACAGGGTGCTCAAACTATTGCAGGAGAAACAATTATATGCAAAATCATCCAAATGTTTCATTGGAGTACAAGAGGTGGAATATTTGGGTCATATTGTATCTCACGAGGGTGTTAAGGTAGACCCTAACAAAATTAAATCCATTAAGGAATGGAAAGTCCCCACAACTATAAAGCAGTTGTGAGGATTTCTCAGTTTAACAAGGTATTATCGCACACTTCTCCTTTGGAATTGCACACTTCTCCTTTAGGAGGACACTCAGGATTTTTAAAAACTTACCACAGGGTGAAGAAATATTTTTTTTCGGATGGCCTTAAATCTGATATTCAAAATTTTGTGGCGGAATGTTTGGTTTGCCGGAAAAATAAAGTTGATACAATTAAGACCCCGAGTCTTCTATAACCTTTTTCCATTCCAAGTCAATGTTGGGAGGAGATTTCAATGGATTTTATCACAGGTTTACCTAAGTTCGAAGGAAAGAGTGTCATCATGGTGGTAGTTGATATACTTACCAAGTATGCACACTTTTGTGCATTATCTCATCCATTTAAAGAAAGTACAGTTGCTACTACATTTATGGAAACAATTCAAAAGCTACATGGAAACCCAAAGGTTATTGTGAGCGACAGAGATCCCATTTTTACTGGAAATTTTTGGACGGAGTTATTTTCTTGTTTGGGTACTCAATTAGCCCATAGCTCAACTTATCATCATCAATCCAATGGTCAAACTGAGATAGTGAATAAATGTTTGGAAGGATATCTTCGTTGTTTTGTATCCGATAAACAAACATAATGGGTCAAGTGGTTACCTCTTGCTGAATGGTGGTATAACACTTCCTTTCATACTGCAGCAAAAATTACCCCATTTATGGCACTTTATGGATATCATCCACCTTCCATCACATCATATTTAAGAGAAAATTCTAAGGTTCAAGCAGTGGAAGATCACATCGAGCATCGACAAGAAGTTCTCCAACTCTTAAAGGATAACCTAAATTTGGCACAAAATCGAATGAAACAACAAGCAGATCAACATTGCAGTGAGAGAAGTTTTGATGTAGGAGACTAGGTATTTTTACGGCTACAACCATACAAAAAAATATCCCTCAAGCAAGCTAAGAAGTATAATAAATTATCACCAAAGTACTATGGTCCATACAAGGTGTTGCAAAAGATTGGTACTATGGAATACAAATTGGAGCTTCTTGCTTCTTCGCGAGCGCATCCAATTTTCCATGTTTCATGCTTAAACAAGGTTATAGGTGAAAATATTCCAGTTCAAACAAGATTGCCAGAACTTGATGAGGAAGGAAAAATCATATTGGAACCTGAAGCGGTCACAGAAACAAGAACTCAACAGCTACGAGATCGATCAATTTTAGAGTATCTCATCAAGTGGAAGAACTTACCCACTGAAGATTCTACATGGGAGGATGAGAATTTTATACAGAAGCACCCAGAGCTACTCAAGCATTGAGGAAAACACTTTTTGAAAGGAGAGGGGCATGTTAGGTCCCTATATTACTAGTTTAGCCCCTTATTGTTATTAGTGTAGCCCCCTTATTGTTATTATTGTAGCCCCTCTAACCCTAATATTGTTATTATTGTGCCCTTACATTGTTATTGCTAGGTCGGTTAGGATTACATTGTGGCCCCATGGACTCCTATATATAGAAAGGAGGTTTTGTCATTTGTATCATCCAAGAATTGTTCATTCATGTAATGTATTGGAGGTTTCCCCCTCGAATTGGCTTATTTCTAAGGCATTTCTATCTCTTTTCTTCTATTTTTGGATCCGGTTTCACAACATGTGATGGAATTAATATGCTAAGGGAGTTAATATGATGTGAATCGGGGATATTAATATAGAGTGGTAGAGATATATAATAAGCGAGGAATAATGTAAAGTGGATATATGTTAAAGGGAGTTTGGGAAATATGACAATGGGATATTTAGAAACATATCTAGGCATGATTTTTAAAATAATATTGGGGAAGGGTTTATATAGCGGGGCCCGTTTTATTTTAAATATTCAACAACTATGTAAAAGTGGATTTTACATGTTTTTAATGAAAGGATGTGAAATTAGTAAAGGGGAAGGGGTTTAAGTGAGGGAAAATGATATTTATCAAAAGGGAAAGGGTTTTTACAAGGGAAATGTGTTAGAATAAGGGAAAATGAAGAGGGGGGGATTTTTGGAATTAGGAAGTAGAAATTAGTAAGATATTAGTGATAAGAAACAAACCAATTGATGCTTTCCAATGTTTGTGAAATTAATCTACCTACCCTTCTTTTATCCTAACATTTTTATTTCCTTTATTGGGCGCACTTGAGCTTCCTGACCCTTTTATTTTCTTTTAATAAGAAAACTAATATATTTCTAACCTTATAACTTCCAATGGCTCAAATTAAACTGATGAGCTCATTTTATTCTCTATCTAACTACTGATCTGTTAAGATTAAATGGTTTGGCCAAATATTTATTCACTAACTATCATGACATGAAATTTAAAGCATGAATAATCAAGATTAAACTGTATGATTATCATGAATTGTGGCATTTTGGACAAGCTACACACAATTTTATTTGCATAAAGTAAACTAAAGTAGTGGATTTTGAATGTGTGACACTTTCATGATCTCATTTTTATCTCTTTTTGTGGGGTTTATTTTTTTATATCCTTTTTTGATCTTTTTCTTTTGGTCCTTTGATTGTTCTTTTAGGACCTACCCTCTTTTGATTTTTCAAATATGGAAAAACATTTGCAGAAAGCAAAGGTACATATAATATTACAAGGTTTACAATATTCAATTCAAAATTATGAGTCCTATTATTATAGGACCATAACAGGATCGAGAAGGTATAGGATATGACCAAGAGGGGCTAAGAGATTGCACTACATCTATATGGTCACAATATCTTGTTTGTATCTTGTACTACTGGATGTATGATGGCCATTATCCCTCGTATGGGAGCCCTAGACTATTATATTATATGTTGTTTAATATAATGCAGTTGGGTTGAAAAATTATAAAAAAAATTCTATAATCTGTGCATATGTGATTTACTGTTGTTTATATTCCACTGTGCAAAGTAGTATCGTTGAGAATCTTGGTTTGGTGGCGTAAGATATTTTAAGATTCTAACCTAGACCCAAGATCGTGGAAAATCAACAACTTACTCATATCGATCTTTGGAATATGGTGGGTCTTAAATCCAACATTAGAGTCTATGAAATCATCATTAACATGTTTTTTATTCTCATCGTGAGTTTTATATAATTCCTTTTCTTAATTAGGAAGCATTTATTGTAGCAACTTTGTCAAACCTTCCTTCAAACCTTCCATGTCTGCTTTTAAACAATTATTCAAATCTTCCATGCTGCCTTTACTTTTTTCTTCTATACCATCCATCTTAGCTTCCATACAATTTTTCAAACCATCTATCTTAGATTACATTTCATTTTTGGTTACTCTTTGCAAGAGTGAATTTTTTTGCACTTACTCTCATAATTTAGATATGTCATGTTGCATTTTTTCCTCTTCATGCGTCCTAGTAGAGGTTTCAAAGGACTTAATGGGTGTAGAATTATTTTGTTTGGGAGGAAAATTAGACCAAATACTGATATATATGCTTCAATATTCCCTTTCAATCACTTCAAACTGATTTTTCAAACAAGACTTGTGCAAAAATTTAAACAGATACACATTCTTTTATTGCTTTGTAGGAGCTCGATATTGAATCTATTGTATCTCTGTAATTTTGGATCTCCAAGCTCTAAAATTTTATCCTATGGTAGCCCTATAAGTCTTATTTTCAATCCCACAGGTCATACTGATATTGAAGTATTCAACAAAGAGTTAGGCCCAATATCCCACAATGACCTTATTATAGACTAGTTCAACAAAACAGACTTGTACGGATTGCCTTGTGTCATTGTTTCTACCTTCAGCCTTGAAATTTATATACAAAACACTACATTATGTGTAATTTCTTACATAATTCAAATTTGATGTATGAAACAAAAGTTATGACAATTTTACCTAGGTCACCTGTTTGAGGCTAAATATTGGAGCCTGCAAAAACCCTAGACTCCCTGAATCATATCTCCAAAAATATAGCGAACCAATATCTGAAATTGTTACAACATGTTCACCAATATTTCGGCTCCACATGGTCGAAATTTCAGGTTAGGAATTATCATAGAGAAAAGTTATAGAAAAAATTCCACAATGGCCTGTTTGAAGAAGCGAAACCTTAGAATCCAAAGCTCTGAAACCAAATGTTATGTAACCAACTCACAAAACAATAGAATTAATAGATCAATGAATTAAAAAATATCATCTTCGAGAGGGGGATTCTGCTTTACATTACCCAAATAAAAAATTCTTGGATGATTCAAATGACAAAACCTCCTTTCTATATATAGGAGTCTAAGGGGTCACAACATAATCAGGGCTGATATAACAATAATAATGTAAGAGAAAAACAATAGCAATGGTGGGCTTCTATGGGGAAAAATAATAACAATATGGGGATTACATGGGAACAACAATAAAAATATGGGGGTTACACTAACAATAACAATAAGGGCATACACTAGTATTATAGGGACCTAACATCTTGTTTTGATACATCTAATGAAAAGAAAGGGAATAAGAATGAATTTTCTCAAGTCAATTGATCTGAATGTGATCGAATAAAGTGCTTCGGTAGTTTGATTAGTTTTTCCTTTAGATTGACTGTTAAATGAAGAAAGTTTTTAAATGAAAGACGACATAAACCAACAGCAAATAAATGATTAAATCAAAACAATAAACAGAGAGAATAAAAAGAAAACAGTTGATTACGGAGTTCGTCCCTGGTGGACTACATCTCTGGGTTCACTTTCAAGTGGGTGTCCGTTTTATTAGGATTGATATTGAGGAATTTATTTACACAGAAATGAATCAGAATGACTGTGCTCACAGGCACTTCTGGACTCTGTAAACGGAAATTACTCTCTCTTGCCTTTCTGATGCCTATCTCTGTGCTCAATTCTGACACCCGATGGCTGAGCAATGTTGCAAACAAAACTGCCTATGTCCTGCTGAAACTAAACTCAAAATACACAATATCCTTTGATTGAATTTGTCATTATTTATATAAGCCACATTCAAACCTCTAAAATCCAAATTTAGAATATGGTTGAGATTTTGGTGTGATAAGGGTCTCGAACCCTATCTCCTATTGAATACCCAGGATAAAGGAGCTTAACCTTAATGCTGATATAAATTGTGAAAACCCAAATATAAACCATATCATAAAAATCTTAGCCATTCGGGCTAACTAACCGGGTAGAGGTTTTAACTTCTAGCATGTGACAGATTTGGTTTTTCGGCGATTAAGGTCGTGTCCGACGATTACGGTCTTCATCCCGGTGGTTCGGCTTACCCTTATCCGCCACCACATTCACATAGTTAATATCCTGACGATCTTTGTGTGGTTTACAACTGGCGGATTTGGCTTAACCAGCTGCGGTCTTTAAACCTATCACATGTTTTAGACTCGGACACGGTCTATGCAGCATTTAGTGCTATTTTATTTTATTTGTTTTATTCCATAGTCCGTGAGTGGCTTTTATCTTTTTCCTTAGGTTTTTTACCAAGGAATATTTGCGCTAGGAATAGACTTAGGTTTAGAGATAGGTTTCAATGTTTATTTGTTTAGGTTTTAGGCTTAATTCTTAGGTTTTAGATGCATAGTTCTAGGATTAGACCTTAGGATTTATGATTAGGTCTTAGCACTTAGGTGTTAGTTCTAGGACCATTACATCACCATGAACCTTATACATCAAATTAAACCTTTACAAGCCATGAACCTGACCATGATCAATTTTAAGGACATTTTCTTCGGGCGACACTGATGAAACTAGTGGATTGGAGACTGAACTGGACGTCGATTGTACTTGGAACTCTGTCGATCTGTACTGATCAAGATCCTCCTAGCTCATCAATATTGATGATTATTTAGAGTTGGAGGAAAATGAGTCATTTAAGTCATTATCAATTCCTCATACTCTTAATAATTCTTGTAAGATTTTAAATGAGGACTCTCCTTTTACTGATATTTCTATTGAAGAGTGTCATTTTGGAACCTCACCTAATCATGATGAATTTTCCATTCATATTTATGTCTCTAATGTGCTTCAAATTCCATTTTTTTAATCCTAATCTTGAGCTTCCATTATTTCCACAAGTAGAAGCTTCCATTGATATTGTTTGTATTATTCTAGCCAATACTTGTGGGAGAGAAATTATTTAAAACAAGTCCCAACTATGTTGTATCACTAGCTATAATAATACTATAAATAATGATTTGATTTTATTAAATTTTCTTCATTTTTAAGGCCATTTTCAGATGTATATACTTCTTTCATTTCTCAATTCTTAGATATCCTTTGTTGGCATAGAACAATTATACCATTAGTGGAATTTTGAGGTCTAAAATGGCTCTCTTAAAGAAATTATAAAATAATAGTGGAAATAATAAAATGATATTAGATTACATCACCAAAATTTAGAGGGAAAAATACAAAAAACTACTTTTTCAACTCGTATTTTGAACTTCTCCCTATGAGTTTACTTAAATTTCAAGTCAGAAAGTCATTAGATGCAGAATTTGATTCCTCATCCAACGACTACCCACGTTGCATACTTTCAATGGACCCTACTACATGAAAAATGAGAAATACATGAAAAACGTGATTGCAATCACGTTTTTTGATGTATTTCTCATTTTTGGTATAAAGAAGTACATCGAAAGTATGCAACTTGAGTACCTGTTGGATGAGGAATTAAATTTTGCATCCAACGAGTACTCCCGCTCAAAATTTGGGTGAAACATTAAAGAAATAAGTTGAATTTAAGTAGATTTATTATTTTATTATTGTTTATTCTTTTTACCTTTTTACCTCAAAAATGGTGAATCATTCTCCATGGTTGACATCATCATCTTGAATCCTATTGGTTCTTATAAAGTTAATTTTGTTTGTACATTTTTCTTAGGAGGCCGATTTTAGACCTCAAAAGTTCTCTAATGATTGAACACTAGCATAATGCATTAATGGTTAAATTTGAAAAAGAAATTCAAAGCATTAGTTTTGAGCATAAAGAGTTTTTACTTTTTCAATTTCATTTGATGTTCACATCTTATCAACTTACTCTTTCTTCTAAAATTCAATTTTCACATGAACCAACACTTGCGAGTGCACTAATACAATGTGACCAATGATTTAACACATCTAAATATATTCTCAATTAGTCATTAATTTTCCATCCTTTCTTCCAAGATCCTTTTGAAAGTTTCTTATAGAATCCATTTCAACAAAATATTTCTAATGGTGTGCTTCATTTACATAAAACAAACAATTTTATGCAGGCTCTAGCACCCGAACAAACATAACTAGAGTCTATTTTGTTATCCTCTCTTCTTACAAATCCACTTCAATCATTGAATAAGACCCATCCATATTTTTATGATCCCATAGGGTTCTAGTTGGAAGACACTTTTCAAGAGAGGGTGATTGTAAATAATTTTGTTTTTGTAGATACGTTAACAATAAATGTACATATTGCATTCATGTTTATATTTGTTAGTTTAATAACATTTTTACTTTTATTACTGATTTTTTATATGTACATATGTCCAAGGAAAAATCTAATTGAATAGATTCATTGGAATTATGATTTTACTTAGTTTTAAATCTTCTCTTGTGGCTTAGGATTAGCAATAGGATTATTTTTGTTAGATTAATTTCATTTTATTTTTCCATTAATATTTCAGATTTTCAATAAGCATGTAGTGAGCCCAAATTTTTTTATTGGTATTCACTCCATTTCCTAACCAAGAGTGTTTAAAAGAAAATTCTTGCTTAAGGTTTTACTTCTGAATCGATTATACATGTTTGTAATGCACTTGATTATCATGCTTCACCACATTATTGAAATTACTATCTGCAAAGGAAATTATGAATGATGAAGCTCTAAAAAATTGCCGCAACTGTGACTTTTTGAAAATGTCAATGTTCCAACCTGAAATCATTATAATGGATTTTACCATTCTTGTTCTGAAACATAAATGTGAATGCAAAGTGATCACTCATTACTTAGCATTTAATTTAGATTGAATAAATGGGTGATTTTGAACATATGCAAATTTTGAGGAAAGTGTATGGGAGAATGTTAAGTTCTATAAGTTAAACAATCAAATTCTTGTATGTAGCCATATATATTTTCATTCTCATTGGCTGTTAGTCTTTTCATTCACGAATTTTTTTTCTCTTTTAGTCACATTTTGTTTCTTATTTCTATTGTGTTTTTTTTTCTTTTTTCTTTTTTTTGCTGAGACTTCATTGTCTTAATTTGGGGCCTTGATTTTGCTAACAAATTAAATTATAATTATAATTATGTGAGCAAATAACATTTTAAAAAGTCACAAACATTTTTAGGGAAGTATTCATTTTCTCATTAGAATTTTTATTTTTTATTCTTTGTACTACAAGTCGCTTTGATTTATTTCTTCTGCTTTGTGAATTTGCAAGATGAGTGATGATCATATTTTACCTCTTTTATTGATGCAGAGGTAACAAGAGGCTTGGAATTTTGTTTCTCTGTTTTCTGACATTTTAAATGTCTAATACAATATGGGGTGTTGAAGGAAAATGAAAATCATAAATAAGTTTGCAACTATTACATAAATAACTCTGTCATAGTCTAACTAGACTACTTTTTCGCCCTGAAAATCATGGACATGCTGGTAAGATTTTAAGAAAATCTGGCAGGGATTTTTATAAATCTACGTTATAACTATCAAACTTTAATATTTTAGGTGTCTTAGAGGTTTTTGATGGTGCTGAATCCATTTCAACCATAAAAATCATGATTCAAACACTATCACTGTAAGGTTTCTTAAATTTTTTTGGCCCAGATTCCGACCAATTTTAACTGTCCGATCAATTCCTCCATCTCGTTAAACAATAGTCCATTACCAGGGGTTTGCGTTTTGTAACATTTTACATTTGCTAAAGTTGAGACTTAGTTGATTCCGAGATTTAGACTTTCTTTAATACGTTATGTGTATTTTTATAAGGCAAGCTCGCTCATTCCTCTATTTCTCAGTACGTTGCCTGGCGTATAAACTCCAACCCTTTACTTTATGCATGCGTTACTTTCAGTCGAGCTCCTTTTAGCGGGATGACGTGTTCAGATCCCACACAAAGGTGCACACCGCGATAGATGATTGGTTCTGGCCGCCATATCATAGCAATTGCCATCTTTCTGATCATAGCCAAGAGAATTTGATTTTATTTCCTTTTCAAATTACCAAGATCAACCCAGCAGGATAACTGATCACACATGGATCTCTCATTTTGTGTTTTCATTGGTCATCCATTTTTTTCCTTCCACATGGGCCCAACACTTTGTCCCCCCGGCCATCCTTTAGACGTATTCTTTATATCTTCTGGGTTTTAGTTTCCGGGTTGACGTGAGCAAAAGGTGGGCCCATTTCCATATGGCGTCTCCTCATAATCGTTTTTTCACGTTTGGTTTTACCTACATGCCACATCATCTCAGTTATTTTTCCCAAGAAATATCACTCATACCCATTTCTATTTCCTCTAGGATGATGTGGACGAATTGTCCCCGTTTTCTTCGCTTTATTCTCTTATCACGCATCCTGCTAGTACATAACTTGGACGTCTTATCCTTGGCCATTCCTCATTTTCATTTCTTGCATGCATCCTGGAATTTCTTAGCGGGTTTGCTCAACTTGTTTTTGTGTGCCTTTGTTTCATTTTTATTAGAGTTTCACACATTTCACTTTACATGTCAACCCACTACTTCTAGCTTGGAGTTTTTATTGATTGTGTTTTTTTTTAACCATGGTGAATCGGTAACTCTTTAGACTTTATTGATTGTGTTTTAATAAGTGTCGGGATAGAAAGCACTGGGACAACACCTTGTTCGCGGAATCCCTTTCATAAGTTCTCCTTTTCATCCTCTAGGGCATCACATTCCGGGATGACATTTGTATTCACTATGGTATCTGTAGGTCCCTATTTATTCATGTGGCAAGCATTCAAACTTACCTTTTGTGATTTTTTCACCGTCTCCTTTCCACATAATGCCAACAATCCTTCCCCGAAACTCTTAATATGCATATTTGTTTCTCTTTATGGGATCTTATTTTCAGGATGATTCAACCCACTCACATGACATTTCCACACACTCATATCACTTTTCATTAGACGTCAGACATTCTCCTCTTCCACGTCTGCCAAGTATCCAAGCCGTTTTCATTGCATCACTTTTGTGTCCCTTTCGCATTTTCATTTCCAGGTTGATGTAAGCAACCACAAGGCCTACCAACTCCGCTCGTTCGAATAAATTATAGCATATGTCATGTTTGAGCAGTACACATAATAACATAGAAAATCGATAAGCACACACGAAATACGCAAAGGTAATGTATCATGATTGATTTATATTTGATTTGTGATTCCCTTGTGATTTTAATATATATATACATTTTCAAATATATATCCTCTCTAATGATCCTCACGCAAAGTTGTAAGTCCTTTTCATTTATATATCCACAAACCACTATGCATAAGTTGGAACTTTGGTTTTAATTTCATAGGATTTTATATAAACATTCTAGCTAGTATACAATTAGAAAAAGGTAAAGAGAATAATTTCAACTGCAACACAAATCGAAGCACAATTTCATTCTTATTCCTCATGGATTTTAGTTTCTTTGAGCATGAGTTATTTCTTTTTTAGTTTAATTAGGGGAGGGACGCCATTACTTGGGCGCCCTCCATTCCATGTCCGCAAACCACGTGGCCAGCACCACAGACGTTGTACGACACTTGCCAGCTCTGCTCGTTGACGTGTTTTGGTGGGTGAGGGACTTAAATTCGATTTCCTGCTATACTTCTAGGGTTTCAAAATACCTGTTTTGCAACATGGGTTCCTCACCCTGTGCATTTCTGTTCGGGGCGGGTTGTTGCTCAGAGAGCTCCGCCGGTGGCTGCGCGCTGTGTCGCCAGCGCTGGTGCATGCCTGCTTCCCTTGTTGACCAGATGCTCGCGGTTTCTGTTGAACTTCGGATGCCTTGTTGGTTTGTCACTCTTTCGTTGATGTTGCTCCTGCGCCCTGCAGTGGACATGTTTGGCTCCTGCGACTGCCATAGCTTGCTCCTCCACTGTGAAGTTGCCCTCCTCGACTGCTCAATGCTGTGGGGAGATGTTGACGGCTTCATCCCCTCTACTGGTTTGCAGAAGTACCATGATTTTAAGGTAATTTTTCGTTTTCGAAGGTTTTTTCGAGTGTAATTTTTGCAGAAGTTGTGTTTCTTGCATTTTCAAGGGTTTTTACAGAGATTTTGGCTAATTTATGCTATTTTCGAGGGTTTTGCAGGGATTTCCAAACTGTGGCGGGCTCTGGCTGTCAGTTCGCTCCTACATCGACGTTTTCCTCTGCATTTGGCGTGGCGTCTTCACCTCCTGGTAGGAAAATAATTCCTACCAGCCCATTGTTGTGTTTTTCAACACTTGAAAACATGTGTTTATGAACACTTCTAATCTACTTCGGTTCAATTTAGCTCTTATTCGGCCTGTTTGTTCATGGCACTGGTTTTGGCACTGTTTGTTCTTCTTCCTATTTAGTTTAGGGTCTAGGGTTTTTGTGCACATGTGCCTTTCTCGATTCTGTGATATGCATGTGTATACCTCTATGTTTGCTGCAATACTTGGTTGTATGTATATTTGCCGAGATACTGGTAAATCTGTGTATGTGAAATACTTCGTTGTGTACGTGTATGTTTGCCGAGCTGAGATACTTGTATATCTGTGTATGTTTGCTGAAATACTCGGGTGTGTATGTGAATGTTCGCCGAGCCGATATAGTCGTATATCTGTGTATGTTGGTTGATGTTTGCTGAAATACTTCGTTAAAGGTGGGATTTCCGACATCATGTTAAAGGAATGGACAATGATAAGAGGGAAACTTCCCCTCAAATTTCTCACTGGTATAAAAATCGTCCGACTGGAAATCCCACCTCCACGGAAAACATTATGATCTCTCTCATTTACAGGACGGAATCTTACGAGGGGCAAAGGATGGAACCTGCTAGCTCATACTGTGGTCAATTCACTAGTGATTGTGCAAAGACTGGAAACTCAGATACGAAGCTTGTTATCAAGCAGGCTTGTTAGGGTTTTATATCTTTTGGATATTTCTGGAATTTGTGATTCTATAGCATTTGAAAGTGTTGAAATTATTTGGCATAAAAAAAATTAGAAATATCTAAGAATTTGATGTAGAGGTTAATTGTTTGATCTCATTTCTATTCTTCATATTTTGGGATATTGGGGAAATTTGAAATGGTTTGATACTATTCTGATTAACCAGTTAATTGTTTAACCTCATTACTACTACTGTTCCACATATTTTTAGATATTCTCCAAATCTACCCATACCTTATTTTTAGATATTCTCCAAATCTACCAATACCCTATTTTTAGATATTCTCGAAATCTACCAATACCATACCCACTTTCTCATTGCCTATTTGAATGGAATAAACTTTTATATTTTTCAGTTTATCCTGCTTTGAATAAAATAAGCTAAATTTTTGTTAAGAGATTCTTTTCCTGAACATTTTGTTCACATTCCAGCACCAAATGTCAAAATGATGATTCAAATTGTGGCATGGAGGGTTTTTATATACTTTCATATTAACCAGGTAAGGAAGGTTTTAATATCTTCTCATATTAACCAAATTTGAATAAATTTGAAGTTATAGAAAAGTTAGGAAGACAAACCACTTTGTCCCTTACTGATCTCTAAGTTAGGAAGACAAACCACATCGCATTTGACTAAGTTAAACCTCTTATTTCTTGTTTGAGTTCTCTGCATGTCGTTCTTTCTTTTATAATTTCCAGGTTATCTTTTGTTCTGACTGATCTAAGTTGGGAAGACAAACCTTTATAAACCTAATTGATCTCCAAATTTTTTAAAACCAACTGATCTCTGAGTTAGGAAGACAAAACACGTTACATTTGACTAAGTTAAACCTACATATATGTGAGTTGGGAATACAAACCACATCAAATTTGACTAAGCTAAACCTACGGATCTGTGAGTTGGGAATACAAACCACATCACATTTGACTAAGTTAAACCTTTTATTGCTGGTATGAATTCTTTGTTTTCCGTTCTTTCTTTTGCTAGTTTGTTTTTACCAACCTTCTTTTTCAATAAGGTGTAAGGGAATGGCAGGCAGTGTGATTGAACCACTGACACTGGAGTGTACTGTCTCTGGGATTTGTAATCTGCATGTTTAACTCTGTTTCTATTGCACTAACTGTTGCAGTTTTGGAATCGATTGTTTGAACTAACTGTTATTCATAACTGCTGTTCTAGAAACATGGGACTAATTGTCCATTCAACTTAATCTTAATCGTTTGAAACATGGTACTAATTTTGAATTCAACCTGGGACTAATTGTCCATTCAATTCAACTTAATCCATTCTAAAAATATGGGACTAATTGTCCATTCAACTAAATCTTACACGTTTAAAACATGGGACTAATTAATCGATTTTAGAAACATGGGACTAATTATCCATTCAACTTAATTGATTCTAAAAACATGGGATTAATTATCCATTCAACTTAATCTTGCCTGTTTGAATGGGATTAATTATCCATTCAACTTAATCTTACCTTTTTAAATTTATATGGGTTTTACAATTAGTCCTTGGCTACTATTAGTTATTTTTCTCTGTTGCATTTTCTGTTGCTACTAACTGTTA
>JAXQQM020063358.1:0-24335 GCA_034641835.2 Pinus albicaulis
GTAGACCTATTCTCAAGTAGTGTTCCATGGGAGGAGGAAACCACTACCTACACAGGGAGATCCGTGGCTCATCAACTTAACCACTTCCTGTGACTCATCCTTGAGGTGGTTAGAAGGAAACTTCCACCTCTATTTGTTAAAAAAAATTCCCAAAACAGCTGGCGCGGGCACTACACAGAGACAGAGCACCAGGTGGCACGGGTTCTTGTGTAAATCCTCCATATTAGCATGAGGGGTGAACTGGCTACCCGCACCAAGGCCAAAACATAGGTTTTTGTGTGCTTTCTGAGGAAATGTTCAACAGGAGAAATGATGTACTTATGTAGAAGGATGCAAAGAAGGTGTTTGAAAAGTATGACACTACTCACAAGTCACGGGAAAGACCCTCCAATATGCGGGGTGAGGGATTGCAGGGATGGTGACAAAATGCTGTGTAACAAATGCCCCCTAAAGCATGAGGTCTAGGAGAGAGGGAGGGGTGAAATTATTAATGAGAACATGTTTGACCCAAACACTGCTGTCAGAAACCTGCAAGTACGAATACAACTGATACATATGATACATGACATGTGGCATGGGTGCAGCCATCCATAATAGAATACATAAAAAATGAGATCTAAGGTATGGACACAGTCGTCCAGCAGTAGGGATCAACAAACAGACGCAGGTATGGTCGTATCCATCCAATCAAGAGAGTCATATAACGATTCATAGTAATCCACAAAGAACTCATAGCCTGGATTTCATCAGACAAAACCCAGGGTCTTGTGCTCCATATCGACCCGAACAAAGTACAAATTCGAGCACGCGAATATGTGAGCTGAAGTCGAACATGCAAGAAAATCGTCTGATTACCAGCCAATGATGAAAACCGTTAACAGACGTGAGAGAAACCACCAATAATGAAAATGGCTCTCAAGGTATGAAAGGTACAATCCACGGAATATGAACAGTGATCTGATGTCGAACACCCACGGAGTCAATCGATCGAAGGCCAATGATGTGGACCTTACGTCAAATGCGAAGAACCTGCCATTGAGGCATGCAGGCTCCAAGGTACCTGAAGGGAGTCTCTAAATCAACTTCCTAGATAATGAGCTGGAGTCGACAGGAAGTGACCTTGATCGAAGGTGGGCCATAATGTTTCCCACATCATCGACACAAGACAGAGGAATATGATGTTTGTGAATCAAAACCAACAGAGAATCAGAAGGAGGTCGAAAAATTATCTTGAACATATGGGCTGCACGACACTGGATTTGGCAGTATTTGACATCAAGGGATCTGAGGTCATGGTGACATGGCAAAGAGCAGATGAGAGGTCAAAAGATATTACCCAAACCCATGGAGGTAAACAAATAATGAGATGAGATGTCCCCAACCCGACACGAATATAGACAAGTGCCATGTTCAAGAGCGACATATTGCCAACACGACTACAATCTAGTTCCATTTTCTCCCACCATTTCTGGCGAGTACCCCAATTATTTTTTAAAACAAGCTTGAAGGGGATAGCATATGCTTGTGATGTAAGTTTTTCCTTCGGACAAATCCAACCTAGTATATTTTACAAGCCCTAGGAAGGAGGAACTCGAGTAACGTCATAAAGACGGAGTTCGATGTCATCAGTTTTTAACGAGTCTGACAAAGGAAGAACTCGGCATCTTTTCATGTTTAGAGAGTTTGAAAAGAAAGCGGAAAAGAAAACTCCAACAGTCCCTTTTCGTAGGTAGTCTCACAGATCCGAAAAGGTAGAAAACTGTGTCTGAGAGAACCTCTTAGTCACGATGGGTTAAGGTATTCCTTTTTCGTAAATAATACATCCCAACCCGAAAAAGGGGTAACCGTATACTAGGTAGATATCGTTTCGCAGCCAATTTAACAAGTTCAAAACGATAAGCGACTCGGCAATCTTTTTAGTTTTAGAGAGTCAGAAAAGAGCTGAAAGGTCACTCCAGTAGTGAATTTCTCATGTTTTTACCGAGTCAAAAAAGTATAAAATACAACTCGTTTCTCCATCATTACCATGCGAAAACCTGTCGCTGCACAAAAACACGTGTGTAAAACGTATTCCTCAAAAATAATATCATAAAATAATCGACAAATATGTTTTAAAACCCAATTTAAGATTTTGAAAAGTTATAAAATACCATAAGTGGTAAAAACTATTTACTTTTCACTTTTACCTCTTTGCAGAGCAACAGTGACCTGTTTTCCTTGCGATCTTGTGGTGACGATTGCGAGCGATCCAGTGAGCCAATCCTGATTCCGTCAGTTTTAGGTAAGATTCGACACCATTTTCCATCTTTTGAGCTAAATTTTATTACCTTTAATTGTCATTTTGAATCCTTTAGGGGAGGATTTGTCAAAACTAGGGCATCGCAGTTGGCACAGGTTTTGGGCATGGACCCGCGCCAATCAACCCTTTTGTTATCAAAATAGTCGCGCCAACCATGCAACCCAAAATCTGCCTAAATTTAAAGAAAATGCAACCATTTGATTACAAATTTTGATGCCTAAGAAGACTCACAATGCTCATATGAACAATGTATGCAGGTACCAAGCAGAAAAGATGGTACTTGAGTGGAAAGAGAGAGAACATAGTGAGGAGGATGAACTGGCCATGGAGAATGAAAAATGCATGAACGCCCTCAGAAACTGTGGGCTAAAGAAGTTCTTTCTAACACCGTGCCTCCGGGCTCAGCCAGAATTGCTTCAATATTTGATAAGCATTTTGGACGAGGATCAAGAAAAGTTTGTACTTCGGGATCAGGAGCTTGAACTCGGAGTCTCTGATGTGTATTTTATCACTGGATTGTTGCGTAGGGGTGCAGTCCCTATCTTGACCAGTACTTGTCCTTCCGAAGAAAGCATGGGAATGGTAATTGATAGGGTGTGCCGAGGGGCACGAAAAGGAACAGGGAGTGGCAAAGTGGACATCCAAATCGTCCCTGATCTGGCAATAAGAGTAGTGCTACACACTATCATGTGGGCTGCAGGATCACAAGCACTGCATGAGGCCACAAAGACACAACTACTCCTTGCCTGAGAGTGCATGAAACTGACCATATTCAACTGGGTCGAGGCTGTAACTATTAACATCAAGCGGCAGTTCACTAAGTGCAAGAAGGGAAAACTAAAGCATTTTGGGTACAGATCAATCTTGGTATCATTCTTCTTGGAATGATTAACCATATTCCAATGTCAAGAGGTTATTGTCCCGATGCCACGACCCACAGAGCCACGGATGGCTCGATGGGATGCACTGATTCCTAGAGCATGGGGTGGCCAACAGATGTCCTGGAGGCCAGAGTTTTTTTATTGGCTCTGACAACAACTGATTGTCATGGATGATTGGCCCTACGCTGGCACAGACTTCACCGGCGATCCAGACCTCCCGCTCTCAGAGGGAGAGGATTGGGACGAAGCGCTAGGTGAGACTCATTTTTTATTTTCATGAGTTTATAATTTTTGATATATATGCATGTTCTAACAGTTACTCTTATATGTATGCAGATGTTGGCCCAGAGCGACCTGCAGGTATGTCGCCAATAGCGAGGAAAAATTCTCGTGATTTTGATCCTCATGGTGAGGGCAGTGACGAGGAGATAGTACCGAACATGGAGGGGATCACCCGTGGGATTCCAGACTATGCTCGTTTTGATGATGTTCCTCGAGCCTATCAGAGGTACATTGTAGGGGTGCCGAGTCATATCCACCGCTTGCTGAGGTGGTTGGTACGGGTGGTGACATGCTATCATGAGCACCACGCCGATTAGGCACTTAGGCTTTATTCCCACACATTTTTGAGAGACATGTTGTCTCACGATGTAACTGAAACAAACATATATATTTTCTGGGTTTTTATGGTGCACACGTTGCAAACAATTGATATATATATATATATATATATATATATATATATATACATCTATTTTCTACATGGGTATATTTACATATGATGATGTTTTGTAAATTGCGCAAATGTCTATCTAGCACAACGTTAACTATTGCATCAGTTAATGTATTCATTCGTCTTGGTATATGTTGATATGTAATGAAATCAAAATTTCTTTCAAGTAAACGGATACGCAAATATAATCTCAAAATAAATGGGTTTCGAACCTAATAATGACCGTTAAGTTGACGAACAACAAGTTGCGAATCCAGATTCACAAGTAATGTGCGTATGCCGAGGTTAACTACCTCGGTTAATAGTTCCAAAATAGCACTATATTCAGTGACATTGTTTGTAGCTAGTCCTATACAAATACCTTGTAGATTAATCAACTCACCAATAGGATCATAAATTACCCAGGCTGCCGAAGACAAGTTCCTGGTACTGCGGGAAGCACCATCTGCGAAACCGACATAAGGGGAAATAGACATCTTCATAACAAACAAGACCCAATAAGCAGAAGAAGCTCAAAAAGCACATCAAACTAAAGCATGCAAAAAAATGAAAAAATCACCTATGTACACATATCATGCATGAATGACTCAAGCATAATAATTTTTCAGGTACAACCCATTTCTGGGCTATGCTAAGGGAAAACCTTCATAATAAATAAGCTCATAAGCCCCATTCTGTAACACACGTTTGACGATGTAGCACCCATGGTTGGAATTTACCTGCCCACAGCTTGTCATGATCTTAGTCGTACAGGAGAACAAGGTCACCTTCGATAAAAGAAAGAGGGCAAACTGTTTGGTCAAAATGAGCTTTGACTCACTTCTTCTGTGCTTCAATGACCAAGGCAGCTAAGCGACGAGTTTCATCCAATCTCTCTAAGTAGAGGAGATGTTCTTCCTCAAGCCAAGTATTAGGCAGTAATTCCACAGCTAGTTTGAGTGAAGGGATTTGACATTCAATAAGAAGAGTGGCTTCCAGACAATACACTAATGGAAACGGGGTAAATCTAGTCATACTCTTAATCGACGTTCAGTAAGCCCATAGATTTGAAAACAACATGAGATGCCAATTTGATTTATGGATCCCAATCGTTCATTGAAGCATAGTAACAAGAACTTTGTTTACGGATTCAACTTGGCCATTAGCTTGAGGGTAATAAGGCATTGAGTTGTCGTGATGTAGACCCAACTTAGATGTCAGCTCCACCATCATATAGTCTTGAAAATGAGAACTATGATCGATGATGATGGCTTGAGGGACACCAAACTGAGCAATAACATGATTGAATATGAATTGTGTCGTTGTCTTACAATCTGTAGCCAGTGTAGGCATTGCTTCGACCCATTTTGAAAAATAATCGATGGTGACGATCATATAGGCATGCCCCCCAGTTGAACAAGGGTTACACGTCATAAAATTGATTCTCCATTTGGCAAAAGTACCAACGGTAATGACAGGGTGTAAAGGAATAGGTGGTGTACGCATCTTGTGTTGATATATCTGGCATGCATGGCATTTGTGTACTACAGCAATGCAATTTTAAAAAATTGACAGCCAGAAATAACCAGCACGAAAATTGAAAATGGGGATGAGCCAAAGCCACCAATGGGAGCCACAACGATTCCAGACTAGTAGAAGAGATAAGGCAAATAAAAGACGTTGCTGAAGATGTCAGTGAAATACTGTATCATACCGCATATCAGATAATGCAAATCAGTAAGCAAAATTTGGACAGTATTGAAGGATTTGTATGAGATCAGGAATACAAATCATCTTCTGTTCTTGAAGAGCAAGATTCTATCCATAAAGATGGAGGAGAATGAAATAGTTGCTTCTCTCATATCGCGGATCAAGAATCTAAAGAAAAAATTGTCAAATATCAGTGAGATAGTAGCAGATGCAGATTTGGTCATGATTACCATGAATGGTATGACTGATGCTTACCAAATGTTAATCACTGGGATAAGTGCAAGAGAGAAAATCCCAAAGTTTGAAGAACTGACAGGAATACTAATGCAAGAACAAGAAAGAATATTGACTCCAAAACACCAGAGTGCAGATATTGCGTTAATGGCAAAGAAAAAATTCTTCAAAGAAAAAGGAAGTCCATCACAGCAAAACGAAGGAAATCCACAAAAAATACCGAATCAAGCTCAAGGTATGTATCCAAATAGAAACGACTCTATAGTAAAATGTTTTTATTGCAGAAAAAATTGTCATATGTCTAAGGAGTGCAGGAAAAAAAATTTCATGAAGAACAACTGAGACATAAAAGACATGCATGTCATTTCGCAAATGATGACAATATTCAGGAATTTAGATTGTTCATGGTAGACTTTGACGAAAATGTCGAAGCAGACATATGGTATGTGGATTCAGGAGCATCCACACATATGA
Organism: Pinus albicaulis; assembly: GCA_034641835.2. Classification (NCBI taxonomy): domain Eukaryota; kingdom Viridiplantae; phylum Streptophyta; class Pinopsida; order Pinales; family Pinaceae; genus Pinus; species Pinus albicaulis. The sequence goes on from JAXQQM020063358.1 coordinate 6,311, forward strand.
GAGGGAATAGACAATGATTCGAAGATTTTGAAGAAACCAACAACAAAGCACAAATCTACCTCGGTGATGACAGAGGCTACCAAATCAAAGGGTATTTTTCCTGATGGTAATATCAGACATATTCAAAATGTAATGTATGTACCCAGAGTTACAAAGAATCTAATTTATGTATCCATGTTTACAGATCAGAATCTCAAGGTAGAATTTTTTAAATCTAATTGTTATATTAAATAATTTTTGAATGGCATGAAGACTATTTCTTCAGGAATTCGAATAGGAGGTATGTACAAATTGGATGTGAGGACAACACCAGACCGAGCTTTGACCACATCAAGTTTGACTACAAAAGAGTTATGGCACCAGAGACTTGGTCACATCGACTTTAGTGATTTGTTGTTTCTTCAGAAAAAGGAAATGGTAAGAGGTCTTCCTACATTAAAACAAGTGCATAATTGTTGTGATTCTTGTGTGTTATGAAAGATGCATAGAGAATAATTCCATGTTCAAGTAGAAAATAAAAATAGAGATATACTTGAATTAGTGCACACCGACCTATGTCGACCCATGCAAACAAATTCATTAGGACGTGTAATGTATTTTATATTTTTTTTTGATGACTACACAAAGTTTTCTTGGATATATTTTATGAGTAAGAAAAGGCACACATTTGAATACTTTAAGCAGTTTATATATATGATAGAAAAGCAAAGAGGGAAGCACACAAAAATTCTCCGCTCTGATCAAGGGAGAGAATACAGGAAGGATGAAATTACCAAGTATTGTAAAGACCATGGAATATTATAGTAATTCACAGTACCACATACTCCTCAGCAGAACGGAGTAGCGAAAAGAAAGAACATAACATTGGTGGAGTGTGCTAGGAGCATGTTGAAAGGTAAGGATATTTCAAATGGTTTTTGGGCTGAAGCATTGAATACTACAGTTTATTTGAAAAATAGGACTCCTACAAGAAGTCTCCAGTTTAAAACTCCTTTTGAAGCATTATCTGGATTCAAGCCTGCAGTAAAACATTTGAGAGTATTTGAGCCTAAAGTATTTGCCCACATTCCAAAGGAAGACAGTAGAAAACTAGATTCAAAAGCCATCAGATGTACCTTTGTAGGGTATTGTTCACAATTTAAAGCTTATATATTGTTTAATCCCTCTACTCACAATATTTTTGTTAGTAGAGATGTCATGTTCCATGAGAAGGTTTATGATGAATTTGATGAAAGAAATGAGGAATGGGATATTCCGTTTTTGGTGGAAGGAAGTGAGGAAACAAGTAACAGCCATGAGAAGTAGAAAAAGGTAGAAGTAGAAAGTTCAAATCCAGCAATCGACCCGAGTCCTTCAAAGGAAATTAAAAACAGGTTGGAAGCTACACCAACACTTGGAAGATTAGGTGGGCAGACTTAATTGCCTGCTAGATATATGGAAAATTCCTTTATAACTAGTATGATGAATGTTTTTTAGGCTTCTTGTTATAGAGAAGCAAATCAATGTAGTGAATGGAAAGAAGCTATGGAACAAGAATATGAACCTATACTAAAAAACAACACTTGGGAGCTAGTAGAAATACCTAAAGGGAAACAAGCCATAGGTTGTAAATGGTTTTATAAACCCAATATTAATGCAGATGGAACCATAGATAAATTAAAATCTAGATTGGTAGCAAAGGGCTATTCAAAAAAATAAGGTATTTACTATGAGGAAACCTTTGCCCCTGTAGCTAAACTAAACACTATCAGAATGATGATTGCTTTAGCTACTAGAAAACACTGGATGATTCACCAACTAGATGCAAAATCTACATTTTTAAATGGGGAGTTGAAAGAGGAGGTTTACTTAGATTAACCTAAGGGGTTTGTCCAGAAAGGGAAAGAAAATTTAGTCTGTAGATTAAAGAAAGCTTTATATGGACCGAAAAAATCACTCAGGTCATGGTATCCATAACAATTTATGCATTCAACATTGGATCAGGGGTGATTACATGGAGGTGTAAGAAACATGACAGTTTCCTTATCTTCAGCGGAAGCAGAGTATCAAGCTATCTGTGCAACAATATGTGAGGCAGTTTGGTTGCGGAGACTTCTCCAGGATGTCGGGGAAGAAAAAAAATATGCAACAGTTATCAGATGCGACAACCAGAGCTCAATCAAACTTTCTAATAATCTGGTGTTACACAAGAACACTAAACACATTGATACACAATTCCACTCTATCAGGGAGAAAGTTCAATCTAAAGAAATCAATCTTGTATATTGTAAAACATGTGATAATGTTGCTGACATTTTTACTAAGCCTCTTGGAAAAATTAAGTTTGAAATGTTTAGGGAGATGTTAGGCATATTTGTGAACCCCTCCATTAAGGCGGAGTGTTGAAAGATAATGGAGAATCCTTAAGTAGTGAGATTTGGTTCACGAAACCTTAGGATAGGAATTAGTTTCTATTTCTTATGGTATGGTTCTAACTTCCCTACATCTATGTATGCTATATAATCGTTGAGTTGTATTGAGAATGTAGAGTGTTCTGTAAATCCAGACTATCCTCGTTCAGACTCTCTTTTGTAGAGCTAACCAGTGATTTTTTTATTTATTAATTCAAAAATCACATTTTATGAGGCTTTTAATAGTTTTTTTGGTTTCACATATGAGTATCGATGGAAAAAATAAATAGCAACAATGGCAAGGACAGAGACCAAATCATAGAAGTAGATAATATTCAATGACATTGTTGAGGGTGTTTCCAATTATATTATCAATGCCACTAGCATGACCTCCACTCTTCCTCTTCCAGAGTCTTTATCACATCATCCATGGTTTACAATGAAGATAAAAACCATTCATAGATTTTTCTAAGAAATACTTCACATACATTATTTGCAAATATAAGTTGTTAGAAAATGGAACCATGAATTCTTTGAAGGAGAATCAATCCATATTTATTTTTAGATTAACTTTCCAGTTTGGATCCATGTGAGTTGCAACTAATATTGGTTTAGAGAATGATGGAAATAGAGATGGTGTAAGGGTGAATTCAGAAATGCCAAACGTGAAGCTACTGTGATCACAATCTATGTAATTTCAATGTTGAGGTTTCGCTAAACAGATAAAATCATAACAATATTATTTTATTAGATATTATCCCTTCCATTAAGAGTTGGCATGGACACCCACAAAACATATAAAGACTCAATAATGGTGTAGAGAAATAGATAATTTGTTTCCAGCAGTTAGCAACCTAGCTTCACATTTATCTCTTATTTCTATAACAGAGAAGTTCCAAGCGATGGTATAATTTTTATCAATTACATAGATTGTTTGTTGAAAGATAATGGGGAATCCTTAATTAGTGAGAGTTGGTTCATGAAACCTTAGGATAGGAATTAGTTTCTATTTCTTAGTGTATTGTTCTAACTTCCCTACATCTATGTATGCTATATAATGGTTGAGTTGTATTGAGAATGTAGATTGTTCTGCAAAGCCAGACTCTCCTCGTTCAGACTCTCTTTCATAGAGATGACCAATGAGTTTTTTATTTATTAATTAAAACATCACATTTTGTGAGGCTTTTAATAGTTGTTTGGATTTCACAGATGAGTATCGATGCAAAAAATAAATAACAACAATAGAAAGGACAGATACCAAACCATATCAATAGATAATATTCAATGACATTGTTGAGGGTGTTTCCAGTTATATTATCAATGGCACTAGCATGACCTCCACTCTTCCTCTTCTAGAGTCTTCGTCGCTTCATCCATGGTTTATGATGAAGATAAAAACCATTCATAGATGTTTCTAAGACATACTTTACATACATTATTTGCAAATATAAGTTGTCAGAAAATGGAACCATGAATTCTTTGAAGGAGAATCAATCCTTATTTATTTGTCTATTAACTTTCCAGTTTGGATCTATGTGAGTTGCAACTAGTGTTGGTTTAGAGATTGATGGAAATAGAGATGGTGTAAGGGTGAATTCATAAATGCAAAATGTGAAGCTACCGTGATCACAATCTATGTAATTTCAAAGTTGAGGTTTTGCTAAGAAGATAAAATCATAACAATATTATTTTATTAGATAATATCCCTTCCATTCGGAGTTGGCATGGACACCCACAAAACATATAAAGACTCAATGATGGTGTAGAGAAATAGATAATTTGTTTCCAGCAATTAACAACCTATCTTCACATTTATCTCTTATTTCTATAACAGAGAAGTTCCAAGCGATGGTATAACTTGTATGAAACACATAGATCGTATGTGATGTATATCATGCATTGAATCCAAGAGGAAAAAATAAGAAGGATATGTGCATTACTCCAAAATACATTTCATCTTTTCAATAATACGAACACACACATCAGAATTGTAAAAAAATTTAATATAAACCAGTGAGACAAAGGTGTGATTGTCAATCTCTGTGTCACCATTTAAACTTCAATGGAAGTTCCGGTGTCTGAAAATTGACCACTTATAATAGGAATATTCACTTATTGTTTGAAATCTATAGCATAAACTTATTGGAAGCTCTAAAATAGAATCTTTATATTAATGACAACAATTGAGACCAAGTACAACCCACCACTTGAACAATAAATCTCTTTTGATCAAGAGGTTTCCTCTGGGATTCAAAAAAATAATATATTACACATGAAAATAATATATATTATATTCTATAGTAGTTTTTTGAAATCACTAATTAAACACATAATTTATGGTAATAGTATAACATTCAGGTTTGAAGGAGAATCTGCCAAATCATAAATTAGTTTACTTTGGTTTATTATTATTCGCTTGGGTTTATACTACCTTGGGGTTTTAGTATTATCCCCTTGGGTTTATTATTCTCGTGAATTTATAATATCAATCCATTTGTTTATTAATTTAATGGTTCATATTCCTAGGATATAATATTATTCATAGAGTTTATAATATTAATCCTAGGGTTTAATATCCATTGGGTTTATAATCATGGTAAACCATCTTTATTGTAAGGTTTATAATATTTATATTAGGGTTTATACTCTAAAACTCCAAGGTATTATAAATCCAAGTGAATAATATTAAAACCAAGGAATCAATATTATAAACCCAAGGCATTTAAACCCTAAGATAAATATTATAAACAGAAAGGAATAATAAAACCAATGCATTAATACTAAAAACCAAAGGTATCATAGACCCAAGGGAATAATATTAAACCTGAGGGATAAATATTATAAACCCTACAATAAACATGGTTGACCTTGGTTGACCAGGACAAATTTTCACGTTGACAAAATATTTGTCACAATGTGAAGTTGGTCTATGGTTGACCATGTTTTATTTTCATATTGAGATAACCTTTGTCACAATGTGACGTTGGAAAATGATTGACCATGGTTGACCATGGTAGATTTTATTATTTGGTCATTCTTTTTCACAATGCAACATTGGACCATGGTTGACCATGGATGAACATGGATGTCATAATGTGACGTTGGAACATGGATTACCATTGTTTATTTCCATATTGAGACAATTCTTGTCACAATGTCACATTAGACCATGGTTGACCATGATTTATTTTAATGTCAAGACAATATTTTTCACAATGCGAAATTGGACCATGGTTGAGCATGGTATATTTTCATCTTAAAACAATATTTTTCACAATGTGACATTGGACCATGGTTAAACATGGTTGACCATGATTGATTTTCATACGTAGAAACTCCCATGACAAACCCTGATATAAATATTATAAACCAAGGTATATAAAATCTATGATAAATATTATAAACCCTAAAGTAAACATGGCTAACCATATTTAATTGACATATTGAGACAATATTTGTCACAATACGATGATATACCATGGTTCCCCCGTTGGGTTTATAATACCTTGGGGTTTTGGAATTAAACCTTTGGGTTTATAATATCATTCCATTTGGTTTGTCAATCGAATGGTTAATCAATTGTGTTTCATATTATTCCCTTGGGTATATTAATCTAAGGCTTCATATTCCTACAGTACAATATTATTCATGGACTTTATAATATTAACCCCTTAGGTTAAATATAAATCATGGTCAACCAAGGGTTTGTATGCCTTGTATTTATAATATTAGTCCATTGGGTTTAATATTATTCCCTTAGTTTTATAATACCTCAGGGTTTTAGTGTTAACCCCTTGGGTTTCTAATATCAATCCCTTAGGTTTATTAATATAAAGGGTTCATATTGTTAGGGTATAATATAAATTATAGGGTTTGTAATATTAATCCTAACATCTAATATCCATTGGGTTTTTAATCATGGTCAACCATATTTATTTTAGGGTTTATAATATTTATCTTGGGGTTTATATACCTTGGGTTTATAATATTAATTCCTTGGGTTTAATATTATTCATTTGACTTTATAATCCCTTGGGTTTAATACTAAAAATCCAAGGAATTATAAACCCTAGTGAGTAATATTAAATGTGAGGGATTAATATTAATCCCATGGGTTTATTAATCCCTTGTCCCAAAGACAATTTTGGAAAATGTAACTAAGTTCGGTCTTCATTTAATGTATTTGATTAATCTTGTAATGTACTTGACAAAAGAATAAAGAAAATAATTTTCATTATTATTGTGACTTATTAAAGCATGGGTTTAATACTTGGGTCACCATGTTTTATGTCAAAGTCCCAATTGAGGACTTCGAGGTTTTATTTTGAGTTAATAGAGTCATTGTACATTTAAAGAGACTCTTCTTCAGCTTTTGAATCATGAAATAAGGTATAATATTGAGTCAAATATGAATTATGTAACCTCCATGCTAGCTCAGCCTAAAGGGGATCATGTTGGCCTAAGAGACTGTTGGGTATACGACCAAAGTCCCACATTGACTAGAAGTGGGGAGGATCATGGGTATATAAGGATGGACAAATATCTCCATTGGTATGAGGCCTTTTGGGGTAAAGCCCATAAGCAAAGCCATGAGGGCTTAGGCCCAAAGTGGACAATATCATACCATTGTGGAGATATGTGGTGTCCAGAATCCTTACAAGTGGTATCGGAGCCATGCCCTGAAGTTAGCGAAGTGGATGAATCCTCGAACGAAGGTGGTGGGCCCCGGTAATATCACGATGGGATCCATGGATGAGCTCGGTTAGATAGGCGGTATGCTCCGGATTCTTCATGGACGTGTCCTGGTCCCAACACGGTGAAGAGGAGTTGGCCTGGGATAGAGCAAGCTCTCGAGGCAGGTGGTGCTCCATGTAAGGCGCGTGCTTCCAATGCATTGGAGCGGAGAGCCCTGGTTGGTAGAGAGTGGACGGATGGATAATCATTTGAGGGGAGGCTCGATGGTCCTTTGTTCGAGGGGAGGATTGTTGGGTATACGACCAAAGTCCCACATTGACTAGAAGTGGGGAGGATCATGGGCATATAAGGATGGACAAATATCTCCATTGGTATGAGGCCTTTTGGGGTAAAGCCCATAAGCAAAGCCATGAGGGCTTAGGCCCAAAGTGGACAATATCATACCATTGTGGAGATATGTGGTGTCCAGAATTCCTATAAAAGGAAGGAATTCGAATTCATTTGGAGCACACACTCTCACAGTAAGTTCGATATCTCTTGTTGCTGGGAAAATCTCGAAGTGTATTGCCAGGAAGGCGAAAGAAGTGTGAGTTTGGGGAAGTCTAAGGATAAGAAGAAAAACGAAAATTTGGTTCCTCTCTCTCTCTAGAGTTATTCCCTAGATTGGGAGATCGAAGTCTTCCAAGTTTTGTTGTTTTTGGAAGTCGTCTGTTACTGGAAGTTGTTGCCTAGTCGAAGTTGTTGGAATGGGGTCAAATATCTGGGAGGTTAACTTGGTGTGGTGGGAGAGTGTGGTACATGTCTAGGGTGAAGATTCTCAAAGAATATTATTTAAAGTAAGAATTATATTGACTCGCTTTTCCCCTCGAGGGGGGTTTTCCCCTAGCATAGTTCCTACATCTAGTGTCTATTGTTTTACATGTTTTTTCTTTGGTAATTGCTTGATGAACTACAATAAAGAAGATATAAATAATCGTAATAACAAGAAACATCACAAATAATTACCTGATTTTCTAACATGGTATTAGATCTTTGGTGAAGAAGGAAGACAAAGGCAGTCTTCAACACTTAATCAAGGAACCACTCAAAGGATCATCTCAGGGAAGGAATCTACTACACATGAATCAGGGAACTAGAATTGGTCGCCATGACTCTAATGTTATAAGGATTAAAGTACAACCTTGTCCCATTCATAGCCAACATCGACCATGCTTAGGAAATGTATGAAACCTTGTCCAATTTATTCACCATTAAGAACATTGGTCAAGTCGCAAGTTTGAAGAATGAGCTAAGGACTACAAAAATGACTAAAGAAGACACAATCGCCTCCTTATTTGTGAATATAGTAAGAATTCAGGATGAAATTTTGACCATTGATGAAATTCTTCCAAACAAAGAACTCATGATCACTACTTTATTAGGATTGCCACCTACTTGGGGTGCATCTGCAGTAGGACTTAACAATTGGAAGGTAGCTCCCACCTTTGAATAATTATGGATTTCTTGCAACGAGGAAGAATTAAGGATCTCATTAGATCTCAATCCTAAAGGAGTAACAAATACCTATATTTCTCAACATACAGGAAAGAAATAAAAAATACCAAGGAAGAAAGTTGACATGTCTAAGGTAGAATGTTATCAATGCCATAAGAACAGTCACTATAGGAATGGTTGTCTCAACAATCCGAGAAAAAATAAGAGAGAAATATATGAAGCCAACATTGTTGAAGAAGGAGACTTGAAGAAAGCCACGCCCAAAGAATGTGATTTTAGGGACTTAATTTACGAATTCCTTTTCTTGTAATGTCTTATTTCATATCTTTTGATGTTATAGAATTTATAGGTTTTTAACATACTTTTGGAAAAGACATTTTATTATTTTTATAAGTTTATAGGTGTCACTCAAGCTTTGGAGGGAGCCCTCAACAAATACCAAAGATAAGTATGTCATTTCCTTTCAATTTTTGTTTTATATACATATTTAATTTTTTATTATATTAATAATAATCACCTTTCTCCCTCTATTGTCTTGGCTAATAAAACATATACTATATTCTCAAGGAGTATTGAGGAGGATCTCTCAAGAAAAATTTTGTGAAAGAACAAAGGTATGCTTTAAAATTGACTTATTTACGAAAAATGTTCATTAATTTGACAATATATTACTAACATTGTTGTGTCCAGCTATAGTGAATCACATTTATTCTTATATTGGGTGAATTATCACTTGATAAATATACCCACCCCACTTATATTCTTAAATGATTTTTTAGAACCCTAGACAGGTTCTGGAAAACCCTAACTGAAGGGTATGCTTATGTGAATTTACAAAAGCCTAAAACAGCTTAGGGATATTGTGAAATGCTATTTTATTTTTTTATTGATGATGTCATATTTGGGGTTTTAGTATGATCACTAAAACCTAACTGGTTAGGTCTGAATTATAAGATCTAAAATCCTGAACCTTTGAAATTCTGGTAATGTTGGGATTGCTATGTTTCTATATTGAATCCCTAACTCATTAGGGTTTGGTGGAAAGTATAAGAAAGACCCTTGTAATGTCTTAGAAATGATTTCCTTGTTTGATTGTCTAATCAAACCTTGATCTACTCAAATATATTGATATATGGTGAAGTTGGGTTTGACTATGAAATGAAATACCTTTGCTTGATGATGAATCCCTAGGTATGTTAAGATATTGATGGGCCTCTAAATTAGACACAAATCAAGGAACATATAACCTTTATTAGGCATATAAAGGATATACTAAATATCTCCTTCTACACTTAATAATGTTTCTTTAAGATTTAATATGTTCTTAGGACGGTTTAGAGATAATTGCATATTTGTGCCTAATATTATTTATTTTTGAAGAACACTGTGAGAATATTGGGTAGATTATGAAGTTTTGAAGAAAGATATAATTTAGGGACTTGCTCCCTAATAAAGGAGGATTAAGGTTGGAGAATAAATGAATAAAATATCATGAAATTATTGAGATATTCTGGAACACAGATGATTGAGAAAATCTAGGAATGTGTTCCCTGCCATTTAATACAAACTCTTAGTGTTGGGAACCAAATCCACTATTTGAGGGATATTGGAGGGGAATATTCCTCCTTTCAAGGATATTAATTCCTCGTCAGTTTTTATAAGTACCAATTCGAATTTTCCTCTAGAGGCTGTATTTGTTAGTTTTCTTTTCAAAAAGCTTATTGTTTAGCAGCTCCATTTTAATTTCTTGCAGGGATGTACTTGGATTGATTAAAATAATGAATTTTGGTGCCATTTTTAACTTCTAAGGCTTGGTTTCTTCCATAAGACTCTAATTCTCCTTGGGCTTGGCCATCCCACACTACAAGGAAAAGACCCTCTAGCAGAGCTTATAAAGGAGGTTTTTAGTATTATAAAATTGGCCAAAATTGTCAAAAAAACATATGTTACCAAAATCTGTTTCTGGGAACGGAGGTTTTGGTGGAGCTTTTAATGGAAATTCAACACAACTAAAAAAAAATGGGTGGATGGAGGTTATTACGGATGTTTTTTCATCAGTGCGCTACTCTGGCTTTAACACACCGGTGCGTACATGTACAAGGCGCCCTGGGGCGGTCTAAGGAGAATGCACCGGGTCGTTAAGGTATAAAACAACACCGGGCATAGTGTTGGAGATACAACGCACGGGGCCATTCTAATTGGTCTTGGGATTTGAGTAGTGCCCATAGGTCGTATCAATGCACCGGTGCATATAACTTTATGATGCACCGGTGCGTCATATCATAGAAAGGCATCGAGATTTATAATTGGTATCGTTATTCGTGTGGTGCACATGGATCATACAAATTCACTGGTGCTTATAGATACATAAATGCCCCGGTACGTAGTATCACACAAATGCATCGATATTTATAACTGGTATTGGTATTTGTGTGGTCTCCATAGATCATAAACACACCGGTGCATATAGACACCGGTGCGTATAGACAGCAGTGCGTATAGAAACATAAACACACCGGTTGACAGTTACTGACACGCATCGGTTTTCATTTTGTTTTTTTTAGAAAAATCGACCTCTGACAGTCCAATTATTGTGATTTTTTTAAATTCATTAACCATCAAAAGTTGACACATATTATAACAATATTCATATTAATTACATTTTTATTAATGCATTTGAATGTGTTGTTTGGATTAATTTATTATATCATATCAGAATTATTGTGATTTTTTAAAATTCATTATTCATCAAAAGTCGAAACATATATATCTTAGAACAATATTCATATGAATTAAATTTTTATTAGTGCATTTGAGAACGACAATGGAGAACGCAATAGCGACAATGGAGAACGCAATAGAATAAATTATAACATATTTTATGATTATATATATAATATATAAGAATAAGACATTATTTATCATACAAAATGGGACAATTAATATTCGTATCCCTTTTTTTCTCAATTGGGACACTATGTCCATTATATTAAACAAAATGTCTGATTTCACAGACATATTTCAAAGAATAAAATGCCTTGCTTTGATATCCAAACATAGTGATTATCATTCTTCGCTTGAACTGTTGTCACTGCTAAAGCTACTTCCATGACTTGGGTTATTTTCAGGAATGTTATGTTCACGGCGTTGATTGTTTTCTTCTTCTTCGCCTTCCATCTACAAACATAAAAATAAACTAAAATGAGTGTATATACATTGCTGAGAATAATTAAAATTTCAATATTAAATAATATACATCAATGTAAATCGAAAATAAAAATGACGTACCATAGCAACAATTAACTCATAAACTATACAAATTCTTTCAAAACCATGTACCATGCCATCTTTCAAAATTTCATCTGTTGGCGCAGTTCCATACTTTGTTTCCTGTAAGTTTTATAACCCATAACAAATCATATAGTTAATATAAAATATGTTTTTGTTCTATTAATTATAGACGGAGCTAAGTAAAACAAGATCGATAAATGCTTACAAATTCCACAATTAAATTCTGATATGCCAACATATACTCACAACCCATATTTAACCCAATTTCAATCAATTCTTCTGATGTTTCTTTTTTGCATGTTAGCACCTATTTGAAGACATTCCATGATGATTTTTGTAAAACAACTTAAAAAATACAAAAATGAAATCTAGTTAAGTCGTTACAAGGAAGTAACAATTACTCACAAACTTAGACATCAACCATTTTCCTCCTTGTCGTTCTGTTTTATGTGTTGAATGGGTTCCATTTTCTTTTCTTTTCTGCAAGAAAATTCTTGAAAATTAATATTTAATGCTAAATTGTTTATTTATTGTACCTAAAGATCGAAAAATTCAATGATTACATATTGCATTTGAAGCACATTGTTTTTGTTGGAAAGAACGTCTATACAGTCGTTCCACTAGATCACTCAAACTTTCGTAAAAATTTTTCCCCCTTTCACTAACTTCCAACACCACTCCAGATGAGCTAAGGAGCAATTGATTTTCATTTGCATGTTCTTTTTTTTTTCTTTTCTTAGAACAACATTCGTTTTCTGAGTTGTTGGTCCTTGTAGAACATTAAACAGATGTGAATTAGTAGATTGTTTGACACATGTTATCTAATAATTTTAAGTATATTATTAATGATAATTAAAAAAATAAACTCATATTGGATCAATAGTATTTTTTCATTCACCTTATTCATCCTTTTGCAGTTTTTCCATTAAAAGTTTATGCTCTTCTAGTCCTAGATCAAAAATAATGATATCAAGCTTCGTCATTTTGTGGCTCTGCATGATACACAATAAAAAATACATATTAGTTAAACTTACATATAGTTCAAAAATAATATTTTTTATAAAGAATTTACAAAGAACTTGCCTTTTTTGCTTTTCTTGATGTATTAGTAGTATTTTTGTTACTTGATCTCTTGTCAGACATTTCTTTATAAATATAAAACATGTACCATGTCATTCATTAATATATTTATAAATAAATTTTTAACTTTTCAGGTATAAAATAAATCTCAGGACAACGGTGCACCTTTCATGAGGTCCGCACCGCAGCCGGTGCGTGGGGATATTAACAACGCACCACAAAATAGTATAATACACCATACGGTGCGTTGGGTATTATAAATGCACCGCAACAAACAATGTAATAGACCTAACGGTGCGTGGGGTATTATAAACACACCGCAAAAACGATGTAATACACCGTATGGTGCTTGCCTAGTTAAATGGAGCATCGGTCCCCTATTTCAGATTTGGTGCACGAATTTAGAAAATTGTTTTCATTTTTTTTTACTACAGTACTTTCGTGGTGCACTGTATAATACAGTGCGCCAATGCAGTAGTGTACACAGGGTGCAGCAATAAAGAAAAACCCATTTTTTCAAAAATTCATGCAATGGCCGAATGGATTGGGATTCGACTATGCAATTCATCCCGTGGGTTGGACGTCAATCTAAAATAAAAAACCCTAATTCTGAAATCACAGAAACAGGGAGAAGAAAGGGAAAAAACAAAAAAATGAAGGTTTTAGGGTAAAAATGGATAAAACTGCAGACAAAAAGTAAAAAAAATAATCAAATTTAATCATGAGATGGTTTCAAAATCTATGATAGAGGGTTTGAATCACCAGAGGTTTCTTTTATGATTGTCTAAATACTTATGTTCGAGCGTATTTCGCTGCTCCACAGTGCCCTCATGTTGTCTTGCTCCAAGTCTATCTCCTGCAAATATATGGCTGAAAATTTTAGCAAAAATTGTGAAATAATGAAAAGTGTTTAGTATTTAAAGAATTATTTTATGAAATTAGATTTTCGAAAATATTTTTCCGCCCATTTTTCAAATTTCAGCTTCTTTTTTTCACTTAAAGAAAATAGAGTTGTGTTTTTTTTATTTTTGTTTATTCGTTACCGGTGCGGAAGAGTTGTGACGCACCGATGTGTCTTATTAATATGACGCACTGGTGCGTGTTAGGATGATAAGCACACCGGACTGTATAAAGTTCTTTTTTTTGTATGTAGGATCATAATAAAATAATGATAATTATAAAGTACATGAATTTATTTTCATTATTTTCTAAACTTTATTATGTTACAAAAATTCGTATTATTTTAGATCTGTTAGTTTACAATTATTTGCAAATTTACAAATTTTAATATTTTAATAAAATCATTTCACATTAATACAATTAAAATTTGCACATTAATAGAATTAAAATTTTAGAAATATTTTACATGCAATTACAATTACAATTAGAATTAAATTTACAATTACAATTTTACATTAATTTCACATACATGAATTATGATTAGAATTACAATTACAATTTTAATTTTACATACAATTACAATTTTACAGATATTTTACATACAATTCAATTAAAATTACAATTACAATTTTAGAATTTTACATAGAATTACATTTACAATTTTACATAGAATTACATTTACAATTACAATTACAATTTTACAAATATTTTACATACAATTCAATTAAAATTACAATTACAATTTTATAATTTTACATAGAATTACAATTACAATTACAATTACAATTTTATAAATATTTTACATTCAATTCAATTAAAATTACAATTACAATTTTATAAATATTTTACATACAATTCAATTAAAATTACAATTACAAATACAATTACAATTTTAGAACGTTACATACAATTACATTTACAATTTTACATAGAATTACATTTACAATTAGAATTACAATTTTATAAATATTATACATACAATTCAATTAAAATTACAATTACAAATACAATTAAAATTTTAGAATTTTACATACAATTAGAATTAGAATTAGAATTAGAATTTTACAATTTTTCATATATATAATTAAATTAAATATTACAATTACAATTAAAATTTTACATTAATAAATATTTTACATACAATTACAGTTTAAATTACAATATGTACGAATACAAATACAATTTTACATACAATTAAAATTTAAATTACAATTACAATCACAACATAATATTTAATAAATATCATGGTCATTTGATATTAAATTAATTAATAAGCATCATCACGATCATGATAACCATCGTACAAACATCATATTCGACTAATAAACACATTCAAACATCAAATTAACGTTATATATTAAGATCATCACAACATAAACATCAAATATACATCTCAATATGTCAAATAACTCATGCTATCACATATACACATCTATCTGCAAGCTAAACATTAAATGAACATATCTAACATGACCTAACAATATGCGCCACATCATGATGATCACCAACATGAAAATTAAGTACAACTGCATCATGAACATAAAATACATGGACCATATATATATATATATCACTGAATAATGTTAAAAATATACAACTGTAATATAAATGTCATGGCTCAGGCATTGGTGGTAGTATAACAACATCAATAGCAATACTATAATTGGATGCTTGCTCAGTAAAGCTAGGCACAGCCTTGACAATCGATGGTCGAGCCTGCTCATGATCATGATCACTAGTATTGATGGATGCATCCGCTGGTGATAGTACAACATCAATATGAGCAGTAGTAGTGGAGGCCTGCTCAGTCAATAGTGCAGCCTTGGCGGTCGATGGTCCAGCTTGCTCATGATCATGACTAGTACTAATGGATGCAGCTGCTGGCTACTGACTGGATGAGGCCGATGGTCCAACCTCATCTCCATGATGACTGTCAGATGCTGCCAGTGGAGCGTCATGCTCATCAGGCGCACTGTGAGGTGAATGATCATGAGATGCATGTGAGTCATTGCTCGCGAACTGTCTATCACGTGCCACGGCTTGATTATGCCTATAGCTACGGACAGTCCTCCCTAGTCGCGTCACAGCTGTCGTAGCTCCTACAACATGTTGCATCAGGCCATACATGTCACGCGGCATGCCTCTCCACATCCGTAACAGCCTATCATTGGCCTGTATGTCTCTGTAATGATCGGGCCTGATTCCCACATCAAAAATCAATGCACAGAGTTGGTTGGCCAACTCCATCCTATATCTAGTCTCAGGTCGACCATGCCTAGCAAAAGGCGGCACCGGTGCACCATGAGCAAGAGCATGTCTCTTTGCTGCACCGGCCTCATCCTCATCATGATCATCCTTGGCATCATTCATGTCTTTATCGTCATCATCAGGATCCACACTTGGATCATGTGGTGGACCCGACATCTACTTGCCATCAAAAGAGCCAATGTTTGCAAAATATATACAAGTACACAACAATAATTAGACAATTTCATTACACAATTTAATAAAAACAAGTTAAAGAACATGTTAGAATAAATATAAATAAAACAGTAATATTACCTCTATCATCTGGCGGCTCATCAGCTATGAAGAGGATGTTGGGACACCCTCGCCAATCTAAGCCAGCATAAGGACATGGGACCATAATGAAGGGATGCAGCCCGTCAACACTGGCTAGTAAGTCCAGTGAAACAAAGTGTCTCCCCTCTTGGGCATCATCTGCCCCCACATGTGCATCCGGGCCTCAAACATCGGCCTACGAGGCTGTCGAAAAAAACTAGGTCTCATCTCTAGAAACCTCTCAAAAAATAAACAAAATAGCTCTTAAGCAAAAGGGAAGTTGACCCTCCCTTGTGGATGAGCACAACATTTATCTAAGGCCATACAAAACTACTGCAAAAAAATGGCAGACCACTTGACAAGTCATGGTTGTTGTACTAAAGAATCAACATAATATAAAAGCGAGCAACTAATGTGTTTCCCATCACTGGTGTTGTGCGAAATGGTTGAAATGATAAGGGAGAGGCACTACACGTCCTGTCTACCAAAAGCACCTATACGTAACTGACCTCTAGGTACCTGAAACTCTGAAGGAGACAGTACATGTGCTCCAATGTATCTCTGGGAGTAAACTAACTGACTCCCTGCTACACAACCAACTGGGACGTCTGGGAATGAGGGAAAATCCACCCCTCTCCTCGATACTCCTGTAATAAAATAAATATCCTCCTCAATGGGTGTGTACCACTGGTTAGGACCAACCCAGAAATCTTATCGGTGGGCATTTTACCTGCGGATAAGATATCTCAAAAACACACTATGAGCCTTTAGGGAAGCAGCCTCCTCATAGAACTTGAGGAGGCCTACCTACCTAAGGATCTCCTGGGTATCTACAGTAATAGGGCGAGGGTATACATCTCTCTCCCTCTCTCGGGCCTCCCATTGGCGAATCATGTCATATTGTTCAGCTTGTTGTTGCTGTTGTTCCTGCTCTTCTCTCTGAATCATTGCCATATTAAATAATTTTTTTTATTAAAACAGACATGTATTTAGGAATACACACACACACACACACACACACACACATATATATATATATATTTGAAAAAAAAACATACAAGTCGGTGTGCCATAAAAACAATCATGCACCAGTCGCAGTGTGTCTTAAGAATGTAGCACACCAGTCTCAGTGCCCCTTGTTAGACTCCTATACCAATAGGTGTCATTTTTCATGATTGCCTTATTGAATTATGCAATATGTTGAAACCTATTTCTTGTGCAAAGGTGTTCCATATTCTTGAAAAATCAAAAAAATTTAAAAAATGTAAAGAGGGTATACCCTAAAAGAAAAATCAAAGGGTACAAAGAATAAAATGGTCAAAAAAGTGAAAGAAATGAACCCCAAACAAAAATAGACCAGGAAAGTGTGCAAGTCTAAATGCCACTACTATTTCATTTTCTGTAATAAAGCAATTGTGTGCAGCTTGTCAAAATTTTGCCACAATTTATGAAGATTCAAACTGTTTAAACTTGACTCATTCATTTTTCAATTTCATGTTGTAGAATAGAGAATAAATATCCGACCAAACAGTTTAATCTTGGCAGATAAGTAGATAGGTAGAGTTAATAAAAGGTGCTCAACGGTTTAATCTGAGCCCTTGGATGTAATAAGT
>JAXQQM020077183.1:0-25338 GCA_034641835.2 Pinus albicaulis
AAGGGATTAGACTAGGACCAATTAGGTGGAATTGTAGTCCATTCGATGGGGCAAGGTAGGTATAAGGCTCAACACTTAAAGGTGATTTTTTGAGATGGAATAAGACAGATGATGAGCTAGGAAGAGTATATGAGATGAGTTATTCCTAAACTGAATAAATGGACAGATTATGAAAAATTTCCCAAAACAGAGCATGAAAAACATGAATTATTCCTTTCAACTTGAAATTTAACATATAATAGACATGGAAAGGTTTATGAGCTTACAAAACATTCATACAAATGATCACAGAGAAAAAAATATGTCAAACATTCATACCACATGAATCCCAAAGAAATAGTTGCAATTTTTCATTAATATCCAAGTCAAACTGGTTCTTGATCAATACACTAACTTTAAAACTGATACCAACCTTTGAATCCTATGAAGAACTGATCTAAATAGACCTAAAAAACACCTCCACTCATCCATAGGGGTCGAATCCATGAGGTGAGGGAGATATTACATAAAAAATTGGAACTTATAGCTAGAGTATAGGATGAGAAAAGTGACTCATTCCTATCTATAATGAACTGATTCATTACACCTCAAATGATTGTCTTGCCTAATGTATCTACCCTAGATAAAAGTATGAAATGAAATTTACATTCATATTGACCATTTACATTAGTAATTTCTCATTTTCAAAGGTAAAAAGTCAAACTGGAGTGAAAATCAAGAATTTGCTGAAGACTGTGAAAAATGGAATTTCCCTGTCAAACGCACAGTGTCCAAGAAGAAAAAAGGACATGTTTTTAAGGTTGGTTTTGAGTGCCTTCCTAGTGTTCAAATCATCTCCATTATTGATCATTGGAAATTTCTCTGAGATTAGTTTCCAAAATAACCTCCATTTTTTAAAATGGTGCTCATTTTCCCTGTCAAAAACCTATTCTCCCAAGTCTCGTAAACGCACAGCGACCAAGAAGAATTTGAGGTAGAACCATGAAAATTTGATGGTTTTTGGCACTTTTTATGAACCAATTGTTTAGTCAATTCAGTGTCCTGAATTGATAGCATAAATTATCAACCAGGGCTTTTAAACTGATGAGGTATATTTGCACTATATGTGCCTAAATATCCTTATTCTTATTTCATTGTTTTCAGTATTTTTTTGATGTTTTTGAGTTTTGTTATGTTTAGGTTTTATTATGTTGTTCTATGCTCAAAGGATGACATCAAATCTATGACAAAAAGGAAAGAAAGGGAATTTCAGACTCAAAACATAGTGTAATTGTAATTTCTGTCCATAATTAGGAAAATGATGAAAAACAGAGCATTCTAATCCATGGATGTCCTAGCTTGCAAATGAACATAAATGTAACTCAAGACATTATATTTCAGCCTGATCCTTTTAGTTAGAGGTTTTTTGGAATAGTTAGTGGAAGATATTGAACTGCAATGTGATGAGGATCTTCCTAAAAACAGATAGCAACTTAGAATATTATAGTGCAATCTTATTCATATGATAGAGATATTTTGGAACAGCTTGAGAAGAAAATTGCTATAATATGCTAAGGATCTCCTATGAATATTTGAACTACTTATGACATTACAGCTAGATCTTGTTCATCAGCTAGAGATTTATTGGAAGAGTTTATTGAAGGAGACTAGATATAATGAAATAAGGATCTAACAAGTAACCCACAGTATTACAATTAGGTCTTTTCTGTGATTTAGAGATTTATTGGAACAGTTTTGAGAAAAGACCGCTTATAACAATATGAGGATCTTCTATCTAATTGCAAAACATAAAATGCTAATTAACTCAACATAGTACAACCAAATCTCATTCGCATAATAGTGATATGTTGGAAAATATTTTTAAGAAAAGGAATGGATGTAGGATACTGAGGATATTTTAATCTAGATGACAGAGCTAAAGTGCTGGTAACTCAAGATGTCACAATTAAATCCATTCATTAAATAGAGATATGTTGCAAAAGATTTGAGAAAAGACAAATTATAAAATCATGAGGATCTGTTAGTTAAACAAGCAGTGCAAGACATGATACTAAAAGATATGAGCTCTGCCTTAGTGAGAAATATAACAACACATAATTAAAAGCTACTTAACTAGAAAGCATGTAGAAACTTCCTTAGATAACAGGGGCCCTCTGCTATCAATTTTGCATGAAAATCTTTAACTCCTCAAGTTTGTCTTCAATACAACATCAAAGTTATGCTTCTTCTTATTATCAAAAACACTTCGAAACAGAGTATCACAGTATTGGCAAAAATAAGAGTTAACTTGTTTCTCTGGGTCTCACTGAGCTACATTTATAGGCAATTACATAACTGATATTGAATGAAAGTAGGCACAGGTGTATTCTAAATTCAAAATCAAACTAAAACTCCTTTTTAGGACTCGTGATTTGCTGAAAGAAAATCAAGAGTCCTTATCCTTATAGAAATCTATATCTTGGACTTTTGGTTTGACCACGTACATAAGAATCTCGAGTTTTTGATTCAGCCTTCATGGATGACAAGGAACAATGTAGGAAAGATTTAGAATCTAACCATATACTCCTTTTCTTTAGATGACACCTGTAATATGTTCAAACACAAAAATGGCTACGGAATGTGTAACCGGCTATAGAATGACTGCATTCTTTAGCTAAAACTACTCAAAAATCATTAAGACAACAAAACCACAAAAGTACAACAATTTAATCATTGCATGTTTTCCTTAAGTTATTTTAATCATTCTTGTTGATCTTTAGGTTTATAAAATGACAAAAGGAATGATAAGATGAAGTGGAATTTGGCAAAGGAGAAGACACTTTTAGGGCTCAACATACCCCCACTGAAATTTTTTTGCATTTCCTCATGCAATTTCATTCCATTTGTACTGATACTTCTGCAAGAACATCTAACCTTCTTTTTCTGCTTCTTCGGGTGGTTAATCCCATCCTGGGTTTCCTTATGAGTGTCTTGAACTTCAGGTTAATGAGTGCCATGTTCAATTTCTTGTTCCTTTTCTTCAACTTCTTGTTTGCTTTATATAATCCTTCCATTTTCTGAGAGAGAGTGTTGTTAATGCTACCTTTCAATTTAAATTGCTCCCTTAGAATTTCATTTTCATTCTTATATCATTATTCAGTATCTCCAATTCATAATTGTCTCTTCTTAATTTTTCAATTGGAGGTTCTTGTGGACTGGGGGATATTTCTTTGTTTTCTGAGGATTTTCTCTCTAATGATTCCACATGGTCATAAAAATGTTGCTGAGCTGGATCTACATCTGGGGTTATTCTACCAGAGTTTTCTTCATATTGATATATAGGAGATCTATCAACTGGGATATGAACTGGAACTTCTTCTTCTTCAATGTTTATGATTTCAGTTCCTTTAATGCATGTCTTTTTCACCATGCTCTTAAGCCTAGAGCTTCTTCTCAATTTGGGTGGATTTTCATCTTTTACATCCTCTTCTTCAACACATTCATTTGTTAATTCCTCCTTCCTTTTATTCTTGAGTTTTTTCCTGATTTTTACCAATTTCTTAGAGATTATTTCATCATTCTCTTCCTGTGTTGATACATTAGGCCTAACTTCAACAATTTTAACATATTTTCCTCTCCTACTTCTTCTCATAGGTTTTTCTTTAGACAATGTTTCTCTAGGTTCCTCAAAATGGTTCCTTAGGAGGAACTCATCCCAATTATCTCTTGTCTTTTTTAAATAAAACTCAATTAACATTTTAATCAAACCATGATGATGTAAGGTAGTCTCTAAGAACTGAAGCCTTTTTTGGACATTTGAAGACATCCTTTTCAAACTATTGAGTAGGAAAAAGGGAAAATTTATTTCTTCATCTAGAAAATTCATCATGAGTCTAATGTGATAAACATACAAAGTGCCAAATATGCCTTCACGGGTTATGAACTTTTGTAAAATTAATAGCATATTCCTCCATTTATTCTTCAAAGTTGAACTAGGAATACCTTTCTTAAACATTGTAGTGTCCATACCTGGGTTTTTTAGCATTTGTCTCCAAGCCTCATTATGAAATTATTTGTTTTTAAACCAACGTTCTACCTGCCTTGGTAGCTCTGTTGCTTCTACTATGAATGCCTCTATGATGGTAAATTTGATATCCCCAATCTTCACCTCTGATCCATCAAACAACCTAGAAAATCACTTTGTGATTTCCTTGTGGAATCCATTAAACTTCTTTATAAAGCTCAGCCATCCAGCCTGTTTCAATAACCCTTTAATCTCAGGGTATCCTTCTAAATACTTAGTTCCAATTGGCTCTGATTTTACAGTAAGCCCCATTTCTTCTTGATAAAGATTGCTTCCTTTATCTGGCTTCAATTCACTGCTTTGTTCCTGTTCTTAAAGCAAAAGCAACTGTGAAGGGTTGTCTTACCCTAAAATGACTTCTCTGTAGATGAGGATTTGGCTACGGAAAGAAATAACAGTGAGTGGATGTGAACGGAATAGGGTAGTGGTAAATCATAAGGATAATCGAGTGTAAGATTTTGACATGGAATGAATGACCGTGAATAAATCTTATGAAGATTTTCAAAAATCATCAATAAATGTCGTGGTCTGATGACGTGACCTAATAGGTCACTTATAGGTTTTGACTGTTAGTTTTCAATTAATGATGGTTTGTTATGGAGCGAGATGAAATGGATTTGGTCAAGGAATGTTTATGACAGGGGTTTGATCAATTTGAATCATAAAATAACTTAAGAAAACATATGACCTAACCACATTATACCTTTATTGATTTGCTATCAAAAATAATTTCATACAATTTTACGTTAGCCCTTTTTGAATTTTCGCTGCTTTGATGTGCTTTGTCTTTCATCTGAAAAATATTGATCCTTTAGGCTCCATAATCTTCTTCGACTCATCCTCTGTTTATTGGAGTAGGTTTTGCAGAATCAATTGGCTACAGAATATGTCTCCGGGTTTTCTGTAACGTAGCTACAAAATGTAGCCATAAAAACTCTTAAAATATATGGAATGAAATGAAGTGGAAATGTGGAGGGATAACATGTAGAAATGGAATGAAGTGAAATGGAATGAAATATGGATAAAGTGAGATATGGACGGAATGAATGAAATGGACCATGAATGTGTAAATTGAATCTGCAACTTATGGTTTTATGATACTTAATTGCAGAAAAGAACAATTTTTGAAAATCTAAAGTGTCAGAAGAACTCTGATTTTCACGAGATTTTTCTCGTATAAATTATTAACGGTTGATTTTTTTCATGTTTATACCCCTCTATATATATATATATACACACACACATACACATACACATACACATACACACACTTATATATATATATATATATATATATATATATATATATATATATATATATATAATTTTATTTTTTTTAATATTATTTTTTTATATACATAATTGAAGAAGAATACAATTAAGTTAGTGAAGAAGAAGATTTTTTCTTCACTAAGTTCATATCAATGTTATCTTGAAATTTCTTGACAAATTCCTCTCTTGAAAGT
Source organism: Pinus albicaulis (assembly GCA_034641835.2). Taxonomy (NCBI): domain Eukaryota; kingdom Viridiplantae; phylum Streptophyta; class Pinopsida; order Pinales; family Pinaceae; genus Pinus; species Pinus albicaulis. The sequence continues at coordinate 5,530 of JAXQQM020077183.1, forward strand.
GGCTTATGATACAATTTCAGTCTGTGTCCATTTACAAGAAAGGCTACCTTTCCTTCATCTATTGTCATGATTTTTATTGATCCATTTTCAAAGATTTTCACAATCTCATATGGCCCAAGCCAATGAGTCTGAAATTTACCAGAAAAATCCTTGAACTTTGAATCAAATGAGAGGGCCCAATCACCTTCTTTAAATTTCTTTTCCTTGATGTACTTATCAGGCTAGCTAGTCCTTTGTTTTTTTACTATGCTTGTTCTCTAGACTGCATATTATCTGATCTCATCCAATTCATTAATCTGCTCCAGTTTGTGCTTCTGTTATATCAAGTCCTAACTAGACTGCCATTTTAAAATTTTGGATCTAAAACTTTATGGGAAACAAGACTTGTTTTCCATAAACAAGTTCATAAGGAGTGTGACCTGTTATGTTTATCCATGTAGTTCTGTAGGCCCACAAGGCTTTAGGAAGCCTTTCTGCCCAATCTCTCTTGTGTAAATGAATAGTATTTTTTAGGATTCCTTCAATAAATTTATTGGTAGATTCCACTTGACCATTTTCTTGTGGATGGTAGGGAGTAGATTTTCTGTGTCTGATTTTGTACTTTTCTACCATTTGCTCCACTAGATTTGATGTGAATTGAGCTCCTTGATCTGTAAAAATTTCTCTTGGGACACCAAAACGGTTAAAAATATCCTCAAAAATAAAATTTACTATAGATGCTTCAGTAGCAGAAAGTAATGGTTTGACCTCTACTCATTTGGTAACATAATCAGTGCAAAATAATATATATTTCTTTTGTTTTGATGGAGGATTAATAGGTCCTACAAAATCCAAAGCTCATTTCTCAAAGGGTTCAATGTGTACCTGAGGTTGCAGTGGCATTTCACTTGAAGGAGAAGGTTGCCCTACCCTTTGGAAACTATCACACCTTTTAACATACTCTTTAGCATCCTTAAAGAGGGATGGCCAATAATATCCTAAATGAAGGATCTTATAAGTTGTCCTCTTATCAACAAAGTGTCCACCACATGGTTCATCATGACATGCCTTGAGGATCTCAGGCATCTCATCTTCTCGAACACATCTTCTGATAATGAAATTTGGACCTGTTTTGTATAACTCATTAGCAATCCATGAATATTTTTCATTGTCATAAATGATCTTTATTTTATCTCTTGTATTCATAATTGAAGGAAATTTTCTTGAAACTAAATAGTTAGCAATATCAACAAACCAAGGAGTTTTAGTGGTAATTGCAAAGAGATATTCATCGGGGAATTTGTCTTCAGCTGGAGTATTGTCTTTAATGTTTTGGAGTCTAGATAGGAAACCAACTACTGTATTTTGTTTCCTAGGCTTATCTATAATGGTGATGTTAAACTCTTGTAAAAGAAATAACCATATTGTGCCTCTGCCATTAGTAACTGATTTGTTCATTAAGCATCTAATTGCAGAATGGTCTGTGTGAAAAAAAGTTTCATAGCCTATTATATAGTGTCTAAATTTATTTATGGCATGAAAAACAACTAAGAACTCTTTTTTAGTTACAGTATAATTCAACTCTGAAGGAGTTAAATTTTTATTTGTATAGTAGATGGCATAAGGAATCAGGTCCTTTTGTCCCAATACAGCTCCTAAAGTTGTATCTAAGGCATCTATTGAAATATGAAAAGGTAATTTCCAGTTAGGTCCCCTTAAAATAGGTGCTTCAGAGATTTTTGTTTTCAGGGTTTCAAAGGCTAACTGGCAGTCAGAATTCCAATTAAATTCACAGTCTTTGGTAAGTAATTTGAAAAGTGGAGATTCTATCTTGGTGAAGTTTTCTATAAATCTCCTATAATACCCTGTAAATCCTAGAAAACTCCTAGCATCTTTTTGACAACTTGGAACTAGTATTCTGGAGATGACTTCAACTTTTGACTTATCAACTTTGATCGCCTCTCTTGAAATGTGATGTCCTAGAACAATCCCTTTAGTAAACATCATAAAATACATTTCATGACTTAATGAAAGATTTTATTCTTTACATCTCTTTAGAAATTTTTCCAAGTTTGCTAAGGCTTCTTCAAATGTGTTTCCATAGACTGTGAAGTCATCCATGTATACCTCTACATAGTCATGTATTAGATCTGAAAAGATTCCTAATACTGCCCTTTGGAATGTTGCAGATGCATTGCATAATCCAAATGGCAATACTCGGTAGGCATAGGTACCCCAAGGACGGGTAAATGTGGTCTTGTCTTGATCCTCAGGTGCTACTTGAATTTGATTATAGCCACTAAACCCATCCAAAAATGAAAATTACTTCTTGCCCGCTAATGTGTATAACACCTGAGCTATGAAAGGTAAGGGAAAATGGTCTTTAAGAGTAGCTTTGCTCAGTTCTCAGTAATAAATAAATACCCTCCATTTTCCATTCTTCTTGGGTACAATCACCAAAGGAGAGACCCACTGACTATCTGAAATGGGATAAATAAAATTGACATTTAAAAATTTATGCAATTCTTCTTTAAAAATCTTCCTAAGGTCTGGATTCATCTTTCTCTAAGGCTATTTGATTGGTTTACAATTTTCCTCTATATAGATATGATGAGTACAAGTCTTAGGATTGATCCCTTTCATGTCAGTGTACTCCCAAGCATATGCAGAAGAATGTCTCTGTAATGTTTTGACTAGCTTTTCTTGCTAAAACTTCTCTAGCTTTTTGTTTATGTTTAAGGTTTTTCCTGGGAATATTTCAATTGTAGAGCTGCCAAATTCTTCCATGGAGTAAAGAGACATCTGTCTTGATGATAAGATATAAATGTTAGATTCCTCTTGAAATTGATCATTTTGAAATTCCGAAGAATATTTATAATTTTCCAAAGTATTCAGAATCTGACTATCTTCACTAATTTCTGAAATTGTGAAGAGAGGTTGTATATCTTCTTCATCATCAATCCACTGAGTATCATCTAATTCTGTGATTATTCTTGCTGGAGGATACAAAGTAAATTTCTTGGTTGAACTTCCATCAGAGATGTACATATCACCAGATCTACAGCTAATGAAAGCATCAACTATAGCTAAACAAGGTCTTCCTAATATAATACGGTGTCCTCGTAGATCATTTTTAGGAGTTTGGATCATAAAATCTACAGGATACTCCCAAGAATATAAGGACACTAGAATGTCTTCTATGATCCCATTTGGTTTGATCACAGATCTATCTTCCAATTATAACAGTGTGGGTGTAAAAAAAAGATTAGGAAGTTTTAGTTTTTCCATGATTTGTCTACTCATGATATTGATTTCTTCTCCTAAATCAATAAGTGTTTTCTAGATTTCAATTCCATTGATGTGTATTCTAACAACTAGATTTCTTGGGTCTAAATACTTAGGAATGGTAATCTTACCCATCATTATATCTTCTATTTTTCCTACCATTTGTATTTTCTTTATCTCTTTTATTATTTTTCCTGTTTTTTTTGTACTCAACTCCTTTATTGTTTTTGCTAAGATTGGGATTTCCTTGATAGATTCTAATAGTGGAATCTTAATACAAACATTTCTTAACTCATCTAGGAAATCATAATTAGGCATCATAATTTGTTTTTCTACACCCCTATCAATTTGTAATCTTTATGGAAAAGGAGGTATAGAAGTAGATGTTGATGGCTGCTATAATATAGGAGTTGAAATTATTGGCTCTTTTTGTTTTGACTTTTCAATGTTTTGGTCTTGAAAAGATGTGCTTCCCTCAAGACTTTTATTTATCCGCAAATAATCTTCCTCAAAATTGTTTTTCTCTTTTATAATTACAAAAGGCTTCTTCTTTTCAAGTATTCTTCCAGACCTACGTTGAACATCATTAAGGTATAAAGGAGTAATGAAATAGGTTGGGAATTTTTGACCTTATATCATATATGTATTCTGAGATTTTTTATTGTTGGGGTTTGGTATTGGCTGGGCAGGCAATTGATTTTATTTTTGAGGAAATGGTAATGGAAGTGATGGATTTTGATTTTGGTTTTGATTTTGTGGATTCTGTTGAGGACTTTGTTGTGGGGGAAAGTTTGAAAATGTTGAATATGAGGGATAAGAAGGTGGATATTGATAATACTGGGAGAACCTTCCATAAGGATTTTGTGCTCCTTGTGCTCATGTTTGAGATTGATTTTGAAATTTGGGCCAAGGTTGTTGCCAAGAATTCCAATTTGGTAGGGGTTGATTATATGTTTTATTATTAAACCCATGTGTCTGAGGTACCTTCCAAGGTCTTCTAGAGACAAAGTTAAGAGATTTTGTGGAATTTGTGGATGTTTCTTCTTGAAAGACTGCCTTAAGACTAGGGAGTGAAGGAAAAATCTTGGTCTCATGTTTTTCTGAACAGATTGCACAAGTCTCTATTACTTTTGCATCTAAAGGACACTCTCTCAAGGCATGCTTCTTCCTACATTTGGGACAAAATATTGCTAAGGCATCAGCTTCGGATTTTTTCTTGTTTTGTAACTTAAGGGTGTCTATTTTTTCACTAAGACTCCCTAGAATGTCAGATTTAAATTCATCAAGCATATTACCTATTTCTTTCCTACTTACTATTCTAACTGCAGATTTACTTGCCCTTGCAAGAGTAGGGTTTCTTGGTCCTTTTAGAATTTTATATTTTCCTCTTGAAAGATTGATACGTAACTCAGCTATATCAAGTAATGAAAGATGAGATATGTCCCCTTTTCCCATCATATTGAGGATATCTATCCATTCATCCCTAATTGTTTTCAACAAGAGAGCTTTCAAAGTTTCTTGATCTAGGGTTTCCATTTTTTCCCTCTTGATGTTATAATTGAATATTTCCAACAAAGCTTCTAGATTTTCATCCTCTTTTTGCATCATTTTGAACACTTCTTCCTTATGGTTGACTAGAATACAGTAATCCAATTATCTCTCTAGAAATTCTCTCCTCATATCATCCCATGTCCTAATAGACCTATTGATTAAACTCATAAACCATTTTAATGCTGCTCCTTTCAATGTTGAAGGAAACAGTTTAAGTTTCTGAGCATCTTGTAGATAATCATAGGTTCTACATAGAACTTCAAATTCAAATAATAAGGTTTCAGGATCCTCACTTTTTATTCCATGAAAGTTTGGAAGAATAAAAGGTGAGATGTTTTTCATAGTTGCATTAGTCTCTTCATCTACTATAGGGAATCCAAAAGAACTTCCAGTTCCCCTTCTACCTCTTCCTCCTTCTACATTTCCTCTTCCTCTATTTCCTCATCTTCCTCTACCTCCTCCAAATAGTGTATGTTATCCATTAAATGCTTCTCCTTCCCCTTCTTCTACCATGATAGACTCTTCTGAACTGATATAGGGTTTAGTTGGAAGAGCTAGTTGTTCTACTGGTTCTTCTATTAAGGGTATATTGAAGAAATAGTCCTCTTCTTCCTCTTCACTAGGGATTTGTAATTCTTCTACTAGAATATATTCCCCTGTGGAAGTGAAAAATGTTATCCTTTCTGTAGGAGTCCTTATATCTTCTTCCTCTAGAACTACTTCAGTGGATGAAGTGGGGGATCTTCCTGATGGGATATCTGATCTTGAGACTTTTGGAAGCCTATGACCAGTATAGTATAGAATGTGAGTTTGGGTTGGAGGTGTGCTGCTTCTTGGTCTTGGTGGAGTGAGTGGAGTTGTGGGAATTAAAATTCTGCCTCTTACAAATCTACCCCTAGAATCTCTTTCTCTATGCATATCATTGTTTTTGGGAAATAGGAAATAAGGCTACCTAGTTATACCTCCCTGGAAATAGCGCCAAAATTTTTAGTCAATTCAGTGTCCTGAATTGATAGCATAAATTATCGACCAGGGCTTGTAAAATAATGAGGTATACTTGCACTATATGTGCCTAAATATCCTTATTCTTATTTCATTGTTTTCAGTATTTTGTTGATGTTTTTGAGTTTTGTTATGTTTAGGTTTTAGTATGCTATTATATGCTCAAAGGATGACATAAAATCTATGAAAAAAAGGAAAATTTTGAGATTGCAACAAGATGATGAGCTTAGTGAAAAGAGTCGCCTTCACTAAGTGGGCCCGCAAGCTATTTTTGGCGCAAGTCTATTTTTAGACTATGTCTATTTTTAGACATGTCGATCATATTCTATGAGTTGCAGAATGCTATTTGTGGATGGTTGGTCAAGTTGGAAAAATAGATGGACTTCTATTTTTAGACATATTGGGCGGAATCTATTTTTAGATTGCCAGTCTAAAAATAGATATGTCGAATATTATTAGCTCTTAACAATATTTGGACTATAAACATTATCTTATTCTCCTGGAGCACTTCAATTAAGTGCACAGATGTGGCACAGGAGTTGACAGAAGGAATTATGCTATTCCTTAGGGTTAAGTGGAGCTATTACATGGATACTTTAGTTAGAACTCATGTGACAGAGTTTGGTGGAGTTATTGAGGTAGTTGGTGGAGTTGTGTTCAGTTTAACTGAGTTAAACATAGTTGAGCTAGTTGTATCTAGTCTAACTGATTGATACACTGGTGAGAGTGGTGTGAATTAATTATTAATTAATTCAATAATTATTAACTCATTAATCAACTAAATAATACATCAGTTAACTGCAGTGCATGGACAGTTTCAGTGGAGACCAGTGAGGAGGTAGGTGGAAGAGCAGTGTGACTATCAGTTGTGACTATAGTGTTGCATGAGTTTGCACCACACATGGTTGGAGATGACAATAAGGATTGCAAGAGAAAGGATGGACCAATTCAATTTCATTCAGAGCCATTCTTCAGCAGAAATTGTGCAGTAGAGGCAGGCTAGCAGGTGGAACAGATTGGAGCATGTGTTTTGCTAGATCAGACTTGATTAATGTGTAGCAATTGGAGATTATACTGAAAGCTTGTGAGGAGATTTGTATAATGATTGTTACATGATATCTATGACAATTAATATACAGATAGTTGGGGGTTTTCAACTCTAAGCTTTCCCATAAAATACTGCGTTCATATGTGTGATTTTTTATGGTTTTAATGTGCGCATGCAATTGTTTTTATTTCCGCAATTAATGATCAATGGTAGAAGATATTATGTATTGTGCATGAAGTCAAATAGTGTGTGATAAGGAGAATATCGGATATAACGCGTCAGTTATATAAATTTATACATGGTATCAGAGCGACATTGATCATTGGAGCAATTGCAAAACATTGAAGCGGTTGAGTTTTGTGCTGGTGGAATTCGAATTTGCAGCAGTGTTTTCTTGGTGTCGAAGTTGAGATGTCTTTCAACGGATTGCGATTGGAGTATGCCCTTGAGGGCAGCTAGAATTATGTTGCATGGAAGGACATGATGGAGGTGGTGTTGGATGAAAATGGGTTGAAGGATTTCATAGATGCAGAAATTCCAAAACCTGCTTCTAGCGATGCTGCCGCACTTGATGCATGGCAAAAGAAGACAAAAAAATGTCAAAGGATTTTGGCTGAGGGTGTGAAGGATCACATAGTGTCCAGCCTTCATGGTAAATATTCTCCATTCTTGATGTGGAAAGCTTTGATATATTTATTCAAAAGCAAGAGCAACTAGAGGAATTTGGTGCTCAAGGATAGACTCAGAAACATAAAAATGGAGAAAGGCGATAGTATACCCAAGTACCTCACGAATTTTGTCCAATGCAGGGATGAGTTGGGAAGTGTGGGGGTGACTATAGAGGACGAGGAATTGGTGAGCTTGGCTCTCCTTGGGCTTCCGAAGAGTTGGCATTCCTATCAAGACTCTATCAATGATCGGGAGAAATTTCCAGGATGGGAGTGACTTTGGTCGTATCTTGTGCAAGAGGAGATAAGGCGAAGTACCAGGGATGGATCTTCATCAAATAACTCAGATGAATAAAATTACGCTTTGGCTGCCAAAGAAAGGAAGGGGAAGGGAAAAAATAATTCTTCTCAATCCAATGCGAAAGGCAAGAAGCAGGACATGTCCAAGGTGAAGTGCTTTCACTGTCACCAACACGGACATTACACCACTAATTGTCCATAGAAGAAGAAAAATAAGCAGGCTTCTAGATCTGTAGCTAGAGAGGCCTTAGCCTCGTAGTTTGAGCTGGGATTTTCGCTGATCACATGCTTGGTCTCAATTATGATGGGTTTAGTGTGGTTTCTTGACAGCAGTGCGTCTTTTCATATGATCGGAGAAAAATATTTGTTTACTGATCTGTATGAGAAAGATCTTGGAGTGCAGATCGAGATGGGCGATGATGGTAGATACAGTGCAATCGGTATCTGTACCATTTCCTTTGAGAGGGAGTCTGGTAAACCCTTCGTATTTAAGGAAGTGATGCATGTTCCAGGATTGAAGAAGAATCTTATCTCTGTGGCGATGTTAGAAGACAAGGGATATGATGTTGTCTTTAGCGAGGGAAAGGCTTTCTTGCGCGATAAGGAAACTAGTGAAACCCGGAGGATAGGGGTTCGAGTTAAGAACCTTTATCAGTTGTAGGTAGATGGCTGCGTAGCAATGGCAGGCAAGGCATAAGGAGTGGTGAGCCGCGATGAGGGCAAGCTATGGCACAAGAGATTGGGCCATCTTCACCATGGTGCTTTGAAAATTTGCAGCAGATTTCTACCGGGCTTCCCAAAGGTACACTTGCACAGTCAGATCAGTGCAAGGGATGTACTTCGGGAAAATTTGTGAAAGCCACCTTTCATGAGAAGGATAGTCATGCCATGAAGATTCTTGAGATAATTCACAAAAATGTGTGTGGACCTTTCTCAGTAGCTTCGACAGCAAAGCACAGGTACTATGTGATATTTGTTGATGATTTTTCTCGAAAGTGTTGGATCTTCTTCATGCAGAAGAAGAGCGAAAAATAATAAAATTTCAGTGAGTTCAAGGCATTGGTTGAGAAATAATCAGGGAAGCAAGTGAAGGCTCTTAGGAGCGACAATGGTGGTGAATTCATCACTGGCGAATTCAAGGACTTTTGCAGCACATAAGGAATTCGAAGAGAGCTCATAGCACCTCATAACCCACAATAGAATGGGGTCATCGAGCGAAAGAACAGAATGATCGTAGGTGCTGCACGGGTGATGTTGCATGATCAGGGCCTTCCCATACACTTGTGGGCTGAGGCATGCAATACTACAATTTATGTGCAAAACCGTTGTCCTCACAGGATACTTGGCATGAGTACACTCGAGGAGGCATTTTCTGGTAAGAAGCCTGATATTTCCTATTTGAGTATTTTTGGTTCACATGTTTACATTCATGTGACAAAGGATGCTAGGAAGAAGCTGGAGCCAACTGCAGAGGTTGGGATATTTGTGGGGTACACTGATACACCCCACAACTATCATGTGTATTTTCCAGATAGTCACAAGATTGTTGTGTGACGGGATATCAAATTTCATGAGGAGAAAGCCATGAAGTGTTTGCTTGAGAGGGAGCCACACTTGCATGTAGGTGAGGAGCTATTAGTTCCTAAGGATGAGCCTCAAGATGTGGATCAGCCACAAGAGGAGGTTCATGGAGTGGAAGAGACCACTCATGCAGCACCAACCATCAGAGGGCAGAAGCGCAATACAAAAGCTAAGCGACTGATTTAGGATGCAGAGAAGGTTGTAGGAGCACCTACATCACAACGCAGACAGAGAAATTCACCTGAATGATATACTAGATACATGGCTCTTATGAGAAAGTGTATCGTGACAGAGCCATCCTCTTTCGAGGAAGCTGTGGAGGGCCCCATATGGGTAGATGCCATGGTGGAAGAGTATGAATCAATTTTCAGAAATAGTGCATGGGAGATTGTCCTAAGGCCAGAAGGGAAATCAGTGCTAGGTTTGAGATGGATCTACAAAGTGAAGCAAGTAGCTGACAGGAGTCTAGAGAAGTACAAGGCAAGATTTGTTTCCCAAGGCTTCTCACAGATTGAGGGGATCGATTATGAGGAAACCTTTGCACTTGTCGCAAGGTATTCTTCCATACAGACGATTCTTGCTCTCTCAGCGCAGATGGAGTGGCACATTCATCAGATGGATGTGAAGACTGCATTCCTGAATGGAGTGATTGAGGAGGAGGTGTACATAGAGCAGCCCGAAGGTTTCAAGATCTTCAGCAGTGATTCACATGTGTGCAGGCTCAAAATAGCGTTGTATGGGTTGAAACAAGCACCTCGTGCTTGGTACACACGGATAGATAGTTATTTCACCGGACTTGGATTCCCTAAGAGTGAGGCGGATCCGAACCTATACCAGATTGTGGTGGAGGGTAAGTTGCTGATCATTTTACTTTATGTAGATGGTTTGATTTTGACGGGTGATGAACTGTTGATACACTCATGCAAGGCTGATCTTACAAAGGAGTTTGAGATGAAGGACTTGGGCCTCCTTCATTATTTCCTGGGATTGGAAATTTGGCAGCGCAGTGATGGATTGTTTGTGTCTCAAGGCAAGTATTCCCGGGAGATACTGCAGAAGTTCAACATGCATGGCTGCAAGCCTATCGACACTCCTCTTCCTGGTGGATGGAGGAAAGAGGATGCTACATCGACAGAGGTAGTGGATGCCATTGTTTACCGACAGTTGGTGGGGTTGCTTATGTATCTAGTCAATACACGACTTGACATATGCTACGCTGCTAAATAGCTTTCACAAGATATGGTTAAGCCTACCAAGCTCTTTTGGAAGGCAAGAAAGCATGTATTGAGATATCTCAGAGGCACGTCGGCATATGGATTATGGTACAGACAGTCGGATGAGGTGAAGCTATGTGGCTTCACGGATGCAGATTGGGCAGGGAGCCCAACAGACAGAAAGAGCACATCTGGAGGGATTTTTAGTATCGGGTCAACAACAGTTTCTTGGTATAGTAGGAAGCAGAGATTCATGGCACTCAGTTCAGCAGAGGCCAAGTATATGGCAGCGAGTTTGGCTGCATGTGAGGCTGTATGGATGAGGAAGATCCTGGTCGGGTTTTTCGGATCACACTTAGATCCTACTCTGATATATTGTGATAATAAGAGTTGCATCAAAATCTCAGTTAATCTAGTATTTCATGATATATCTAAACACATTGACATCCGGTATCATCATATCAAATATTGTGTGTAGTAGAAGATCATGTTACTTTCATACATTCCCACGGAGGATCAGGATGCTGATATCTTGACGAAGGCGCTCACCAGGAGCAAATTCGAATACCATAGGGGCAGGATAGGGGTGGAAGATAATCCTTATCTTGTTGAGATTGCAACAAGATGATGAGCTTAGTGAAAAGAGTCGCCTTCACTAAGTGGGCCCACAGGCTATTTTTGGCGCAAGTCTATTTTGAGACATGTCGATCATATTCTATGAGTTGCAAGATGCTATTTGTGGATGGTTGGTCAAGTTAGAAAAATATATGGACTTCTATTTTTAGACATATTAGGCGGAATCTATTTTTAGATTGCAAGTCTAAAAATAGATATGTCGAATATTTTTAGCTCTTAATAATATTTGGACTATAAACATTATCTTATTCTCTTGGAGAACTTCAGTTAAGTGAACAGATGTGGCACAGGAGCTGACAGAAGGAATTACGCATTTCCTGAGGGTTAAGTGGAGCTATTGCATGGATAATTCAGTTAGAACTCATGTGACAGAGTTTGGTGGTGTTATTGAGGTAGTTGGTGGAGTTGTGTTCAGTTTAACTGAGTTAAACATAGTTGAGCTAGTTGTATCTAGTATAACTAATTGATACACTAGTGAGAGTGGTGTGAAATAATTATTAATTAATTCACTAATTATTAAATCATTAATGAGCTAAAGAATACATCAGTTAACTACAGTGCATGGACATTTTCAGTGGAGACCAGTGAAGAGGTAGGTGGAAGAGCAGTGTGACTATCATTTGTGACTATAGTGTTGCATGAGTTTGCACCACACATGATTAGAGATGCCAATGAGGATTGCGTGAGAAAGTATGGACCAATTATAGTTCATTCAGAGCCATTCTTCAGCAGTGATTGCGCAGTAGAGGCAGGCTAGCAGGTGGCAGAGATTGGAGCATGTGTTTTTCTAGATCGGACCTGATTAGTGTGTAGCAATTGGATATTGTACTGAGAGCTTGTGAGGAGCTTTGTATAATGATTGTTACATTATCTCTATGACATATAATATACATATAGTTGGGGGTTTTTAGATTTAAGCTTTCCCATTAAATATTGTGTTCATATGTGTGATTTTTTATGGTTTTAATGTGCGCATGCGAATGTTTTTATTTCCGAAATTAATGATCAATGGTAGAAGAGATTATATATTGTGCATGAAGTCAAATAGTGTGTGATAAGGAGAATCTCAGATATAACACATCAGTTATATAAATTTCTACAGAAAGAAAAGGGAATTTCAAACTCAAAACGGAGTGTAATTGTAATTTATGTCCCTAATTAGGAAAATGATGAAAAACAGAGCATTCTAATCCATGGATGTCCTAGATTGCAAATGAACATAAATGTAACTCACGAAATTATATTTCAACCTGATCCTTTTAGTTAGAGGTTTTTTGGAATAGTTTGTGGAAGAGATTGAACTCCAATGTGATGAGGATCTTCCTAAAAACAGACAACAACTTAGAATATTATAGTGCAATCTTATTGATATGATAGAGATATTTTGGAACAACTTGAGAAGAAAATTGCTATAATATGCTAAGGATCTCCTATGAATATTTGAACTACTTATGACATTACAGCTAGATCTCTTTCATCTGCTAGAGATTTATTGGAAGAGTTTATTGACGGAGACTAGATATAATGAAATAAGGATCTAACAAGTAACCCATAGTATTACAATTAGGTATTTTTTGTGATTTAGAGATTTATTGGAACAGTTTTGAGAAAAGACTTCTTGTAACAACATGAGGATCTTCTATCTAATTACAGAACATAAAATGCTAATTAAATCAACATAGTACAACCAAATCTCATTTGCATAATAGTGATATGTTGGAAAATATTTTAAGAAAAAGAATGGTTGTAGGATACTAAGGATCTTTTAGTCTAAATCATAGAGCTAAAGTGTCGGTAACTCAAGATGTCACAATTAAATCCATTCATTAAATAGAGATATGTTGGAAAATATTTGAGAAAAGACTAATTATAACATCATGAGGATCTGTTAGTTAAAAAAACAGTGCAAGACATGATACTAAAAGATATGAACTCAGAAAGTTGTCTAAGTGAGAGATATAACAACATAGAATTAAAAGCTACTTATCTAGAAAGCATATAGAAGCTTCCTTAGATAGCAGGGGTCCTTTGCTATCAATTTGGCATGAAAATATTTAACTCCTAAAGTTTGTCTTCAATACGGAATCAAAGTTATGCTTCTTCTTATTATCAAAAATACTTTGAAACAGAATATCACAGTATTGGAAAAAATAAGAGTTAACTTCCTTCTCTCGGTCTCACCAAGCTAAATTTATAGGCAATTACATAACTGATATTGAATGAAAGTAGGCACAAGTGTATTCTAAATTCCAATTGAAACTAAAACTCCTTTTTAGGACTCATTATTTGCTGAAAGAAAATCAAGAGTCCTTATCCTTATAGAAATCTGTTTCTCGGACTTTTGGTTTGACCACATACATAAGCATCTCCAGTTTTTGACTTAGCATTTGTGGATGACAAGGAAAAATGTAGGAAATATTTAGAATCTAACCATATATTCATTTTCTTCAGATGACACCTGTAATATGTTCAAACACCAAAATGGCTATGAAATGTGTAACTGGCTACAAAATGACTGCATTCTGTAGCTAAAACTGCTCAGAAATCATTAAGACAACAAAACCACAAAAGTACAACAAGCTAGTCATTGCATGTATTCCTAAGTGATTTTAATCATTCTTATTGATCTTTAGGTCTATAAAAGGACAAAAGGAATGATAGGATGAAGTGGAATTTGGCAAAGGAGAAGACACTTTTAGGACTCAACACCAGTTCTCCTCCAAAATTTCTGAAACTTGCTAGGTTTGATTTCCTCATCAATATGAACATGATTGTGGTGGCCATTTGTCAATTGGAGGCCCCAAAAGGAGCATAGCATCCAGGTCATTGTGCCTTTGGAAAAAATTTTGCGTGAAAAAGTACTAAAAAGCACAGAAATGAACACAAGCGCAAAGTGTTCCAAAATTTACCAAAATTTCTGAGGGTACTTGCTTATCAAGTACTTGAGGCATGAAGTGACACCTCATAAAGTATATATAACTTCTCTTTCTCCCCTTGCTTAGTCAAAATTTCAATTTTAGCATTGGCTCTTTTGAGCTTGGCCAATGAAATTCTCTCTTTCTGTGCATGAAGTTTGACCCTTGTCCTCAACAAGTCATTGTCCTTGTTGGCCTTCTCTAGCAGCCTCTCCAAATGTAGATTGTATATAAAGCCATGGTTCCCTTTCCTTGATTATTTCTAGGGAAAGCAGTTCATTTGGTGTGAGTTTGTCTACTAGCTCAGCTTCCCTCTATATCTCAATGGCTAGAGCTCTTTTCAACCCTCTAGTATTTGGTCTCTCTCTTGGAGGTGGATCCTCCTCATCATCAGTTTCCCAAAATATTTCCAATGTTTCCTCAAGATGGGCTTTAGCCTTTCCTACCTCTCTTTGTGCCTTGATACACTTCACCTCATTGATTACTTGCTTGGTTTTCAGTTGCTAATTTTCTTGATCAAGGAAGTCAACTACATATTTTTCCATCTCAATATTAGTTTCCATTTCACTCATATTTGACTCTTTGCCTTTGATTGTTGCACTGGTAATTTTGTCTTCATCTTCCTCACCTAGGTCAATCAACTGAAATTCATGCTATGTATCATGTTTTCCCTCCTCATCATCAATATTTGGCTCTTTTTCCTTTTCCTTTCCTTTGTCTACCTGTTGTGTTGATGAAGAAGGCATGGCCCCTTTCACTCTAATTGAATAAAACACATGCCTATAGCCTCTCTGATAATTTTTTGGAAAAGGGTGAACCTCAGTCAAACTAGCCTTTGCTGCCTCAATATCTTCCTCACTGTTGGATGACTCTGAATCATGATGTGATGATGATGTAGGGTTATAGAAGGGTGAAGAAGAAGGATCAATATGAGGTGAATGAAACTAACTGGGTGATGATGTATGAGAAGGAGACTGAGATTGAGGAATAGATGTGGGAGGATGGGATGATGAACGGGTATTATGATGATGTTGACTAGGTGGGGTTGTAAAAATCTCATTTGATATGAAGGCATCCCATGGAATGTTAATTTGATCAAGCTGATACATGAATATCATTTTGATGAGGGAGTGCTGGAAAATGTTGTGTAACCAGCTTCAAAAATAGAAGAAAAGAGATATGAACGCCTTAGAAATAAGCCACTTCGAGGGGGAAACCTCCAATAAATTACATAAATGAACAATTCTTGGATGATACAAATGAAAAAAACCTCCTTTCTATATATAGGAGTCCATGGGGCCATAATGTAATCCTAGTGGGCCACAATGTAATCCTAGCCGACCTAACAATACTAATTTAAGGGCACAATAATAACAAAATGGGGGTTACAAGGGTTCAATAATAACAATAAGGGGGTTACACTAACAATAATAAGGGACTATACTAATGATATAGGGACCTAACATGCCCCTCTCCTTCAAAAAAGTGTTGTCCTCAACACTTGAGTAGATCCGGGTGCTTCTGTATAAAATTCTCATCCTCCCATGTAGAATCTTCAGTGGGTAAGTTCTTCCACTTGATGAGATACTCTGAAATTGACCGATTCCGTAGCTGTCGAGTTCTTGTTTCCATGACCACTTCAAGTTCCAATATTATTTTTCCTTCCTCATCAAGTTCTGGCAATATTGTTTGAACTGGAAGATTTTCACCTATAACCTTCTTTAAGCATGAAACATGGAAAACTCGATGTACTCGCGAAGAAGCAGGAAGCTCCAATTTGTATGCCATAGTACCAATCTTTTGCAACACCTTGTAAGGACCATAGTACTTTGGTGATAATTTATTATCCTTCTTAGCTTGCTTGAGGGACATTTGTTTATATGGTTGTAGCCGTAAAAATACCCAATCTCCTACATCAAAACTTCTCTCGCCGCGATGTTGATCTGCCTGTTGTTTCATTCGATTTTGTGCCAAATTCAGGTTATCCTTTAAGAGTTGGAGAACTTCTTGCTGATGCTCGATGTGATCTTCCACCGCTTGAACCTTCGAATTTTCCCTTAAAGATGATGTGATGGATGGTGGATGATATCCATAAAGTGCCATAAATGGGGTCATTTTTGCTGCAGTATGGAAGGAAGTGTTATACCACCATTCAGCAAGAGGTAACCACTTGACCCATTGTGTTTGTTTATGAGATACAAAACAACGAAGATATCCTTCCAAACATTTATTTACTATCTCAGTTTGACCATCAGATTGAGGATGATAAGATGAGCTATGAGCTAATTGAGTACCCAAACAAGAAAATAACTCTGTCCAAAAATTTCCAGTAAAAATGGGATCTCTGTCGCTCACAATAACCCTTGGGATTCCATGTAGTTTTTGAATTCTATCCATAAATGTAGTAGCAACTGTACTTGCTTTAAATGGATGAGATAATGCACAAAAGTGTGCATACTTGGTAAGTCTATCAACTACCACCATGATGACACTCTTTCCTTCAGACTTAGGTAAACCCGTGATAAAATCCATTGAAATCTCCTCCCAACGTTGACTTGGAATGGATAAAGGTTGTAGAAGTCCCGGGGTCTTAATTGTTTCCACTTTATTCTGCCGGCAAACCAAACATTCCGCCACAAACTTTTGAATATCAGATTTAAGGCCATCCCAAAAAAAATCTTTCTTCACCCTGTGGTAAGTTTTTAAAAATCCTGAGTGTCCTCCTAAAGGAGAAGTGTGCAATTCCAGAAGAATATTTGTTTTTGTTGGGAATTCTTACAAAGATATAAGCGATCTTTGTACCATAAGGAATCATTTTTCCAACTAAATGTATCAGATGTACTAGGATCTTGCTTCAACTTTTGAATGAGTGTCCATACATCTTTGTCCTTCTTCCATTCATCTCTTGCTTCAGTTATCCAATCTGGTTGGATAATAGAAATGGCACAAAGCAATGCTTCCACCTCTTCATTCTTTCTTGAGAGTGCATCTGCAACAACATTTAGCTTCCCTTTTTTGTATATTATTTCAAAGTCATAACCCAACATCTTTGTGACCAATTTTTGCTGCTCTTCTGAAGATAGTCTTTGTTCCAAAAAGTGTTTAAGACTATCATTATCAGTTTTTACCTTGAAGTGTCTTCCCATTGTGTAAGGTCGCCATTTCTTTAGTGCATGTAGTATTGCTAACATTTCCTTCTCATAAATAGGTTTCTGTAAATACTTTCCTTTGATTGGACGACTTTCAAAAGCAATGGGTCTTCCTTCCCGCATTAAAACTGCACCAATTCCATTTCCTGAGGCATCACATTCCACAATAAAGGTTTTTGTGAAGTCTGGCGTAGCTAAGACCGGTGCTAGGCACATTGCCTCTTTAAGATGTTCAAAGGCCTTAGTTGCTTCAGGAGTCCATGAAAATGCATCTTTCTTCAATAATGTTGTTAGAGGTGCCGCTATTCTCCCATAATTATTAACAAACTTGCGATAATACCCTGTTAACCCGAGAAATCCTCGCAACTTCTTTATGGTTGTGGGGACTTTCCATTCCTTAATGGCTTTAATTTTGTTAGGGTCTACTTTAACACCCTCGTGAGATACAATATGACCTAGATATTCCACCTCTTGTACTCCAAATAAACATTTGGATTTTTTTGCATATAATTGTTTCTCCTGCAATAGTTTGAGCACCCTGTCAACATGTTCAACATGATCCTTCCAAGACCTGCTGTAGATTAGTATATCATCAAAAAATACTAGCACAAATTTTCTAAGGAAGGGTTTGAAAAATGGAAAAGGCATGACCAAAAATTCATAATGACCCTCATGAGTTCGAAATGCTGTTTTTGGAATATCTTCAGTCTTCGTTCTAATTTGATGATATCCCGAACGAAGATCCAACTTGGTAAAATAAATTGCTCCATGTAATTCATCCAATAATTCATCAATCACAGGAATGGGAAATTTGTCTTTAATGGTGAGCTTATTGAGCTCCCTATAATCCGGACACATTCGCCATGATCCATCCTTCTTGTCTACCAAAACTACAGGAGCAGAGAAAGAACTTTGACTAGGTTGAATTATACCCGCCTCTAACATTTCTGCAATCATACGTTCAATTTCGCTCTTTTGGAAGTAAGGATATCTATAAGGCCTGATGTTTGGAGGAACACTTCCCGGAATCAAATGAATAGCATGATCATGATCACGAATAGGTGGGAGTCCTTTGAGAGTTTCAAACACCTTGGAATGATTGTCCAAGACTTGTTGGAGATCTGCAAAAATAGATGATTTTGATGTCGGAACTTCTAGTGAGCATAATTGTGAAATTACGCTTCGTTGTTCTTTCTTTAGAAGCTTTGTCATGACATTAGAGCTTATTATCCTTCCCGGCTTCCCTTCAATACCCCGTAATTCGACTTCCTTTCCTTCTGAAAAAAATTTCAAGAAAAGTTTTTGAAAATTAAAAGCTACCGTCCCCAAAGATTGTAACCATTGTACTCCTAGTACAACATCAGCACCTCCCATAGGAATGGCAAGCATTGGACTAGTCAATACATATTCCCCATGGTTAGCTTGATATTATGGCATTTTCCAGAGCAATTTATAGTTCCTCCATTTGCAACCATCACTTGACATTCTGGTGCTGGGTATAGGAAACAATTTAATTCCTTGGCTACCTTACAATGAATAAAATTATGGGTGCTACCTGAATCAATCAACACTATTTCCTTTTTCTTCTTGATTTGTCCTTGTATCTTGAGAGTTTGAGGAGTGGTAATTCCTGCCAGTGCATTACACGATATGGTCGGATTCATTTCTTCCTCTTCTAGGGTTGGTTCCTGGTGTATATCCTGTTCTTGTTCATTTTCTTCTTCCTCTTCACAATCTATGTAAAATAATTTCTTCTCAGCACACTTATGACCTTTAGTGTATTTTCTATCACAACTATAGCAAATCCCTTTTGCTCTTTTTTCTTCCCATTGTTGTGGTGTCAACCTTGTAGGTTGTGGAAATCTAGATGTAGCAACACTTCCTTCTTTATAGAATTGAGTGGTAGGCTTCCTTGTCGCCATTATTTTACATTCAACTTTTCTTGCCAACCTGAATGCCTTCTCCAATGAATCTCGTTCCAAAACACGAACTTCATGTTGGATGTTATCCTTTAAAGTGCCTATGAAGAGATCGATCCTTGGTAGTCCTCCGGAATATCGCTTACCCTTATATTCAATTTTTGGAAGTCCTCAATGTGTTGGGTTTTTTTTTTTTTTTTTTTTTTTTTTTTTTTTTTTCTTTGGAGACATTATGGAGATCAAAAATATTGCTCCATCCGAAATATGCATGTTACAGATCCTCTTCCATCAAACTTCCTTTTATCCATTTTTGGAATATGGTGGTTCTTCCCGCCAACATTAGAGGTTATGAAATCACGATTAACATTTATTTTGTTCTC
The DNA here is from genome assembly GCA_034641835.2 of Pinus albicaulis. Classification (NCBI taxonomy): domain Eukaryota; kingdom Viridiplantae; phylum Streptophyta; class Pinopsida; order Pinales; family Pinaceae; genus Pinus; species Pinus albicaulis. Next base: position 25,157 of record JAXQQM020077183.1, read on the forward strand.
ATCATGAGTTTCCTCTACTATCTTTTCACCATTAGGAAACATTTCTTGTATCAACTTTCCCAAATTTTCGATGTCTACTTTTAGATATTTCTTCATGTTTTCCATGTTGTCTTTCATTTTTTCATCGATCTTAGCTTCCATGTCATCCATCTTAGCTTCCATGCCCATCTCCATGCCATCCA
>JAXQQM020070944.1:0-82338 GCA_034641835.2 Pinus albicaulis
ATGGCTCACTACCATTGAGCATGATCACCATGGTTTGACCATGTTGACGATAGGTGAACATGGTTTCATAAATTGTACAATGTTGACCATGGATTAACATGGTTTGACATAATTGGCCTTGGTTGACCATACTTTTCTATGATAGATTATAATTACCCATGTTGAAAATTTATGCATAGTCTTGACCATATTCAACCAAAGAGAGATTTGTTGACCATGTTTCACATTGTAACCATGGTTGAGAATGGTTGGGCATTAAGAGTGGGTGGAGCATGGGTTGTTCTAGATTGTCTATGGTTAATCATGGTTAACCATGGTTGACTAAGTTTCATTGTGTTTTATTATGGTTGACCATGGTTGACAATTGCTAACTAAGCTTGTGTATGGTTGAAAATGGGTGATAATGAGTAACAATTTTCGATAATGTTTGACTATGTTTATATTGTTTGATCTTGTATGACCATGGATGAATTTTTTTTACTGTGTTTGACCATAGTTGAGCTACTCAAGCATGGTTAAATATGGTCGATATATGGTTGACTATGGGCATACATGGCTGACCAACAATTAGAGTGTTTAGTATGGATGACTATGGTCTACTATGTTTCACTATGATGCCCATGTTGACTATGGTTAACCAAGGTCAACCATGTTTCCTATGGGTGACCATTATTGACCACATTGACCATGGAGACCACTATTGAAAATGATTTGACCATGTTTGATCTTCATTGACCATGATTTCCCAAGCTGTCTATGGTGTATGATGGTTGAAAATTGCTAACTAAGGATTATAGTAGTTAGAATATGGTTGATTGTGGTTGAATATGGTTGAATATGATTAACTACAATTACTATAATTGACTATGGTCGATATATGTTTGAGTAAGACTAATTAGATTTGACTGTTACTGACTATGGTTTACAATTGATGAGGATAAATCATGGTTAATGGTAGTTGATGATGGTTGATCATTGTTGATGGGGATTGAGCATGGTTGATGAAGGGTCGATGAGAATGACCATAGTTGACCATGGTAGGCCATTGCTGAAAATGATTTACATTGATCAATTATGGTTAACTATGGTTTACCACTAATGATCAAGCTAACCATGGTTGACCATTATTGAGTTGGTTGAATATGGTTGAATTTCTTATCTACGTTTGACCATGGTAGCTTTATTAACCATATATGAGCTTGTAAAATCGTGGTTACCTATGGTAAAGTATGATTGACTATGTAGATGAATATGGTTGACCATGTTACCTATGTTTGATTAGGTGTTTGACCATGAATGGTAATGGTGTATATGGTTAATTATCGTGACCATGGTTAACCATTTTTTAGTTGTTTCAGGCATGGTTGAACATGGTTGACTATGTTTGACTAGGTTAACTATGGTCAATTATGATTTATCATGTTTTTTGTGTTAGATATCTTGAGTGTAGTTGATTGTGTTGAATGCAATAACTATGGTTGATTATGTTGACTATGTTGAACCATGTTGTCATGGTTGACTATTGTGACCATGATAAGAAATTGCGACATTAAGAATTTGTGTCTACATTTGACCATCTTGACAACGGTTGGCCATGTTTGAAAATGAGGAATATATTATTATATAATAACCATGGAAAATCCATAATATGATGCATATACCATTAGGGAATGCCATATATTATTTGGGGCATTTCAATAATATTTATTGTTGGTCTCATTGCAATGGAATTTTGTATCAGTACAAGGAAAATACCCTCTAGCAGAGGTTATAAATGAGGTTTTTAGTGTTATACAATTGGCCAAAATTGTCAAAAAAACATTTTCTACAACATCCATTTTAGGTAACAAAGGTTTTGTTGGATATCCTAACGTAATTTCAACACAATTAAAAAAAAACTGGGCGGTCAGAGATTGTTATGCATGTTTTTTTCATCGGTGCGCGTATTAGGTGTCAACACACTGGTGCGTTGCACCGTGAACACACTAGTACTGCAAGCCTACCAAGAACCGGGATGGAAAACAAATTTCGGATGCCCTGGCGAATTTAGCAACGACCTGGTGTGTGTCATCCAGCTAATCATACCGGGTCGATGGAAGGTGCATGCACCAGGCCATTATGGTGTAAAACCACACCAGGACCTCTAGGTGATAAAACACACGAGGCCACTAAGTTATAGAAATTCACCGGCGCGTTAAAGGCAAACCAGACATGTGTATGCAACGCCTATTGGACCGGTTGGGTGGGAGTTGTTGATAAAGTGCACTGGGCATTTTAATTGGTATTGGTATTTGTACGGTGCCCATAGGTCATTAAAATTCACTGGTGCGCATTATCATACAGATGCATCGGTTCACAGTAACTAACACACACCTATGCGCAGTAACTAACATGCATTAGTGTTCATTTTGTATTTTTTTAGAAACATCAACCTTTGACAGTGTAATTATTGTGGTTTTTTAAAATTCATTATTAATCAAAAGTTGACACATATCTTATAAAAATATTCATATCAATTAAATTTTTAATAGTGGATTTGAATGTGATTTTTAGATTAATTTTTTATATCATATCATCAGATTTCATATCTCTTCATTATAATATTTAATCATACACGTATATTTAATTACTGGTGTAACATTTCAAATAAAAAATGGAGAATGCAATAGAATAAATTAAAACATAACTTATTATATATATATGAATAAGAAACTTTTTTTCGTACAAAATGGGACAGTTATTCATATCCCTCTATCTTTCAATTGGGACATTATGTCCATTACATTAAACAAAATGTTTGATTTCACAGACAAATATTTCAAAAAATACAATGCCCTACTTTGATATCCAAACATATTGATCATCATTCTTCGCTCGAATTTTTGTTACTGGTCGAGGTACTTCAATGACCTGGGTTATTTTGAGGAAGGCTTTGTTCACTATGTTCATTGTTTTCTTCTTCTTCAAGTTCCATCTACAAACATAAAAATAAAGTGTAATGAGGGTATGTCCATTGGTGAGAATAATGCAAATTGAAATATTAAATAATATACATCAATGCAAATCGAAAATAAATGTACTATAGAAAGAATTTACTCATGAAATATACATATTATTTCAAAACCATATTTCATTCCATCTTTCAACAATTCACTTGTTGGTGCAGTTCCATACTTTGTTTTCTGCAAGTTTTATATACCATAGAAAATCATATATTTAATATAAAATATTTTTTTCCTATTAGTTATAGATGGAGCTAAGTAAAAAAAGGTAGATGCTTACAAATTCCACAATTCATTTATCATATGCCAACATATAATGACAACCCATATTTAACCCAATGTCAATCAATTATTCTTATGGTTCTTTTTTGTATGTTAGCACCTGTTTGAAGACATTCAATGATGATTGTTGTAAAAGAACTTAAAATACACAAAAATGAAATCAAGTTAAGTTGCTATAAGGAAGTAATAATTACTCACAAACATAGATATCAACCCTTTTCTTCCTTGTCGTCCCATTTTATATGCTATGTGGGTTCCATTTTTTTTTTGTTCCTGCAATAAAATGCTTGAAAATTAATATTTAATGCTAAATTGTTTATTTATTGTATCAAATTTAAAAACTAAATGATTACATGTTACATTTGAAGCACATTGTCGTTGAGATGGCTGCTCATGTGATGAAATTATGCCCATTTATTTGACCATCTCCTTGTACAACTTTTTGAATGTTCCTACTGGAATATTTATGATATCAACTCGTTCATCCATTGAGATTTTCATAATATTCCTAAAAATGTAACATGAAAATAAACTATTTAATTTTTATATTGATATATGAAAAGTAAATATAACAAAATTGATATTTATAAATTATTTCTTTTAAGTAATATATACATATAATTCTAATAAAAAATTTAAAGGAACATTGCTTCTTCATTCCTTCTTTTTTGTTGTTGTACGCTTTTGCTATTAAAAGTTTGACATGTCTCATTGACCAATTCCCTAGAAACTTTTCATGTAGTTTAAATAAAATTTGGTTCTTAGAATCATTGGATTGATTTTTTTACTGTAAGTGGAAATAACTTCTATACATTCGTTCGACTAGATCCCTAAATGTTTTGCAAAAAATTTCCCCCCTTTCGTTAACCTCTAGCACCACTCCAGATGAGCTGAGTAATTCATTTTCATTTGCATGTTCTAATTTTTTCTTTTCTTACAACAACATTCCTTTTCTTCATTGTTGGTCCCTGTCAAACATTAAGCATATGTGAATTAATATATTTTTTGAAATATTTTATGTAATATTTTTAAGTATATTATTAATGAAAATTCAAAAAAGAAACTCATATTGGATCGATAATATTTTTTCATTGATCTCATTCATCCTTATGCAATTTTTCCATCAAGCTTTTACGCTTTTTCGGTCTTAGATCAGAGATAATATTATTGAGCTTCGTCATTTTGTGGCTCTACGTGATACAAAATAAACAATACATATTAGTTAAACTTACATATAGTTCAAAAACAATATTTTTGTAAAGAATTTACAAAGAACTTGCCTTTTTTTCTTTTCTCGACGTGGTATCAGTATTATTGTTACTTGATCTCTTGTCATCCATTTCTTTATCAATATAAAAAATTTACTACACCATTCATTAATATATTTTATTAATAAATCACATTTTTTTCACGTAAAAAAAACTAAAAAAATCAAGAAAATAATGCACCTTTCAAACAGTATGTACCAAAGGCGATGTGGTATGTTATTATAAGTGCACCGACAAAACAGTAGAAACATCGTATGGTGGTATCTGTCAACCAGGAGACCTAGTGTGTTATATGTTAATTGGTGCACCAATTAACACTAACATAAATTAATAAAAAGGTTTTTATCAAATAGTACATGCCTGGTGCAGTGTACTACAATTGGGCGCCAATGCAAGATTTTAACCAGGGCGCATCGATTAAAAAAAATCTGTTTTATTTTTAAATCATGAAACGCCCAATGTTGATTGGGATCCGACTCTGGTAGTGGTCCCGTGGGTTAGATGTCATATATATATATATATATATATATATATATATATATATATATATATATATATATATATATACCAATACAAAACCTAAAAATATAAAATGAAAAGCTCTAATAATGAAGTCACAGAAACAAGAAGAAGCAAGGGAAGAAACGAGAAGACGTAAGGGTTTAACGTAAGAATTTTTTTTTTTTTTACCTTCTAAAAACGCAGAGTAAAATTTAAAAATATTACTATGAATGTATTAAATCCAACATAAACTGTAAAAAAAACAATTATCACAGTAAAATTTAACAATTTTACTATACTACATAGTTTTTGTGCTAATCACCATATGTTTCAAACTCTGATTCTCTGAATAGTGCTGATGTTCGAAAATATTTTGTTGCTCCACAGCGCTCTCATGCTCTCTTTCTCCAGTTATGTCTCTCGTGAAAATCCATCCCTGAAATTTTTTGCAAAAATAATGAAATAATGAATAGCTTATACTATTTAATTTTTTTTTTTAATGAGATTATATTTCTGAAAAATAATTTTCCGCCCATTTCTCAATTCACTGTTTATTTTTCACTTAAAAAAAATGAATTTGTTCTTTTTTAATTTCTGGATATTTGGTGTGTTTGTTAACTAACCACACTAGTGCGTCAGTAATAACACTGCACCTATGCACAATAACTAAAATGCACCAGTGTGGTTAACTGTACATTCACACTGATAGAAATAAGTCCATTTTTAAGGCACCGAAATTACTTTTCGGTATGTACGCCAAAATTTATTATTGATTCTTCTCAAATGCAGGGAGAAAATCTCATTATTATATAAAATAGATAATTCTTGAAAATCCATCTTGTTCCATAATATTTCTCAAAGTCCATCGTGGAGTTATCCCTATCCATCTCTAGACGTAATATTTGCTTCAAATTTTATTTGTATTTTTATTATCTAATTGATATATTTTTTTTATCCATGTCAATCAGTTGGATACAATAATGTATACAAATTTACAGGTTCATACAGATTCAGAATCGAGTTGAGATACACAAAATATTCAAACAACTCCAAAACATTGGAAGCTCTTATCAGGAGCATCATACCACAAGGCACATTTGGTAGATGAAAATGGATAACTGCTTCACCCTACCAATTGTAACATTTCATATTCTAGCCATAATCCTCGAACAATGATGGTAATAGTAATTGTCTAGTATATTAATGTAATTATTTCAACGTTAAAGAAATTAATCATGCATTGTTGATGTGCTTACTAATTGATATCATCGATTTTGTACTAATCATGTTCAAATATATTTTTTGAAATTATTAGGATTCTAGTGATGATGAGCGACCTACCTACCATCTTCCGTTGCACTCCACGACAATGTCAAATCAAGAGAAGGTTGAATTAAGAGAAAAAATCGAAGAGGAACGATACCAAGAATGGTTGAATCAACCACCTATTCAATTCCCACTATGTCCAGATTCACAAATTAGAAATGATTACAAAAATAGTAGTTCTTCATAAGCTGGAAATGGAGGCAATAAAATAGAGGTTGGTATGGATTATTACTTAAGGGATACGACTGCAATGGAGAAAATTTTGTTAGATGCATTCTAGAATGATGATCAACTAGGGGATGTTTCTCATATCGCTGATACCTTTTTTAGAAGCCTTAAATTTTCTTCCACGACACCTCTCTTTGGACCTAGTGATCATTCAAATTCTACCCAGTTGGGGGCTACGATGCTACTACACAAATTGAAAACAAAGTTTCTCTTGTCAAGTGCATGTTTCTCAGAAATTTTGTGGTAATTGACCATCAAGTCCTCCCTTATATTTTGAGAAATATAATCACACAATGAAAATTACAAATGGTCAATTTAATGAACTCTAATAAATATATCCACATTAATGTACATTTAATATTGTCCATGACGAACTATAGGTTATTCAAAGATAAGGTTCTTCTGAGTGATAATGTATTGTGTGGTAGCTTCGAAGAGGCAAAGAAATTATTGAAAATGTTGGGTTCTGAGTACATGTCATATCATTCATGTCCAAATGATTCTATTCTATATAGAGCAGAATGTGTAGGCAAAGAGGTATGTACGAAATGTGGGCATGTATGATAAATAGAAAAGAAGGGTAAATTAGTTGGTCCTCCTTTTAAGATATTAAGGCACATGCCTATAATCCCAAGGATTCAAAGGCTCTTTAATTGCAAAGAATTAGCTATGTTGTAGGGATGGCATACCTCACACATAAGTGAGTTTGGATTTATGCAAATCAAAATAGATTCAATATTCATTGTTAAAAATACACACGGTGAAACACACATATATACAAAAGATAGGCATGAGATGTTTTACTATTAACCATAGATGTGATTTTATAGTTCATTAGGTGTGATCCTTGGATTTCACATTCCAAGGTCACTTGGACTCCTTTATGACTGTTCGGCTTCCACATCTACCCATAAAGGATTACGCGTCCAGCATTCCCCCCCTTAATCTGAAGGGGTATGTGTGAGTCCAAGAAGAGAGTTGTAATAAAAATATGCAAAGTATGCATGGCAGAACTTAGGGTGAATACAGTCTCTGAAATGTTGACATAAAGAGGTGTTTTAAGGATGACCACCAACACTGGAATGCTTAATGCAGTTCCCGGAACTCTTCCAAATCTGGCAAGAAGCTGAGGGCTTCTGCTAGAGGAAGTGTCCCTCATATTTGAAGAGGGGGACCTTCAACCTAGAAGAAGGGAGATCTAAAACCTGTGATGGTTTAAGGATGACTGCTCCACAGTATTCCTCCCAAGAGAACACCCTTATAAAAGAGTAGCATATGATTTCAATGGTAAAAGAGAGAGAACTCACAGGCCTTCAATAACTATACCGACTGAATGGCTTAGCGCATATGAGAGAGAGAAGGATAAGGAGTTCATAAAAATGTCCGATTCAAATGGGGAGCCTATGTTCAATGATCTAGAATTATTCAACACCTATGTTGAGAAGTTTCCCATTGGGATGAAACGAAAATATATCTTTTCTAACCTCCCATATTGGTAGCATCTTAAGATTCCCACTTATTAGATCCCATGCACATATTTAAAAATGTTTCATCTTCTCTATGTAGGCAAATATCATCAAAACAAAGTGACACATTGGTTGTTAGGAAGGATCTTATTACTTAAAAAACTAAAAAGAAACATTGGCCAAGAATATTAGACTACAGGATCAAAGGCAGGTGCTGGTCCCTCTAATTCGTATTTCAAAGAAGGTGATGTCCCATGGATTTAAAAAAATATATATTTTTCTTTGGCAAAGGAATTTATAATGGGTGTGAGGGTGCCATCTTCATATGGGTCTTCACTACGGCGCCTCTTCACCATGGATGACCATTTCTCGGGGTTGGAATTGCATAACCATTTGAAACTTATAAGAGCATGTATAATGTCAAAAGCATGATTTTATTGTTTGTTATATTAATAAATTTTATCCCATGCAGTGATCATAGAACATAACTAATTTTGTATATTATTGCACATGCTTATAAATTTGTAGTGTCATTATCCTTTGCATGGGTGTGTGAAACATGAATTCCCCTAAGACTTAGGATGTGCCATGTCTAAATTATCTACATTTGTACCTTGGATCATGTCAAAGGAGATTCATGTGGCTAGTATTCAACGGTGGCATTAAGATATAGTTGAGATTGTTTGTATGTTTGAGAAGGAATTGCCGACGAGTTTCATGGGGTTGTAGGTTCATCTTATAATCCACCCAGTAATTGAGGTTGAATTAGTTGGGGTGGTTTCTTGTCGTTGGATGTTCTTCTTAGAGAGGTACATGAAGAAATTGTAAGGTTTTGTTCCACAAAGGGCAAAACATGAGGGGTTTGTGGCAGAGGGGTACATATCATATGGGTATTTTTATTATGCCAGTGAGAAAATCAAGCAGATCAACAATGGACTAGGTGCGGTGATTTGGGGCAATGAAAGGGATGAAGGGAAAAGAGAAGGGGAGCTACTCCAAACAAATGTAAAAAGGCACTTGATAGAGAGTAAGTGACTTATAATTTTTGAAATTTACACAAAGTAAATATTCATGTTGAATTTCAATATATTGTATATTTTGATCTCATATGTAATATATTTTGGTTTGATTTCATCGGCGAATGCATAAATTGAATAAATCAATAAATTTGTTCTTTACAATTCCGAAGTCACACAACTATGGGTCACATTGTACGAACAAAAGAGGATGAAATGGGATAGTTAAAGGAAAGAATTCAGATAGTTGATTGGTAGAAGTGTGCCTTATCTTGATCATTTAAAAAAAATATGCCAATTATATGCCATAACTGTTGGGGTTGTTGAGCAAGTCAGAGCAAAATATAGTGCAACCGGTCATTACCCGCTTGCTATAGAGGATGCACTTAACGTAGGGATTGGGTGCACCCACTCTGTAATAATATATTTATGTACATTTTAAACTTAATAATGCACCTTTGAAATGTAACATCTATATTTTATACTTTAACAGCTGAGTTATTATAAGACACATGACACTGTGATTTTTTAAACTTTTTTATAGGTGAACCTTTTCCCATCTATGTGGGAATATGGACACCATTTTCAAACAGAAAATGTCGATGATGGACACATGACACAAGATTGTTTAGTGGAATTCAAGTTCAATCAATTTAGTCAAACTAGCCACTACGATCAAAACCTAGTATGAGGGACGTTGGGTTACGTCAGAAAGATACAAGAGATCATTGAAGTGGATTTATCTTCTTTCCAATGTGTTATTTTTAGGTCCAAGTAGTGCAACACCTTTGATCGGAATAATGTAAAGGAATATTGCGATAGTATGTTGTTATGTATCAACTCTAGAAATATGTGGGATGAAGCTAAGGAGCATTATATTTTCCCCAAACACTGCAACCAGGTGTTGTTTTATCGAGATATGTTGGATAGGGATTCGTGGTTTGTATTGAGTCATGATCCTAGATCAAAACATATTTTTGAGAACAGTAATGTTATCATGCCAAAGAGCTGGAAGTTAATAAGGGTGATCATGAGAACTGAGAGTGATATGGTACATGTATTAATTCATCATTTATACTTTTTAAGATGGGATTTTATAAATAAGAGGACTTAACCTTATAACTAACACTCATTTTTTTTGAAACATTATAATATGTATTTTGAATTAATTGGTTTGCATTGTGTTAATATTAAAATCATTTCACTTGATAATTTTCAATTATGATGATCTCGAAAACAATGTCACACTGTATAAGATTGTTTACTTTTATAATGTTAATTCCTAAAATAATACAAATAGTTGATTTCTTTAAATGTGTGTGAATTATATCTTCGAAATGTATACCGTTATTTTTGGTATGTAAGATCATTATAAAATAATGATAATTCTAAACATGAATTTATTTTCATTATTTTATAAACTTATTATGTTACAAAAATTCATATTATTCTAGTTTTATTATTTTACAATTATTTATATTCATACAAATTTACAAATTTATAATTATACAATTATGGCAATTTAACAATATTTACAATATACATTTTACTTACGGTAGTTATGGTTCAAAATTGTCAATTAATTTACAATTTTACAATTTTACAAATTTAATTTTTTTAATAAAATTCAATGATGACAATACATAAAATTACAATTACAATTTACAATTTCACAAAACAATTACTTACAATTACAATTACAATTTTACAAATATTTTACATACAATTACAATTACAGTTACAATTTTACAATTTTACATACAATTAAAATTATAATTTCAATTACAATCATGACATAATATTTAATAAATATCATGATTTAATATTAAAAATAAAAATCACGATTATGATAACCATCGTACAAACATCATATTCGACTAAAATACACATTCAAATTCGCTAACATCATCTAGTCATTGTGATCATGATCATCTAACAAAGCATAAGCATTGTATAACATCATTGCAACACAAACTGTAACATAATTGCATATACATGTCAGATATCTTAGTCGATGGTGCAACCTCATGCTAAGATAAATGTCATGTCTGCTTCGGAGGCGCCTTCTGATCATTCGATTGTGCAGTCTACTCAAAAATCGCCTGCTGATGACTTGTCGATGAGGCGGCATACTCAGTGGACGGTGCAATGGCCTGCTTAGATGGACCTACCTCCTAAGATGGACCTTCCTATTGAGGATCAGGTGTCGGCTCAGGATTAGGTGACTACTCACGACTAGGTGTCTACTAAGATGGTGTAGACTGCTCAAATGATGCCATCTGATCAAGACTGGATTTTGGATGCTCATCATGATCTTCGTCAGTGGGAGGTGAAGGAGGAGGAGGTGTAGCACTAGAATTATTATCACTCCCCTCAAGATCATGATCATCAGATGAGGCGCTGCTCTGTCGTGCATCTCCACGATGCCTATCCCTCCCCTCCACTGACTCCCTGCTGCATAGGTGATGGGGACATATTTGAACTGGGGAAAATCCTTCCCTCTCCTAGATAGGCCAACAATAAAATATATGTCCTTCTTAGTAGGCTTGAACCACTACCCAAGACCGACCTGGAAAGTTTTTCGGTGGGAATCCCACCTGAAGATCCGTTGTCCCAATAACCCACTATGGCCCTTGAGGGATGTAGCCTCCTCATAGAACTTTATGAGGCCTACCTCCCTTAGGAGCAACTGGTTGGCTACCATAATAGGGCAAGGGTACATAACTCTCTCTCTATATATAATTTTTTTTGAAAAAAAACAGTCCGTGTGCCCCAAAAAAATAGTCACTTATCGGTACTAGTGCACACGTTTTTATCGAGCACCAGTTTCGGTGCACATGGAAATTGTTCAAGCACCACAAAAGATAAAAATTACTTGTTCTATTGTGTGTTGACAAAACTATCCACCCTGGGCGGATAGTTAGGTCAATGCACTGCCCAACAATAACACATGGTCAATGGTGCGGTCCTATAAACGACGGTGCCGTTGACCAAGTACTATTGTTGGGCGAGCGGTGCGCTGACCTAACTATCCTCCCTGGGGTGTATATTTTGGTCAATGCACTACCCAAAAAACGTACATTGTCAACAGTGTGGTCCTGTAAATGACCACATCGTTGACTATGTAATGCTGACATGCGAGCGGTGTGCTGACCTAACTATCCACCATGGGGCGGAAAGTTTGGTCAACACACCGGCCTCCTAACATTATTACATAGTCAAGGGTGCAATCTATTTAACGACCACACTTCCATGTTATATTTAAAATTAGTTATGGTGCGTGTTTTTTCAGTACCACACCGGAACCTGGTGCAATTTCCGTTAGCACCATTCACAGTGCAGCCTATAAATTTACATGCAGCATCGCGAATGGTGTGAGATGAATGGCTCAAGCGCACCACGTATAATATATATATATATATATATATATATATATATATATATATATATATATATATATATATATATATACACACACATTAAATGATTAATTTTAAGGTTTTTAAAAAATCTAATCAGATAAAATGTTTAGTTATTGAAAAATAAGTAAAATACCTATACATTTGTGTGTCGAGGAGGCATATTTGTTGAGGAATTAAAGAAAGCAAATTTTCCTGCCATTTTATAAATTCAAACTCCACAAGGTGGGAAATGGATGGTAGTAATGTTTGGAATGGGAGCACTGATGGCAGGGCCCCTCACACAAGGAAAATTCACACCGGTGCTTGAGAGGTTTGGAGCACTGAAGAAGTAAAATGATGTTTTTACGGTTATTAATCTTTTTATGTAACCTTGTTTTGGTGCACAGATTTTTGAGATGCACCAGGCAGTATTATCGATAGCACACCACATGTCGTTACGATGCGTTGGATCACTGCAATGCACCCGGCATGTTTATACGTAGAGCACTAGTGTGATATAGTACTTAGACGCACCGGGAGAGTTTGTACGGATATCATGGTGTCTCGGTGTGCCAATTTTTAGTACGCAACAATGTATTTTGAGTAAAATGCGCTAGTGTGGTTTATGATGAGAAATGCACTGAACAAAAAGCATCAGCAAAATCCTCCACTTGCCAACCTCCTCGAGAGACCTCTGCTACAAACACATATATAGGCTATTTTTATAAGGGGTTCCTTAAAAAAATCTGCTACAGGGCCTTTTCCTTGTAGTTTATTCTAGACATTGGGAAAATTTTGATTATTCATAAAATTGTGGCATTGTTCATATCATTGTGACATTGCTGGTTATTCATCACATTGCGATGACATTTAATATTCTTCACAATGCAATGGAATTTATTATTCATTAAATTAAAATATCATTTTCTGTTCATCCCATTGAAAAATTGAGGTCGCATTGTGATAATGTTTATTATTTATCACATGCAACATCATTTATTATTCTGCACATTTCAACCATATTGATTATTGACCACATTGTGACATTGTTCGTCGCATTGTGACGTTTTTTGTTTATCATCACATTCCAATGGTGTTTATTATTTGACATATTATGATGATGGATATTATTCATCACAATGAATTTGTTTTTTTTACTTGACACATTGTAATAATTATTAACATTCATCACATTATGATGATTTTTATATTCATCACATTGCAACATCATTTATTGCTTGTCACATTGCGATGTCATTTATTGTTTAACACATTGTGACATTTTTTTGTTCTTTGTCACATGGAGAACTACCTTAAAGATTTTAAATTTATATCGTTGGTTACATTGTGATGATGTTTATTATTCACCACATTGTGACATCATTTGTTAATCTTCACTTTGTGATAATGTTGATTGTTCAAAATATTGTGACATTATGTATTATTTATCATATTACAATGTTATTTTTTATTTTTAACATTATGATGATAAATAACTTGGAATAATGCTTACATTAGTAAATAGGTAGGATTGGGTTGCTAGTTGTTGAGAGATTTTCTCAACAAGAAATTCCTTGATTGGAATCTGTTAGATCTCATGAATCAATATTTACATGCCTTATAATTTGGCTTTGACATGTAGAATATAAATGGGTTTGTGAGTAATCTGTGCACTATGTCTGATCCTCCTTTTTTTTTTTTTGGTTGATATTAGAGCCTGTATGGACTTGACTCACTCAAGCTAGAGGCGAGGGAAATGGAAAATATTTGAGATTTTGATTTCAATACATAGAATAATATAATAGGTGTGTGAGTTTATATCTACTATCGATTTTTTTCCCTTGCATAGATTTAATACCTGCCATTTTTGGTCAAGAGGATATTGTGAAACTATAGGTGTCATTTTTTTAGGCAACCTCTTGGAAAAGGGTTCTCGCTCTGCATATATCATCATCGGCGAGGATGTGATATACATTGCTAATGAGGAATGGAGCACCAATGGCTACGGTTCCATGTAGCGATTAATACGGCTCAGGGACAATCGCTTCGAGGTCAATGCAAAGGGTGATGAGGACCGCTCCAGTGAGAGTGACGTGGACGAGCATGTGGGGGTACACATGGAGATGGAGCGAAGGTTAGACCATGATTTGAGTCATTTTGAGATTATTTACCCCTACATGTTGTCGCCAATGTTTGATGGTCTTTTGCCCTTCCACATATTTTGACAATAATTCTTATGGTCAGATTAGTCTCTACATACAATTTTTTACACGTCCTTCTGATTTCTCTAAGTATTTATATGGCTTCCTGTGTGGGACATAGGTTCTAGCATCACACCTATCAGTTCAATGAGGATCTATTTTGTGTATTTTTTTTTTGACTCAAACACAGTATCTAGAATGAATTGCGAGGCCAAGACTAATTGGAAAATAATATGGGATGTGAAGCTACAAATTTCTAGCTCTGAATAACTTGAATTTGGCTTTCATAGAGATATAGGATGGCCATTTAATTCCTTATAAAACATCATATGATCCATTGATAGTTTGTTAATGCTACCCACAACTTGAAAGAGTTCTTCATCTCCTGCGAGAATTATTCAGTGCTGGTGCTTACAAGTGGACTTTCCAGCTTATTGATGGATCGAATACGTGATTATGGATCAAATTATGGGATTCTCAGATAATATATCCAAGTTATCTGCTTACTTTTATTACTCTGTTACTCAGATTGGAGTCTCGAAACACTGATAGAGTTTGCTCAATTGTGAATAATTGAAGAGGGGATTATACTCTACTACCGAGTTGAAGTTAGAAATCTTTCAAATACGCAGTTCATTTATTTCAGATTTTAAATTGAAAAAATTGACATTCCATATTAATATCTTTGACTTGTGTCTTTAGATATTTACACATTTTCCAATTTTCAAATATTATATTCAAATATCGATGGATTAGAAAGGACCCCATATTTTTCCACGGTAGAGGAGGGGAAGAAGAGTAGGTTATCCTGGAAAAGGGAAAGGAGATTTTCCTCAATGAAGTAGATAGTTTCATGTTCATTGATTTTGTTTTGTGATTTGTGCGGTCTTTTATTGTGTTTGTAAAAGTGCAAAATTAATTGATTTATAGAAGAATATAATTAAATTAGTCGTTCTCGAATTTTTTCGGTGTCGAGAGAATATATGGCTAATTTGATTGTCTGAATATGTTATATGTTAATGGATCTTATTGTGATTCAGGTTTCAAGAGAATCGATTACAGGTTATGTTACGAGACATTTATGTGTGTAAAAAGTTAATGTTGTTAGATCAACTTTTGAGCATGTTTAGTATTCAGACTGTCTTTCGAGCAACTGATAGATAACTAAAAGCGAAATATAAATGGTGATTGGTACATATGATGGTTCATTACTTTACAAATCTTCTCCCGGAAGCCTCGACAATCCAACATGTCAATATTGTTGATATTGAAAATTTAATTAAAGATGACCATAGATGATTATGTCTTAAATGAGTTGAATGGGAAGCTCGAAAATTGTGGTTGTGAAAAGAGCATTCTCCGAGAGACTTCAGCTTAGGGGTAAGTGTCGAGGAAGATGAGTAAGATAGATGTGACATGTCAATTGTAATTTGTCATTTTTGTTTTAATATTTGTAGTAATGTAATGTAATCATTAAATGGGAACTTGGAATAGTGATTACATTAGTAAATAGGTAGGATTCGGTTGTTGGTTGTTGAGATATTTTCTTGAAAAGAAAATATTTGTTTGGAATCTTTTGGATCTCATGAAGCACTATTTATGTGCCTTGTAATTTGGCTTTTATATTTAGAATACAAATTGGTTTGTGAGTAATCTGTGCACTACGTTTGCTCCTCCATTTTTCTTGTAATATTCTTCTTCATTGCAATAAAGTGTGTTTTTCATCACATCACAATAGTTTTTCTAGCTCATCAAATGGCGTTGATGTTTAATAGTTGTCAAAATGGAATGACGTTTATTATTCATTACATTGCAACATCATTTGTTGTTCATCATATTGCGACATCATTTGTTGCTCAACACATTGTGAAACCTTTTTTTCATTACATTACAAACAACTTTGAAGTTATTTAAATTATATTTCAAACAAAATAAAGTTAGATTAATATTACATATTAACAATAATTAAATTAATTATTAATATTAAAAACATTTATAAAAATTTATTATGGTTAACAACAATAGGAGAAACCAAAAAAAATTGAAAATTAATAACATAAACATTAATAATATTAATAATTTTAAGATTAATATTATAAATAACATTGATATTAATAATATGAAAAATATTGTTCATATTAATATTAATATTGTTATTCACAGGGTTAACATAAATATTATTAAAAACTTTAAAATATGTTTTAGATCAGTATTATTAACAATATATTTTTTATAAATAAAATTAATATTTCTAATAATATTATAAACATGGTTGGCCATGGTCAAACATGATTAAGTGTTTGATAATGGAAATATATATACCACATTTGTGGATGATTAATTATTGGAATGATGGTTGATAATGTTTAATATGGTGGAATAATGTTGGTGATGGTAGACCATGTTTGACTATATTGTCCATGGTCACTTAGGATGAGCATATGTTCATATAAATGTGATGTAGTTCAAATTTTATCACATTATGATATGAGGTTTCTTGGCTGATATTGTTAATATTAATATCATTAATATCATTAAAATATAGTTAATATTAATATTAGTGATAACATTTTTATTATTAATAGAATTATTGACATAGTTACCATATTCAACCATGTCAAAGTCATCAATGATGAGAAATACATGGAATATTTTTTTTCATGTCAAACTATGCTTTTTTTTCTTGATGGTTGTTGAAAATATTCAATCTAGTATACCATTATTAAATATAGGCGACCAAAGTTGACTACATTTTATCTAGTCAAATTTATGTAGAGAGTTCATCACATTGATAAGTAAGGGTTGTTTGTGAAATTACAATATAAAGAGTACGATATTATTATAAATATTGTTTTTAATATTACTAATATGAATGGTTATATTATATGATCTTATTATATTAAAAATATATTAATATTTAAATTAATTTATTATTATAATATTGTTAAAATCATTAATGATATTATTAATAATATTTTTATAATATTAATAATATTAATAATATCAATATAAATAGGAATAATATCAATATTAATGTTAATATTAATACCACTATGATGAATGACATTTTTACAATATCATGACACTATTATATTATATTATAATAAAATAAATTATTACATCAAATGATATTATTACAAGTACGATAAATATTAATAGTATTTATATTATTAACAATATTATTGTTAATATTTTAATTATTACTATTGTATTTATAATACTATTGATATTACAAATAATAATATTGTTATTGTTATTTAAAAATATTAATATCAATACTATTTTTATTAACCATATTAACATTATTAGTAATATTAATATTCATATCATTAATTGAATGTTGTTAATATTAATGATATTCATAATATTATTGCTATGAATATGGTTAATATTGTATTAATGATTTTATTAATAATATTGTTTTTAATATTATTGTAAATGTTCTTTATAAATTTTATTATTATTATTATTTAAATATTACTAATAATCCATACAAATGTTATTAATATTAATAATTTTAATAATATTTGATTTTAAAACATAAAAAATTATTAGTAATGTATACTATTAATATTATAAACACTAGAATTTTATTTTTGAGAATTGCAAAAAAATGTATTGATGTTGAAGATAAGCACATCATAGTGCTCTAGAAATATGAAACATTAGAGATGAATTGCTAAAGAATATCGAAGAAGATCCATGTGGGCCAATATTTTGGTCATATTTCTTTGGTAATAAAATATATTATAAAAGCACCAATATTTTGGTGATATTTTTTTGGTAGTTAATTGGTTTTATCAGGTGACTATATAGTAATATATTTTTCTGTATATTTGGTCATTGATTGTGGAAATTAATGGATAAATCAATGACCAAATTAATGATTAAATGTATGAATAAATATACTACTATATGGTAAAATTAAGACAACGAAATAATGATTAAGCTAAAAATTATTAAAATTTGGTTGGGTTATAAGATACTATAAATTAGCTACTACTAGTCATTAACTGAAAAATGGTCATTTATATGTTAATTTTAGTCATTTTTTTAGTAACTAATTAACAATTTTGTACTAGTGAACTATCACATTCATTATAACATGGTTATTGTGTTTTATGTTTTTTTAGAGAGTTGCAAGTGACTATAAGTGACCACAGTGAGTGTTGAGGTGGTTGAGGTAGATATTTGGGTCAATAACCCATGCTTTCAACGTATGAACTACTCTTAAAGTAGGTAATGGCTATGATCACCAACGGGGAATGGAACTTGGAGGTGGTAAAAAGAAGTTAGGTTTCAGAGCACTAAAAATGATTGCAAGAAGAAGATTTTGACTAGCCCGACTCCCAACTCAGGTGGGTATGAGTCAGGTGGTCGAGCCAAATCTAAATAGAAAAAAATTCTAAATAAAAAAGGGAAGCTAGTCCCAACCTCCAGTGGGACATATGAGGTCAGGCCGGGACCAGTCGAAAATTGCAGAGAAAAAGGAATGTTGGGGAGGGTGGTATGTGAACTGCCCCCTTAATTATGGATGAGACCCATGCCTATGATGACATAGTAAGAAACGAGGCAGGGATTCTTTTTTCATGGTTTCACTACAGTACCCATCCCTTTAGTGATTGAATAGGAGAATGAACACCATTGCTACATGTCAAAAGTCAAGAAATTGGGGGCATATAACTCATAGGCTCCGTTTTTGGAGCCACTAGGGTTCAAATGAAGAACCCTTGGAATCAGTATTCATCACCATTGCTTTTTCGAACAAAATCTGAAGTGGAAGTAACCCTAGTCTCAATTATTTTTTGGTATATATATATTATAAAAGGGACAATAATATAAAAAAAAATAGTTTTATTTTCTTGAAAAAGAACTCCATTGCACCATAAGGAAATAGGGAAATCACTTAGTTAAGAAATCATGCGTCATAAGAGATAAATATCAAGAGGTTCTTTGCAAATACAACAAGCTATCAAATGGCCTCCTATGAGTAATAAGAACTCTTTAGCTCTTTCTGTCATGTATCTTGAAATATTGATTTATATCCACACCTACATTTTGTTTTGTTATTAACATTTTTAAATATACATTTCAAATCCATATTGAATATAAAATAAATTACATATTTCCATATGAAAAGAAAATGAAAATATATATTTTTTTAAATTTAAATTATATTTTTTCTTTAAATAAAGTTTTTATTAATATATTTTTTGTTTCAAATATTATATTTTAAGTAAAAATATAATGAATTACACATCATGCAAAATATACAATATTAACAAACTTGTCATCTCTTACATCGATATTAAATAGTGAAAAAATTATATATATATATATATATATATTTCAAACTAAAAAATTAATCATTTTTTTTTAATTTTCATATCGTTAATATATTTTATTTAAAGTCCATATTAATTTTTTTATCATGAATAATTTTTTATTTTTTATTTGTTACTGTAAATATTATTTTAATATTTTAATGTAACATTGCTTAAATCCTATCCGAAATGGTAGGCAAATGGTAGGCTCTAGAGTACCCATCGTGTGGTGCATGGCTGTCGTCAGCCCGTGCCGTAAGGTGTTGGGTTAAGTCCCGCAACGAGCGCAACCCTCGTGTTTAGTTGCCAACATTGAGTTTGGAACCCTGAACAGACTGCCGGTGATAAGCCGGAGGAAGGTGAGGATGACGTCAAGTCATCATGCCCCTTATGCCCGGGGCGACACACGTGCTACAATGACCGGGACAAAGGGTCGCGACCCCGCGAGGGCAAGCTAACCTCAAAAACCCGGCCTTCCCGAAATATCCCATATATGTGGGTGGTAATAGAGGAAGAGGACAAATTTATCCCGACGGGAGTAAGAGCAACAATACGGTCTATAGTGCTTCAGCAACAGGAAGAGTTAGCAAAATTTTACGTAAAGAAAAGGGTGGATATGAGATAACTATCGATAATAAATCAGACGGTGGGCAAGTGGTTGACATTGTACCTCCAGGACCGGAGCTTCTTATTTCAGAAGGCGAATTTATCAAGGTCGATCAGCCATTAACGAATAACCCTAATATCGGTGGATTTGGTCAAGGATATTCTCAATTTTACAAAAGATTCGGATATTCTCAATTTTACAAAAGAATTGGATATTCTCAATTTTACAAAAGAATTGGATATTCTCAATTTTACAAAAGATTCGGATATTCTCAATTTTACAAAAGATTTGGATATTCTCAATTTTACATTGGATACTCTCAAAATCGAGAAGAGAAGATGCGAGGGAAGACCCGGGCATTTAGATAGAAGCTATGGAACGATGGAACCTATGACTGCATAAGATCATATAGGAATCTTAATCATTCATTGGATAGGATGGCGAAATAAACCAAAAATCAATTAAGCTCATTGGAGTCTATAGGCCCCATGGAGCAAATATTGGAAGAGTCAATATTCGCCCGTGAAATTATTTATTAAGGCATTGGATGGAAATATAAGAAATAATCAATCCTAGCCCGAATTGTCTGTAGGGGAACCCTACCTCCCCCGTCCCATTCGACCCGGGCAATTTCCTTTCCGTCGAGACGTCCTGCAATTTGGATCTGAATACCTTCTACCTCTTCCCGTTCAGCCAGTTCAATAGCTTTCTTCATTGTTTTTCTGAATGGAACTCTCTTCTCTAGCCGTAGGGCAATATACTCCTCGAATTATGGAGGAATTGCACGTGTAGAGATTCGCAGAAAGATCGACTTGATTCAGGTCAAAATCTATATTGGATTTCCCAACTTGTTGTTAATAGAAGGTAGGGGTCAAGGAATTGGAAAATTAAGAAACGATGTACTAAATATCAACCAATTTTTAGTGAAAGGCTTTAAATATTCTTCCTGTGTTTCATTTCCAAGTTCCATAAAGTTATGTATAGGAAAGAGTTTCATCGAATAGAATTTTTTTTTCTCAATCATACTACTTTTATGATTGAAGTGATATATGAGGATCGATAATGTAAGTACTACTATACCTTTGACCAAAAAATATGGATTGCTTTTGCGTAGATCGCGTAAAAGCAACGTACTGAGAATTCTAGGGTCAAAATCCCGATTCTAGTAGTCACTTATTCGGTACCTCCCAAGGGGCGGGAACTGCTATTCTAACTCTTCTCGGAGGATTCCATCCACAAACTCAAAGTTTATGGCTGACCGATATGGCTCATCATCATTTAGCTATTGCATTTGTTTTTTCAATTGCTGGTCATATGTATAGATATGTAGAAGCCCGTCCAATGCCCGTAATAGAGGTATTACCTATTATTGAGGATATCCGAGTTTCCAGAGTAAAGGGTAAAACCTTATTTGAAATGGTTGGATCTGAACCATCCCTTAACTATGTGTGTAATTATTATCTAGGCATATCAGATCAAATATTGTCCCAACCAGAAGGTATTGTCCCAAAAGAGATTCCAGATCGGGAATTATTCAGTTTACTCTCTGATCTTTATCTAAATCCCATTGGTGGTGGGGGATTTAATAGATCCAAGAATAGGGAATAGGAATCTATTTAGCAACAAAGTGAAGGATATTTTATTTCATCATGACAAAGTATCTTTTTTTTCCATTCAAGAAAATTATCACAATATATTAAAACAACCATTAAAAGAGTCTTGAGAAAGAGATTTCTTTTTATGTTCATGAATATATCTTCTATAATAGGAAGAATAGGAAATATTCTATGAGTGAGAACGTTTCTACCACGTACTAGTCGACACAGTAATCTTTTTAAGAAAGTCAACAACAAATCTACAATAAATAAATATTTTTTAAGTATCTTTAAGTTAACCAATTAATCTATTTTGAGTTTATATTCTGATTTAAGCAAAATTTTGGTGGATTGTTGAAATTTTGATTTAGTTATTATGAATTTATTTTTAGTTGGGAGTTTATATATATATATATATATATATATTTAAATACTCTTGTTGTAAGAATAATTAATTGCTTTGAATACAAATACAGAGAATATGTCCAACATAAAATTAAATTGTAACAAATTTATAGATTAACAATCAATGCTTAGTCAATACTGATCTAAATGGTTGTTGACTCACTATGTTTAAGATTATGTTGATCTCATAATTGTAATTATATTGCTAAAATTACTTTTCCCATAACAATTAATGAAACTTAATTTGATATTAAATGATATTATTGTAGAAGATCAATTATAATTTAACTTTATGAATATGTACATCTAATATGAAAGCATTTTAAACATCTATATTTCATCATAATTGGTTGGCTAATAAATTTATATGTGGTTAGTTTGCAGAAGGGTTGAAATTTCATAGAGATAAGCTAAGAGTAGGAACTCATTGTCAAATTTAAAAATTATACACGAGCATCCAAAAGCAACCAAGATGGAACCAATAACACTAAATTGTAATAATATTATCTCATAATTAGAAATCATTAATCCATCAAAAATATCCCTTTCTAAATATATTGTTATAAAGTATATGATATTGATAATTAAATATATTCATAATTGAAAATAAAAAATATAATTATTATATATATATGAGGGGTTGGAGACGGGAGGAGGAGATCGAAACCCTAGAGGTCTGATGGGTTGAATCTAGGTCAACAGTTGTTGTAAGGTTGTTGCAAGAGGTAGACAGGTGCCTTTCTGTGGGGGCAATAGACAGAGTACGTCACAGCAAGTAATCAGCACGAACGACAGAGCAAAAATGACCTCAAGGGGTGAGTCGGTGTGGTGACCGGGTTTTGGGAGATGGTAACCTCGTAGAGCTTTACCCTCTAGTAAATTAGGGATTGGAGTATCGTAGCCGTCAGTTACTCTTACTTTTCATTTTAGCTATTAAGGGACATTCTGAAGGTGATAGGCTATGTCGGTCACAAAGGCGGTGGGTAGAGGAACTTTTTTTATTGCTATTGGGTTTGCAGGGATGCGAAGAGGCTTGGAATAGGTGGAGCTTGACCCCAAACCTGAGGGCCTCCTCTCGATGTGCGGTATGGAGATCTCTGAGAAGAACTTGAAGGGCATTTCCAGAGCTGAGCTAGGTTTTGTTGGCAAGTCCGGAGGAATAGGTTTAGGCAGCAGAATGGGTAGCCCTCCAAGGCTTTCAATGAACCCTATAACGGTTATGGTTGGGTGGGGCCTGAGTAGAATTTCCGTAGAAAACTCGACGACGAAGCTATGGATACTAGTGAGTGCAGAATTGTGGGGAAGGCAAAAGGTAAGAAGGTCATGCCACTCTTTTTGAAAAATTGGGTGGAGGAATCATGGCAGGCCAGCTCAGATCCAAGGTTTGATGTTTGGCTTTTAGAAAATGGCTGGTTTATGGCTCGTTTCAATAGGAAGGAGATGGCAACTTCTGTAGTGCAGCAGAATTGGGGTTTTAACCGAGCACCAATTCTTTTTAAGCATTGGCATCCTTTGTTCGATGCATAGAAATAAAAATTAGATGCACTCCCTATTTGGGTCAAGCTGCAGGGACTCCCTAAGCCTCTATGAACAGAAGATGTCTTTAGAGATATAGGGAATTTTCTGGGCCATTTCTTGGAAGCTCAGATGTCGTTTCAACAATCTCATGACTTAGGGACTGAAAGGATCCTGGTACGCTTAAAACCTAGAGAAGGCTTACTGGAGGCGATCCAACTACACGACAGGAAGTCATCATATATTCAATCTCTGCACTATGAGAAGATCCCTTTTTGGTGCCACCGATGTCACCTATATGGTCACTTGGCAAAAGAGTACTCTTTGGGGAATAGGAGGAAGAAAAAACCATCTAAAGGGAAGACTATAGACCCAATAGGAAGGAAAGTTGGGACTGTGCCCAGGGATTTGGGTAGGGGTTTGACAGAAGGATCCTTCCCTTCGAAGGCACCAGTGTTAGAAAAGGCTGATATAAAGGAGGTAGAGGAAAAGAAAAGAGCGGAATATCTGGGCAATTAGATGCATGTGGAATCAGGCCAAAATACAGAGCTCTAGACTGAAGCCAAGGATTTTGAATTACATCCTTAGGCGGGTACCACTTTCTCTTCCCCCTTTTCTGCTTGTCTTGATCATATATTTTTTAGTGGGGTTTTAGAGCCTAGTCCTTCCAGGCTGAGTCAAATGATTGGATCTTCATATTTTCTTGCCTTGGTTGAGAATGCATCAGATAGTGTTATTACCTTTGTTCCCTGTCTGTCTGCTCCATTAGAGTCAATACCCCCGTTAGCTCCTTCTAAAGTTTTATTCTTTGAAGCTCGTGGTCCATATAATCTAAGACCGTGGGGGGGGGGGGGGGGAGGAGAGGAAAATTGAATCCCTCCTATATTTGGTAAGGGGGTTGGGGAATCTATCGGTTTCCTTATCAAGGCCTAAGTAGAGAGGGCGTAAATCAAACTTTTCAAAAGCACAGATA
This sequence comes from Pinus albicaulis, assembly GCA_034641835.2. Classification (NCBI taxonomy): domain Eukaryota; kingdom Viridiplantae; phylum Streptophyta; class Pinopsida; order Pinales; family Pinaceae; genus Pinus; species Pinus albicaulis. Next base: position 25,111 of record JAXQQM020070944.1, read on the forward strand.
AAAGCCAAGATCAAAATAGTGGATGGGAAGCAAAAATCTATAAAAGGGGCACTTAGAGCAGTGAATACCCTGGGCCTAGTTATCAAATGGTTGTTCTTTCCCTTAACTGCAAGGGCTTAGCTAGTAAGCCAAAAAGGCTAGCTTTATGGGCTTTGTTTTCTGAATATAGTCTGAATGTCATTTTCCTACAGGAAACCCTGGGAGATGGGGATGAAGTGGTTGGGGCGCTACAAGGATTGTGCCCAGGTTGGTCTTGTAGGGGTTTGGATGCCTATGGCAGATCTGGGGGATTGGTAGTCAGATTTAAATCTAGCAAGATCAAACTCCTAAGTTCATGGGGGAGAAATCATGTCCTGGCTACTGAAATTTTCTCTTTGGAGCTGAGAACCTCTTTTCTGCTCTTGAATATTTATGGGCCTTGCTTGGAAAGGGAAAGCTTCTGGAATAAATTTTTGAAAGAATCCTTTATTAAGGACCCCAGATTAATTATTGGAGGAGACTTAAACTTTTCTTTGGGCAAGTCGAAGCTTGGGGGCCGAATGCAAGGGATGATCCTTTTTCTTGGGGGCCGAATGCTATGGTATTTGTGGATTAGTCAAGCTTGTGCTTGTTGCTACCATTTTTACTATGTAAACAACTTTATCACTGTGTAAAAATTTTCTTACTGAGTGAAAAATTTCTCAATGCTAGAGAATACGTTCCACCAAAAAATTTCAGAACTCCTTTTAGCTTCTTCAGTAAAAACACTATCTTTTACTGAGATTTTAAACCCTCTCCGATACCATGATAGAAATTTTAAAAGACAGAGGAAATAATGTTTTTCCCTCAACACACGGAGTTCACATCGAGTTGCGGAAATTACTTTAACCAAGACAACACATTTACTGAAGTTTACACAGAGTTGCAGAATTCACTTAATCCATACCATACAGTTGTAGAAATCAAATCATATGAATCCTCTTTTCAATACAAAGTGGTTCAGATTAAAAACGCAACTATAGAGAGGAGCAAATATAATCAACTAATTTTACTCACGGTGAAACAGAGTAAAACAGAGTGTTGCGATAAAACACATATGTGAAAATTCCAGAATGATATCGCAACTAACCAAAATTTATATTAAAAATTAAACGCATGAAATACATCAACATATGGGCTGAGGCTCCTTCACAAGTAAAAAAAGACTTCTTACTTGGATTTACATTCATCAGGGTTGCGTAGTAACACACAGTAAAACTCGTTTCATGCACCCACCAAATTCGCTCCAGTATTTTCTCCACTTGTCTTTCTAGACTTACTTCCACCACATTACACAACACTATCTATGTTGCTCAACCTCACCTTACATGTAAAATCTAAACATGTATATATTTAAGAAATTTAATTCATGACAGACCAAATTTAATACAAATCATGGGCGAAGATCATTTACTGAACATTACACAACTTGCTTGAACTAAACATAACTTGTGGATTAAATATTTGCCCATGATCATTTAATAACCATGTATTAACTTCTATTTGACTTTGATTTATTTAATCTGTTGTGGAATGGGTAATTTTCCTTTTCTTAGAACTTGTCCTTCTCTCCAGATGCAATATGCAACCTATAAAACATTAACTGAGGTATGGTTGCTGCCAGTTCATTTACTGCGGTGGTTGAGATTAATTTCCAATAGAAATTCACTGATTCAGTTGGTGCAAGGAATAGTTCGTCTGATTCGAATTCGGTATGGTTCCATAGGCTGGAGTACCGGAGTGTTTCCTCTGCCCTCAGCCTGAATACAGAAAAGAGACTGAAGTGTGTGCATTCACTACAAGGAAAAGACCCTTTATCAGATGTTTTTGAGGAACCCCACAGAAAAATACCCCAGATGCCTGTTTCTAGCAGAGGATCTTAGAGGAGGTTGGCGGGAAGAGGTTTTTTCTGATGTATTTCTTTCGGTGCTCTTATCAACCTAAAATGCACTAGTGCATTCAATATGATAAAGCACCGATGCATTCCAAAAATTGGCACACTGGACACCCTACGCTCCGTACACACATGCCTGGTGCATTTTATTTCTGTAGAGCACTGGTGCTTTACATGTCGACCACACAGATACATCCCGGTGTGGAATAAATGAAATGCACCAGGGCGCCCAAAAAATGCGCACACCGGTGGATGGTTAAATAAAAAAAAATTACGGCAAAAAAACAACATAAAACATTGGCACACCGGAAATAGTGTGCTCCATACACACCCTCACGGTGCTTCTAATTTAGCAACCATGCGGGTGCATATCATATCGTCAGCCTCGGTGCCTCATAAAAAGCACGCGGAACATAAAAATCCCTGTGTCGAATGACTGAAACGCACCGAGATCCCCGTAAATGCTGCGCACCAGAAAAGGGTTTAAAACAAACAAAATTACGGCCAAAAAATCTCATAAATCATTGGTTCACTAGGCACCATTACTGGTGTGTCAGGTTACTGTAGAGCCCTAGTGCATCACATCCCCGTGCCCCGGTGTGTCATAAAAGCGAGCGGAACATAAAATTCCTGGGGCAGAATGATGGAAACTCATCGGGGTCCCCATAAATGTTGCGCACCAGAATAGGGTTAAATAAAAAAAAATTACGGCCAAAAAATGACAGAAATCATTGATTCACCAGACACTGTTATCAGTGCGTCATTATACTGTAGAGCACCGGTGCTTTAAAACTACGCCGCCCCAGTGCCTCCTAAAAGAACGCGAAAATAGAAAGAGCCCGGTTTAGCATACAGACAACGCACCGGTACTCCAGAAAAAATCCCGCGCACTGGAATAGGGTTTTATAAAAACAATTTATGCCCAAAAAATTGTAGAAATAATTGTTTCACCAGACATTGTTACCGGTGCGTCATATTACTATAGAGCACCGGTGCTTTAAAAATATGCTACCCCGGTGCCTCCTAAAATTGCACGAAAACAGAAAGAGCCCGACGTGGCATACAGGAAATGCACCGGTACTCCAGTAAAAAACCCGCGCACCAGAATAGGGTTAAATAAAAAAAAAATCACGGCCAAAAAACCACAAAAATCGTTAGTTCACCAAACATCATTACCGGTGCGTGATGTTACTGTAGAGCACTGGTGCGATAACAATACGCCGCCTCGGTGCCTGCTAAAAGTGCGCGAAAACAGAAAGAGCCCTGCGCGACATACAGGAAATTCACCAATACTGTAGTAAAAATCCTATGCACTGGAATAGGGTTAAATAAAAAAATTATGGCCAAAAAACCACGAAAATCATTGGTTCACCAGACACCGTTACCGGTGCATCGAGTTACTGTAGTGCACCAGTGCGTTACAGTTACGCTGCCCCAATGCCTCCTAAAAGCATGTGAAAATAGAAAGAGCCCATTGTGGCATTAAGATAACACACCGATACTCCAGTAAAAACCCCGCACACTGGAACAGGGTTAAAAAAAAAAAAATTACGGCCAAAAAACCGCATTTTTCATTTTTGTCAGTGCTACAGAGCTCTCAAGCACTGGTGCAAGTTATCCTTGCTTGAGCCACACTGACATCCATGCTCCCATTGCACTTATTGCACACACTGCTACTATACATTGCCACCAATCTCCAGCTTGAATTTTATAAAATAGTGAACAAATTTTCTTTTTTAAATTGTACAGCCAATATGCCTCCTCGACGGGTAAATGTACAAGTATTTTTCTTTTTTCCATAATTAAACCTTTTAGTGGATTTGAATTTTAAAAACCTTAAAATTAACCACTAAAAAAAATTAAAAAATTGTCGCGCGGTGCACTCGAGTCGTTGGTCTCGCACCGGTTTGCAGTGATGCCTGTAAATTTACAGGCCGCACCGCACCCGGTGCTGAAAGAGTTCGCACCGGTTTCGGGGCAAGATCGTCGACGTGCACGGTGTTATTTATTTCCAGGAAATATAACATAATAGGTGTGCAATGACATGGTTTACTTTCCATAAAACTAATGGAATAAAGCATAAGAATACATGTCTTATTCTCCAAATATAATACTAACATTACCCATATATATTCAAAGGAAACCAAAACATTACTTTAGTTTTTGTATATGTAATTCATCCTCTTTGACAAAGAATCTTTTCCAATGTAGTATAACAAAACATGTTATCATTTCCCACATACAAATGTATATTCTTTCCAATGAAATCTAATACAAATATTGCATGAATACACATGATTTTATTTCAAAAGAAAACTAACATAAACTAACATATTATTTTTTTGGCATAAAGGTACTCACATATTTCTCCTAAGGATTAAGATACCTCATTATTTTCTTTTATCCATTCAAAGAACATACCTCTATAACACAATGGCTATTCTTGGTGCATGTAAGACAGATAACTCTCCCTCTTTGAGCATGCAAGAGAGATAACTCTTCCTTTAATGTAGGCAACACATATTCCCTTCTTAGAATTCTATCATCATGAAATACTATATTCATGTAAAAGATTAACATAATAAATTAATAGTTCTTTGGAATTTTTGGAATTTTGTTATCTATGTGACTGCGATGGTTCATTCTAATGGAAATGAAAAAGTTACATTATGGTGTATTTTTACAATGCTTTTGTAATAATAAAAATAGTAAGCCTTCAAAATTCCAGAAATAACGAATAGTTTTTATTTAATTTTTTTTTGCAAATTAACTTTTATTTTAATTTTTTTGAAACAACTCCAAAATATAAAATTACAAATTTCAAAAATTACATTACCTTCCACTAGAAGTAAATTGTGTCAGTTTGGTTTGGTGTAAATATAAGAATCATAAGAAACAAAGGTGATACATCGAGAAGTACATCTGGATTGGAATATTTGTCAACATTAGAATATAAATTGGTGGAAGAATGATGAATAGTATGAAACACATATGGATATGACCTTAATCATCTAGTAGTGGGATTGTTAGCAAACATAGTTTTCGAGAGTAGAACCTTATACTACGAATAGTGGAGGTGCATGCACGTTTAATGGAGAGGGATAAATAGAACCAATCATTGTCTATATTTTATTTCAGCCACATTATGCATGCAAAAAAAAACCATCAAATAAATCTTGGAGGAAAAAAGAGTAAGAAAAAACTGCAGTGGACAACTTTGGACATTTCAAATGTAGATTAGTAGAGAAATTGCTTGAATGTAGTTTTTGGTGGTGCCAAATTTGGTGTTATTGGTTACGAAACTACTGCACTTAGCTTCATGGTTAAAAAACTAAAATTCATGAAGGTGGTTCCATTCTCCTCAAGTCTGCAAGCTTCTCGAAACCCTGAGCCATTGGAATTTCGAACTCGACCCGATTCATTCATCGTGTCCTTGGCTCACACAAAAATTAAGGCAGTTGGTGGTGGTAGGAATATTCGAATTTTGACAGATAATAAATTAATGCAGTCACACAGTACAACAAAAATATTTAACTGTTATTGTGGAAGCACCTATAAAAGCGTGGAGATGTGTCACCTGCGGACAGAGAGCCAACACATAGGGGATGGGGATGTTAAGCGCAGAGAGATGAGGATGTTAAGCGCAGAGAGATGCCAGATCTTACCTATGCAATTACAATTGTCCTTAACGGTGGAGAATAAAAATGTTGACAATGTCGGTGGGGAAGTGTTTCAAAGAGAAACACCTTCGATGTAAAAATCTTCCAACTGTCCCTCGAACGGTGGAGAATAAAAATGTTAACAATGTCGGTGGCTAAGTGTTTCAAAGAGAAACAGCTTCCGTGTAATTAATGAATATTAATATTTAAATATTTTATTTAAAATTAATATTATTGTTTTATTTTTTTAAATTTTTATATAAAAATAATATAAAAGTATAGTAATTTAAATATATAAATTAAAATAAAAAAATGTGTGATTTTTCTATATTTATTTTAAAATAGACACATTACAGATAATTAACATCTATTTGTTTTAATCTTGTATTTACTAAAAAATGCTAATCATTAAAATATCTTAAATATCTTAAAGTAGAATATTTTTTTTAAACCTTACACTTTAAATGAAGTTTTCCTTTCATAAAATTTAATACCTCTTAAAAAAATTAATAAAATTAAAATTAAAATCTAATATCAAATTAATATATAAAATTTTAAAAATCAAAAATTAGTATTTACTTCTAACTTAATTTTACACCAAGAAGCACACCAAAAACATACATCCACATAAGATGCATTCAAAATTATATGATGATTGATAATTTTTTTGAAAATATTTAATATTGAAAAAAATTTAAATTTATTATAATAAACAATATATTTTCAATAAATATAAACCATATTAAAAAATATGTAATCTTTTATTTATTTATTTTAATAATAATAAAAAACTTAAATAATATTTAAAAATAATTTTCTTCAATAAAAAAATCATCATTATACAAAATTTGAAATAAAACTGCAATAATTACAATTAAATACATTATAATTTACTAATTATAACCTAACGATCCAATTTTCAAAGATTTATATACAACTTTGTTCGTGTCCCTAACTTTTTTACAATTCTCTGTAGTTTTTATTAAAAAATAATTTTACTTACTACTTTATTTATAAACATTTTATTCTATAATATATTGGATCTTAAAACAACTTATTTAAAAACATCGTCAACCTTTTTTAGAATTGCGTGTAAGTTTTATTAACATATAATTATGCTTATCCTTTATTAAGTTTGATTAACATTTTATTTTACAATATATTTAAATTTAAATTAACCTATTAGTTGGTTGTTTATTTACATAGTCGAAAAAGCTTTCAAATTTTTTATTGCACTGTAACACTTGATAAATCGAAAAATATGAATTTATAAATATTAAAATATTTAAAAATCGATAAGCAAAAACTTAAGAAAAATATCGGATGTGAAAATTTCTTCAGATGTGACAAGCTGATCAGATAAACGACCCAACTAAGTTATTTTTAACTACATTGTTTTTATTTAAGATTAACATTTCGATTTAGCAGCGGCTTCGGTGTCACCTTGCAAATTCAAAATTTTCTTTGGACGCCTATGTAATGCCAGCTGCCCTTCCCAAAAAGTTGTCAGATAAAAGCTTTTTTACCAGTTAAAACTTTGTGGCCGTTTGAAAGTCGGAGTAGATAACACAATTTTGGGCAGACAACCTGCTCTTCTAGAAATTTCCCTGATTCCGAATACAGCAATTTTTGCACAGCCAACCTGCTCTTCCCATTTTTTTTCTTTTCTCTGAGTTGCATTGGTTTTCGTACATTCTGCAGATTTCGTTGTTTCACTACATGGCCATGCATGGCGTTTGTTGCAGTACATTTTCTTTATTGTTTTATCCATTTGTTTGGATTGTAATTGGTGGTTTTTTTTTTTTGTTAAGTCCACTTTTCTTCTTGTTTGCAATGTTTTCCCTGGGATTATATTTGGTTGCCGGATGTAAGGAAAAAGATATATGGGTAGAGACAAAACTCATCCTATGGGATAGCTATGAAGTTGCAGGCAGGTTTGTTTTTGTTTTTATGTTTTTTAATTAATAAGCATATACACAGAATGTGAAGCTGCTGGTAGATAATTGATATGCATAGAATAGTTGTTTTAACCATAGATATAGACATAATCATTTGGTTAATGTTTAGGTTTAATTGACCCGTGATTTCTGTATTTGACTCACAGGCTGTGTTTGTCTCATAATGGCTTGTAGAAGCATGGAGGAAGAATACTTGGCATTAGGCACGCGTTAGGGCTTGTAGGAGCAATACTTGGCATTAGGCACGCGTTAGGGCTTGTAGGAGCATGGAGGAAATGTACTTGGTGTTATGGAGGTCTTTTCTGACACCACAGAATATTTTGTCAGAGAAATTAAACACTGAGGGCAGGGCATGATAGGACATTGACCTGGCCAAGAGAGAAGTCTAATTGGTGCAGGAACAAGTAGAGAGGTCTTTTTTTTTTTTCATTTTATGTGCGAAATTGGTGCAGGTAAGTGCAATGTGAGAAAATTGTAATTCTTAAAGCTTTCAACTTCATTATTTTATACTGTGTGAGGTAAACCAGTTAAAAGGTCTGGCTATTACCGCCGAAAATAATTATATAGAAATCTGATCTATAATTCTTAATGTAGAAATCCACCAGAGTTGCCTGCCCGATTTAATGTTCGATGGTTAAAATACTTCTCTATATTTCTTACACCGCGCGAGGGTTTTTCCATAATTTTTTTAATTTGTAGCAGGATACACACAATGACATGATTTCTCTTGATAAATATATGACTTAGTATGTTCAAGGTTTTTTTCATGATTTTTTGATTTATAGGAGGATTTACAGCAGAATCGAAATAGGTGGTTAGCGAAAACCCCAATTAAGTGAAGTCTGATAGGCGATTTTGCCTATGGATTACCAGGTATGCATAGAATCGTAAGTTACATAGTATATGTGAAGTTAAATTATTTTATTATTTATTATTTAGACTTTAAAATGTTTCGGAAATCGCCAGAGCTTTACTTTTTTCCAGAAGAAAAAAAAAGAAAAAACACTGATTATATTATGATATAAATAGTACATAGTGACATATACATCTCAACTGAAATTCTTCCAGTGAGAATACCATCATCATTGGCCAATATATAGATGTTTGTTCATAGCATGAACAAACCTCATATGTAGGCCAACACATATAAAGGGGAATTAATCAACCCAATTACATTATGAACCATCCTACCTAATAGAAATGTGGAGACTATAGAAGATGTAGAAGAAACAAGAGACAAAAGGAACACAAACAAAATATGAAAAGCAGAGTGATAAGAAAGCAATTGTGTCAAAATATGGTAGGCGGGCAGAACAGTATGTTGCATCTGTAGATGTTCTTCAATATTGAGCCTCGCCTATGTGGAAAATCCTGGTGTGGTAATTAGTTGCTTTGCAGTTGTCAGAGATGACTATAGAGCAGGCTCGCTTGTTGTGATATTTGACAGGCTCCCTTGTAAGTTGGTAATTGTTGCATTCTCCCAGGACATTGAAGTGAACAGGCTCGTTTGTGTATTAGTTGACCAGACTCACTTGCAGATAAAAATCCGGTTGTATGATGCAATACCAAGAACCAGTAACGTGTGTTCCAGCACAGATGTTTTGCAGGCTCGCTTGATGCCGAATTAACTGAATTTTAAATGATCAGGCTCGCTTGCATATTGTACAGAGGCTCATTTGATGACTTACCAATACGTGTATTCCACTGTAGTTGTTGTGCAGGCTCGCTTGTTGTAGATAGTCGTAGATAAAATTGACTCTGTTCAGATATTACCATATCGAAAGTCGCCTGATTCCCACCCGCTTATAATTTTTATTGTTCCTTGCAACTGTGTATGTCATTTTATAAGGCTACGAACAATAATCTGCAAAAGTCTTATCCTTAAATATACAGGATCGCCATCATCAATCAATTATTCATGAACTACTATAAAGCTGACTGTTATAAGACCGCTATTACTATAGCAAATATGTTATTAGTCAAAAAAGGGAAAGAGATGTGTAGACACTGATCTGTCTGGTTAACCTGTCACGGGATTGGAACAGTCGAGTTCCAAACCACCTTCCCGTCCCTGTACCTGTAAATATACATATTCCCAAAATATGCATTAAGACCCTTCTTAGAGAGACCATCGGCCCTAGTGTTATTCTCTCTGTAGATGTGTGTAATAGGTGGGCAGTCCAGAATCTTCCACAGACGGAGGGTCATCTATCTCCATCCCAATAATCCAGGGTTGTTCATCGCATAATTACCTGTGATCCACTCAATCACCAACTTAGAATCACCGTATATGTTAACATTCTGTAATTGGAGGTCAACTGCTACCATGAGAGCACCCCATGGGGCCATAATTTCGGCTTTGTTGTTGGAACCCGACCCACCATTCCAGAAGATGTGTTTTCTGTCCCTCTGAGATGTTTTAATCCATACTCCACACCCCGTGTACCCTTCCGCAGAGGCCCCATCAAAAAATATGGCAGGTATTGCAATTTCATGTGGCCTGTTCCTATGTGATCCATCGACTATCATCTGACGAGGTGTAGGCCGACCCTCAATCCATACCATGATCTTGGTGAATATATCATTAATCCGAAAGGGTCTGTCTTCAAATATCAGCATGTTCCGGCCCTTCCATACTTCCCAGATGAGGTAAAAAGGAAGAGATTGAAATTTACCTGATAGCTTGTCCCATTCCATTATGGATGATATGAAATCATTGGCCTCCCATGACGGATTCATAAAAAATGGGCAAAATAGATTCCAGAGCCCCTTAATCACCGGGCATTTGAAGAATAAATGATCAACGCTCTCACCATCCTTATTACAAATTGCACATCGATTTGGGCCATGTATGCCCCGTTTGTTGAGATTGTTCCAGGTGAGGATCTTATCACGCCACACTAGCCATCCGAAGATTGTAATCTTATTTGGAATCCTGCGCCTCCAGAAAGGACTGAAAGAGCAGCAAACTTGAGGCTCCTGTGATGCATAAATTAGGCCCCTATATACATCCTTTACGATGAGTGAATTGTTCTTTGTGGGACCATTCCATCGGATTTGATCCGGCTGCTGAGATATACATAAGCCCAAGCCTCTTAGAGAGTCCCAAATTCGATCCCATTCATCCGCATCGTCCCCATTTAAATCCAATTGGGCTGCAGATTTAAATATTGGAGCGCCATATGACCAACACAAAATAGTCTGAGAGAGAAGGAAACATCCCCTGTGAGAAAGTCGATGAATAAGGCGAGGGGATAGATAGACTTGTTGATGGACAGACATAATGCTCTTGAAAGATAGCGGAATTCTCCCTCCATTACAGAAATACCAAGCCAGACGATTTATAACATATCCCATCACTTTTTTGAAGCTGTTCCATATTGCCGAGATATTCCGTGGGCATCGGATATCATGACAAAGAAGCTGTTGTAGATAGTCATCCCCAATATATTTGCACCGTATTATAGCGCACCAGATACTATTCCCATTGATTTCACGCCAAAAGGATTTCATAAGCAGAGCAATATTGAAGATGCGGGTATTTAAGATGCCCCATCCACCCAGTTCTTTTGGGCAGCATATAATATCAATTTTGCAGAGGTGAAATTTGTTGACCATTTTTGTGCCTCCCCACAGAAATCTAGCCATATTAGTCTTGATCAAAGCCACAATCCTGGAAGGTAGGTAATAGAGATGGCCCCAATAAACCATTAGCTGTGATAAGACAGCCTGTACAAGAATGAGGCGGCCAGAGATTTACTATAAATACAGCTTTTACGTTGAATGTTTTCTTGGCCACTTTTGCGTTTATTTGTGTCGGGCTGGGTGGTGAAATAATTTTGATTTTCGGGTTGGCCATTGAAATTGAGACATGGATGTTTTTATTTCAACTTATGAGCCCTCGATTTCTTCAATTATTTGGGTCGTTATACAATCATAATGGAAACAGAGCTTAGGTATTTTCCAGTATTTATTAGCAGTTACTCGGATGACACGCCGGAATGGAAACAGAGTTTAATTCTTTTCCAGTCTTTAGCAGTTACTCGGATGACATGCCGGAGGAGAAGAGACTAAGAAGAATGACACGCCTGAGGAGAAGAGAAGACTTAAAGAAGAATGCAACCAGTCCGAATCAGGTAATTCGAAGCCAGTGGTTATTCTAGCTCATTTGCTTTGCTAAAGTCATTTATATATAATGGAAACAGAGCCTAATTCTTTTTCTAATCCTTGTTTGCAGTTATTAAGGAGATGGGATGAAACGCGGGAGAAGGAAAAATGATAAATTCTGAATTAGGTAATTGCAATCCCATTTCATTTCTTCAGTGGTAAAGCAGTTTGAATTTCATTTCTTCAGCACTTCTTGGTTATTGGTGTTGGCCTGGCTAATAATTTAACATTCTGATTTCCAACAGGTTAAAAAAAAGCCATTGATAAAAATATGAGATAATGGATGCCTCTGTTTCAAATTATGAACCGTGATTTCCTCATAGGTAGGTTGTTTGTTTATTTGGGTTGCTTATATAATTTATATATAACTATAATGGAAATAGAGCGTGATTTTTTGCAATCTCCGTGCTCTCATTGCAAAGAGATATTGTGTGGAGATGGCCTGACACGCCCGACAAGGAGTGATGACTAATAATGCGACTGTCTCTCAGAATCAAGTTCTTTTATTTTTTTTTATTAAATAAATATTTTATAGAAATTAATTAACCCTTATTATAGAAATATGGTTTTTTTTAATAGAAATATCACACAAAAATTAAGATAGTTGGTGGTGGTAGGAATATTTGAATTTTGACAGCTAAGAAATTAATGCAGTTTAACTCGACACTACAACAAAAATATTTAATCGCAAAAATATTTAACTTTTATTGTGGAAGCACCTATAAAAGCTTGGAGATGTGTCACCTGCACTGCGGACAGAGAGCCAACACACGGGATGGGGATGTTAAGCGCACAGAGATGCCAGATCTTACCTATGCGATTACAACTGTCCCTCGAACACCAGATCTTATCTATGTGATTACAACCGTCCCTCGAACGAATGGTGGAGAATGTCAACTGTCCCTCGAACGAACGGTGGAGAATGTGTTTCATAGAGAAACACCTTTGGTGTAAATAATTGGAGTAATACTCATTAAAATCAAAGTGTTAAACTAACGAAACAACTAACTTTTGGTATTTTCAATGGTAGGCTATTTAGTTGAATTTATCTAAAATTAACTAAAGATAACTAAAAATAAGGGAAATTGATCGGAAAATTATAATTAAGTTATTAAATTTATATAACTATATATATTTTAATTTAAATAAAAAAAAAATTATATTTTTATCAAATTAAAAAAAAATTATTATAATTTGAAGTTATTAAATTTAAATAATTATTATTTATTTATATATTTGAAAATTAATTTAAATAAGGAGACATTAAACTGAAAATTTTTAGCCAAACGAAGCCTAACTGAAACAGTCTTTACACTTCTCTAGAGAATCAAGCAATTGGTCAATTTTATTTGAAAATAAAATACATCTTCGCTCAATTACAATCGTATACGAAAATAAAATTGAAAAATTCCTTCCAGATAGATGCATCGTCCACAATTAACAGATTCTAAACCAAACTTAAAGTAAGGAGGGAAAATTATTTGAAATAGAGGAGGAGCGGCCAAGAACATGAGCAACAACAGAAGTCGAGGTAGCTAATGACAAATGGAATCAAGTAGGTTTTAATGGGCAACCAATTTAAAGTAATTCGGTCAATGATAACCCTAATTTACCGCGAGAATCTTAGAACGTCTTTACCCTGTAACTGTTGTGTATATTTCAAGGTAGCCACCCTATGAAAATACTGTTTTCCATCTTCGGTTAACATTAGATATCGAGCATATTATGATTGGTTGCAGAGATATGGTCATGTCTTGGCCTAGTATTTGAACATAGAGATAGATAATCCAAAAAGACCCTGGCGTTTATTCCATAGCAATTAAATATTGGACTGAAAATAAATGTATTCCATAGCAATTAAATATTGGACTGAAAAATAAATGTGAAGAAATATATCAGAAGACTTGTTCCACATAGCCGATTGGAAACACATAACCTAAAATTTCTAAAAATAATAATATAATTGTACATATACTATAATATTACAGCAAAGGAATGCATATGCGTTTATTTTGTACATGGCTTCTAAAATCCTACAAGTAAATGACAAATGGGGTGCACATAACATCCGTAGCACATGAAAAACTTCTGGATACCCTTTCCATATAAATAGGTCTTTCCATTTCCATATATGGCCATTTATGGGTGAACAAATCAACTATCCTGGGAATTTTAAATAAAACAAAAATCAAACCCTAAACCTACCCTAAAACAAGAACTCTCCCGTCTGCAAGACCCTGATCAGTGTAAAATGAGGTCAACCACAGAAGAAATTATGAGAGCGACAAGAGCTGGAAAAGAGGAAGAGGACGACGCGCCACCTGCCTGTAAACTCGGAGATGGACTGACCTTGGTGGTGGCAGCTGCGGCTTGGCCTGTGAGTAACATAATTATCACCACCAACACCATCATCATTGTGCACATATCTACTAATCTCGATGTCGATGTGCAGACCTCCATTACGACGAAAACCCACTGCAAACTACACCTCAGATCCAATCAGGGTCGGAGATTTCATAAGACACCCGAAAGAGACTGGGACTAATCGCTAAACTAAGCTATAGGCTTGAGTTTTGATGCTTTATAAGATGGATATGTAAGCATTCATATTTTGAAGTTATATTAGCTAGAAATACTTGTACATACATAATAATATGCAGGAATATTGCTTTGGTGCTAGTTGTTAGTGTATAATGGTTATATATATTTGAGTTGATTTAATTTTAAAAGTATGTTTTTCTTCTTAGTGAATTTCTTGTCTTACAAACAAGAATATCTCATACATCAATTTTAGTATCTCAGTTGACTATAACCTTAAAATTAAATATATATGGATGTATACCTAAGCTATTAGGTATTTCTTGCAAGTTTCTTTAATTGTTTTTAGATATATAATTTTGAAAAGAAGTTGTGATTCAGAGATTTAAATAAAAAATTCCCTAAACAAAATAAAATTGTTTCCATATATTAATTATATGGCTACTTATAAGATCATTGAATTTAAAATAGCTTTAAATTCAGTAATATCTCCATACTCTATGATTCTTTTTTAATTCTGCAAAGGGCCATTCGAATCGAGCTCTACAGCGAGGTAGTGAGCCGAGGATGAGTTTGAAGTACCTCGCAACATATAATAAATAAAACTATTGGATATACAATACTCCTAAATCCAATAACATCTATACACTATACCTAACCATTCATGGCTTACTAAAAAATACTTGGAACTCGTCGACTATACCTTAAATTTCATAATTCTATTGTGAAGTACTTAGTACTCGTCCACCTAGTGGGGAAATGGTTAAATTCACTCGCTATGTCCGTAGGTATTTCTTTCATGCATATGAAACAAAAAGTGCGCGGGGTCAAGACATTGGAAGATTTAGCTTTATATATTAACACATTATAAATTGTGGTTGATATATATAGATTAATATCATTTTTATATGTTTATTAGTATATAAAAGGTGGAAAATGTCATATTTTCACATATATTAATCATATTTATTAATGTAATTGTGCTAGTTGATAGTTGGTATGCATGGGAAATATTAGTATATAATGGTTGCTTATCTTTGATTATAGCTAAATTTGTTCAAATTTTGGTTGAGGGTTTATTATCCTCGTCATATAGTTGACCATGGATGACCATGCTCATCCACATCAAAGTATACATTACTATGATACATTATGATTGTCAATTATTTCCGATACTTAACCATGGTTGTCCACATTTTACAATGGTTGACCATGGCTCACTACCATTGAGCATGATCACCATGGTTTGACCATGTTGACGATAGGTGAACATGGTTTCATAAATTGTACAATGTTGACCATGGATTAACATGGTTTGACATAATTGGCCTTGGTTGACCATACTTTTCTATGATAGATTA
The DNA here is from genome assembly GCA_034641835.2 of Pinus albicaulis. Lineage (NCBI taxonomy): Eukaryota > Viridiplantae > Streptophyta > Pinopsida > Pinales > Pinaceae > Pinus > Pinus albicaulis. Next base: position 40,706 of record JAXQQM020070944.1, read on the forward strand.
TAATTACCCATGTTGAAAATTTATGCATAGTCTTGACCATATTCAACCAAAGAGAGATTTGTTGACCATGTTTCACATTGTAACCATGGTTGAGAATGGTTGGGCATTAAGAGTGGGTGGAGCATGGGTTGTTCTAGATTGTCTATGGTTAATCATGGTTAACCATGGTTGACTAAGTTTCATTGTGTTTTATTATGGTTGACCATGGTTGACAATTGCTAACTAAGCTTGTGTATGGTTGAAAATGGGTGATAATGAGTAACAATTTTCGATAATGTTTGACTATGTTTATATTGTTTGATCTTGTATGACCATGGATGAATTTTTTTTACTGTGTTTGACCATAGTTGAGCTACTCAAGCATGGTTAAATATGGTCGATATATGGTTGACTATGGGCATACATGGCTGACCAACAATTAGAGTGTTTAGTATGGATGACTATGGTCTACTATGTTTCACTATGATGCCCATGTTGACTATGGTTAACCAAGGTCAACCATGTTTCCTATGGGTGACCATTATTGACCACATTGACCATGGAGACCACTATTGAAAATGATTTGACCATGTTTGATCTTCATTGACCATGATTTCCCAAGCTGTCTATGGTGTATGATGGTTGAAAATTGCTAACTAAGGATTATAGTAGTTAGAATATGGTTGATTGTGGTTGAATATGGTTGAATATGATTAACTACAATTACTATAATTGACTATGGTCGATATATGTTTGAGTAAGACTAATTAGATTTGACTGTTACTGACTATGGTTTACAATTGATGAGGATAAATCATGGTTAATGGTAGTTGATGATGGTTGATCATTGTTGATGGGGATTGAGCATGGTTGATGAAGGGTCGATGAGAATGACCATAGTTGACCATGGTAGGCCATTGCTGAAAATGATTTACATTGATCAATTATGGTTAACTATGGTTTACCACTAATGATCAAGCTAACCATGGTTGACCATTATTGAGTTGGTTGAATATGGTTGAATTTCTTATCTACGTTTGACCATGGTAGCTTTATTAACCATATATGAGCTTGTAAAATCGTGGTTACCTATGGTAAAGTATGATTGACTATGTAGATGAATATGGTTGACCATGTTACCTATGTTTGATTAGGTGTTTGACCATGAATGGTAATGGTGTATATGGTTAATTATCGTGACCATGGTTAACCATTTTTTAGTTGTTTCAGGCATGGTTGAACATGGTTGACTATGTTTGACTAGGTTAACTATGGTCAATTATGATTTATCATGTTTTTTGTGTTAGATATCTTGAGTGTAGTTGATTGTGTTGAATGCAATAACTATGGTTGATTATGTTGACTATGTTGAACCATGTTGTCATGGTTGACTATTGTGACCATGATAAGAAATTGCGACATTAAGAATTTGTGTCTACATTTGACCATCTTGACAACGGTTGGCCATGTTTGAAAATGAGGAATATATTATTATATAATAACCATGGAAAATCCATAATATGATGCATATACCATTAGGGAATGCCATATATTATTTGGGGCATTTCAATAATATTTATTGTTGGTCTCATTGCAATGGAATTTTGTATCAGTACAAGGAAAATACCCTCTAGCAGAGGTTATAAATGAGGTTTTTAGTGTTATACAATTGGCCAAAATTGTCAAAAAAACATTTTCTACAACATCCATTTTAGGTAACAAAGGTTTTGTTGGATATCCTAACGTAATTTCAACACAATTAAAAAAAAACTGGGCGGTCAGAGATTGTTATGCATGTTTTTTTCATCGGTGCGCGTATTAGGTGTCAACACACTGGTGCGTTGCACCGTGAACACACTAGTACTGCAAGCCTACCAAGAACCGGGATGGAAAACAAATTTCGGATGCCCTGGCGAATTTAGCAACGACCTGGTGTGTGTCATCCAGCTAATCATACCGGGTCGATGGAAGGTGCATGCACCAGGCCATTATGGTGTAAAACCACACCAGGACCTCTAGGTGATAAAACACACGAGGCCACTAAGTTATAGAAATTCACCGGCGCGTTAAAGGCAAACCAGACATGTGTATGCAACGCCTATTGGACCGGTTGGGTGGGAGTTGTTGATAAAGTGCACTGGGCATTTTAATTGGTATTGGTATTTGTACGGTGCCCATAGGTCATTAAAATTCACTGGTGCGCATTATCATACAGATGCATCGGTTCACAGTAACTAACACACACCTATGCGCAGTAACTAACATGCATTAGTGTTCATTTTGTATTTTTTTAGAAACATCAACCTTTGACAGTGTAATTATTGTGGTTTTTTAAAATTCATTATTAATCAAAAGTTGACACATATCTTATAAAAATATTCATATCAATTAAATTTTTAATAGTGGATTTGAATGTGATTTTTAGATTAATTTTTTATATCATATCATCAGATTTCATATCTCTTCATTATAATATTTAATCATACACGTATATTTAATTACTGGTGTAACATTTCAAATAAAAAATGGAGAATGCAATAGAATAAATTAAAACATAACTTATTATATATATATGAATAAGAAACTTTTTTTCGTACAAAATGGGACAGTTATTCATATCCCTCTATCTTTCAATTGGGACATTATGTCCATTACATTAAACAAAATGTTTGATTTCACAGACAAATATTTCAAAAAATACAATGCCCTACTTTGATATCCAAACATATTGATCATCATTCTTCGCTCGAATTTTTGTTATGAATTCGAAGTGCTTCAATGAATTGGGTTATTTTGAGGAAGGTTTTGTTCACTATGTTCATTGTTTTTCTTCTTCTTCAAGTTCCATCTACAAACATAAAAATAAAGTGTAATGAGTGTATATCCATTAGTGAGAATAATGCAAATTGAAATATTAAATAATATACATCAATGTAAATCGAAAAATAAATGTACTATAGAAAGAATTTACTCATGAAATATACATTCTTTCAAAACCATATTTCATTCCATCTTTCAACAATTCACTTGTTGGTGCGGTTCCATACTTTGTTTTACGCAAGTTTTATATATAAAAAATCATATATTTAATATAAAATATTTTTTCCTATTAATTATAGACGGAGCTAAGTAAAACAAGATCGATAGATGCTTACAAATTCCACAATTAAATTCTGATATGCCAACATATACTCACAACCCATATTTAACCCAATTTTAATCAATTCGTCTGATGGTTCTTCTTTGTATGTTAGCACCTGTTTGAAGACATTCAATGATGATTTTTGTAAAACAACTTAAAAAATACAAAAATGAAATCTAGTTAAGTTGTTATAGGGAAGTAACAATTACTCACAAACTTAGATATCAACCCTTTTCTTCCTTGTCATCCTGTTTTATGTGCTGAATGGGTTCCATTTTCTTTTCTTTTCTGCAAGAAAATTCTTGAAAAATAATATTTAATGCTAAATTGTTTATTTATTGTACCTAATGATCGAAAAATTCAATGATTACATATTACATTTGAAGCACGTTGTTGTTGAGATGGCTCCTCCTGCAATGCAATTTTGTCCATTTATTTGACCATCTCCTTGTACACCTTTTTGGACATTCCTACTGGCATATTTCTGATATCAGCTCGTTCATCTTTTGAGATTTTCATAATCTTCCTGAAAATGTAATATGACAATAAACTATTTAATTTTTATATTGATATATGAAAAGTAAATATAACAAAAGTGATATTTATAAATAATTCTAGACAAACATTTAAAGGAATATTACTTTTTCATTCCTTATTTTTTGTTGTTGTACGTTTTTTCTATTAAAAGTTTGACATGTCTCATTGACCAATTCTCTGGAAACTCTTCCTGTAGTTTAGATAAAATTTGTTTCTTGGAATCATTGGATTGGTTTTTGTATTGTAAGTGGAAATAACGTCTATACATTCGTTCCAATAGATCCCTCAAACATTTGTAAAAGTTTTTCCCCCTTTTGTTAACTTCCAACACCACTCGAGATGAGCTAAGGAGCAATTCATTTTCATTTGCATGTTCTATTTTTTTTCTTTTCTTAGAACAACATTCATTTTCTGAGTTGTTGGTCCCTGTAGAACATTAAACATATGTGAATTAATATATATATATATATATATATATATATAGCATAATTCAAACCCTAAAAATATAAAATGAAAATCTCTAATTGCGAAGTCACGAAATGAAAACGAAAGGGAAGAAATGAGAAGACGTAAGGGTTTAACGTAAGAATTGATTTTTTGTTTTTTTCTTCTAAAAATGCAGTAAAATTTAAAAATATTACTATGAATGTATTAAATCCAACATAAAAATTTGTAAAAAAAACAATTATCACGGTAAAATTTAACAATTTTACTATACTATAAAGCTTTTATGCGAATCACCAGATGTTTCCAATTCTGATTCTCTAAATAGTGCTGCTATTTTTGTCGCTCCACAGTGCTCTCATGCTCTCTTTCTCCAAGTATGTCTCTAGTGCAAATCCCTCCCTAAAATTTTTTACAAAAATAATAAAATAATGAATAGATTTTACTATTTAAAGAACTTTTTTATCAAATTATATTTCTGAAAATAATTTTCCACCCATTTTTCAGTTTACCATTGGTTTTCACTTTAAAAAAATAAAGTTGTGCTTTTTTTTATTTCTAGATATTCGGTGCATTTGTTAACTAACCACACTGGTGCATCAGTTAATAACATCGCACCAATGCGCAGTAACTAAAACACACTAGTGCAGTTAACTGTACATTAGCACCGATAACAATAAGTCCATTTTTAAGGTACCGAAATTACTTTTAGATATGTACAACAAAATTTATTATTGATTTTTCTCAAATGCAGGCATAAAATCTGATAATTATATCAAATGGAAAATACTTCAAAATCCATATCATTCCATAATATTTCTCAAAGTCCATTACGGAGTTCTCCCTATCCATCTCTAAATGTAATATTTACTTCAGATTTTATTTATATTTTCATTATATAATTGATATATTTTTTTTAAAGCATGTCATTCAGTTGGATCTGATAATGTATACAAATTTGCAGGTTCATGCTGAGTCAAAATCAAGTTCAGATGTGCAAAATAATCAAACAACTCCAAAACGTCGGAAGCTCTTATCAGGAGCAGCATACCGCAAGAAGCATTTGGTAGATGAAAATGGACATCCGCTTCACCCTACCAATTGTAACAATATTGCATCTTCTAGCCACAAGCCCGGGACAATGATGGTAATAATAATTGTTTGGTATATTAATGTAATTATGAATTTCAACGTCAAACAAATTAATCATGCATTGTCAACGTTATTACTAATTGATATCATAGATTTTGTACTAATCATGTTCAAATATATTTTTTGAAATTATTAGGATTCTAGTGATCATGAGCGACCTACCTACCGTCTTCTGTTGCACCCCTCGAAAATGTCAAATCAAGAGAAGGATGAATTAAGAGAAAAAATCGAAGAGGAACGATACCAAGAATGGTTGAATCAACCACCAATTTAATTCCCGCTACCTCCAGATTCACCAATTAGGAATGACTACAACAATAGTAGTTCTTCACAAGCTGGCAATGGAGGCAATCAAATAGAGTTGGTATGGATGATTACTTAAGGGATACAACTGCCATGGAGAAAATTTTGTTAGATGCATTCGAAAATGATGATCATCTAGGGGATGATGCTCATATCGCTGATACCTTTTTCGAAAGCCTTAAATTTTCTTCAACCACCCCTTGTTTAGGTTTCAAAATGTCACTCATTACCATACATTTTTCACCTATGCTTCCATTTTATCACCCATTATTCACCACCATGTCACTTCATTTTCCCTATTATTCACCATTAATGGGTCTAATTTATATTTTCCAAATATTATTTATTTTTAAGCATTTTTGAGAGAAATTCTTGATTAAATATTAGAAAATAATATATTTTACATTATATATGGAAAGTGGGTTGTTTTTGTGACATGTGTAGGTGCTAAGGAAGCTTCCAAGACACCTTTATGTGGCCTTGGATGATCAAATTCGAATTTGAGAAGATAAACCTCATGGAGAAGATTATGATCTCATGGAGAAGATCAAGGACAAAAGGGGTTATGTGTCTAGATGGTTGAGAGATGTATGGAACTAAAAGAGAGATTAGTGGATGATAATTATGAGTTTGTTACTCATCCCATTGTATAAATAGGAGTACAATCTCCTCCATTTGTAATGTTGAAGTTTTTGTAATATTGTAATCTTGAAGTTTTGTAATCTTAGAATTTTGGAGTATGTAATCTTAGAAGCTTAGAGTTGGTTTGTAATGGATATTTTCAAATAAAGGATCCATACTTCAATTTTGCTTCTACATCTGAGTCTCCATTGAAGTGGTGTGCTTGTGGAGTTATGGAGGGCCCCCATGGCCTCACTTGCATGCTTATTTGCTTACTTTAGGTATAATTTAATTTATGTTTTTGTTTCATTTCAGTTTTTAAGCTTTGTTAAATGATCTAATATTGGAAGGATCTTATTTGAAAGTGTTTTTGTAAGAGAACCATAAGATCTCATACAATTATTAGATTTAGGTTTATTTCATTTCAGTTTTTAAGCTTTGTTAAATGTTCTAATATTGGAAGAGTCTTATTTGAAAGTGTTCTTGTAAGAGAACTGTAAGACCTCATACAATTATTAGATCTAGGTTTATTTTATTTCAGCTTTTAAGTTCTTATTAGATTTTCTAATGTTGGAAGAGATCTTGTAGAATATGTTCTTGTAAGAGAACTATAGATCTCAAACAATTGTTAGATCTAGGTTTGATTAGTTATTGAAAGAGATCTTAATGAATATGTTCTTGTAAGGGGACTTTAAGATCTTGGACAAATAAGGAATCTTTCTAGATCTATATATTTTAGATAAGCACTTCTAAGTTTACCTTCCCGGGTTGACATTAAATTAAACTCTAATTGACATCATCAATTGGAGCCAAACATTTTGGCGCTGTTGCCGGGGAAGTGCAACTAGAAGGATTTAGTATTTATTTTATGCATTTGTTTTTAATGGGCTAATTTGTGGAACTTGGTGACAGCAGGTTCATAAAGGAGTTCAAAGTTTGGAGCATTTTTATTTTCGCACATAGTTAATTTAAATTCAGTTTTTATTTTAAACCCCCATTTCTCACTAATCCATCTACGGATGATGAATTTGACAATGTTGAACAGGTACTTCTTGGAGAGCAAGGACAATAACCTTGAGCCAACTCTAAGACAAGATTCTCACATACTTGTAAAACATAATGTAAAATTTTTAAATCTTGATGTGAGCATGTTCGAACTTTTAATCCGTAGATGGCTTCACTGGAAGCATTCTTTTACTTAGGAAATAAATAAATCTTTCAAGCAAGATAGGTAGAATAGATTAGAAAAATAAAAATGAGATCTCATTAGAAGTCATTAGAAGTTGTTAGAAGTCATTCTCGTTAGAATTTTCTTTTAGGCTTATTTTAAATCATTATAAATAAATGAATAAATTCACATTTCTATGTCTTGTTTCTGTATCACGGGTGAGCCAGGAGCCTGATTATCGGAAAGCTTTGTCTTCCGAGAGTCTAAACACCCCCGTGACATTGCAGAAAGAGTATAGACAATGCGAAGTTTGATCGTAGATCTTAATTGTGTTTATTATCCATCCACGCTAACCTGCATAAATAAATCAAGGGATTAGTATGCTCTCTTCCTGCGCTTCATGCAATCAAGAAGATCAGAAAATCTATTGATTTATTTCAAATAAAAATACTCTTGCTGGAAAACTAATCTGCAATATGAAAATAAAGAATTTTGTGAATGAGCAAATTTAGTTTTCTTTTAATTTTAGTTTAAAAAAAAAAAAAAAAAAATCTCACAAAATAATAATAATATATGTATCATGTATATATATTATTAAATTAAAAAAAAAAATGTTTTGAAAACTAACCATTTTTAGATAGAATTCCATTTTATTTTCTTTATTTTTAGATTTAAATAAAAAATAAAAAAACACAACAATTTTTAGATAGGTTTAATTCCATTTTTTTTTAGAATTAAAAAATTGAAAACTAATCATTTTTTAGAGATAGGTTCAATTTCATTTTTTTTAGATTTAAAAAAAAAAAAAAAAAAAACCCAACAAACTCATTTAAATAAAAATTTTCACAATAAAACAAACTAAATAAATAAAAATGAAATACAAACCATAAAAAATAAAAAATAAAAAATAAAAAATAAAAAAAAAAATAAAAAAATAAAAAAAGAAAAAATTTAAAAAAACATTAAAAACAAATTTAAAAAAAAAAAAACATTAAAAAAAAAACAATAAAACTTTAAAATAAAAACAAAAACACAAATAAAATAAAAAAATACAAAACACAAAGCATAAAAATTTTAACAATAAAATAATTAACAACAAACAAAACACATAATTAAAAACAAAAAAAAACACACACCCAATACAATAAAACAAAGGAATTCGAATGAGTGTTCTGTGAACTTGCCCTTCCAAAGAAACGTATGCCAACTACGTTATGCATAGATGTCACGGATCCTATTTGCAGGCGTCCTGCAGAGAATGGGCAGATTGGTATCAAAGCTTGTAGAAATCGCTGTGGATTGACGGTGCCTGTCCAAGTTTTAAGTTTTAGACTTGTAATAGAATCAATAACAAGTGTTGAGGGCAGCTTCCACCTTCGCCTGCTCAAAACTGCCTTTGAAGATTAATTCAATTGGTGGGCGATACAGAGCTTTCAACAACTAATCAAACCAGTGCGGCAACAACACTCGGAGGTCATATTCACGTCATAAAAAAAAAGAGGCCGAGAGAAGAAAAGAAAAGACGCGCTACAAATTGCAGTCCAACGCCACTCCGGAAACAGCCTCAACCCACATAAAAACGCTAAAATAAATGAGTAGAGATTGATTTTCTTGCCGCAACAGAAAAACGATAAAATAAATGAGTAGAGATTGATTTTCTTGTTGGGTTTCCGAACAATATCTGCAATTTGTATCAGTTATTGATGTGGAAAATATGGGAGGCGCTGGCAAAACAGTGATGGGAGCTTGAGCTCAAGAATTTATGAATGGACCTCATCCAATATGCGCTTAAATTTCTGAATTACACCACCACTATCCTACATATTTTGCGTTTTCTTTTCTATTTTGTTTTTCTTGGTTTGTTTGCATTTTTGGTTATAATTTGTTTTGTATTTATTGTTATATATTCTATTTATTTTTATTTTTATTTGTTTTGATTTATATTTGTTATAATTTCTTTTTATAGTTAATGTTTGATTTTATTATTAATATATGTTATGATTGTATTAATATATTACTATGTTGTTATACCATAAAAAAATTATATTATAAAATTTAGTACTAATTTATTAAATTACATTTAAAAATTATAACACTTAAATCATAAGAAATTGACATATTAAAATCAATACTTCACCGATACTGATCTAAATGGTTGTTGACTCACTATCTTTAAGATTATGTATATCTCATAATTGTGGTTCTATTGGTAAAATTTCCTTTTTTCATAATAATTAATGAAATTTAAAAACATATTTTTATAGAAAATCAATTATCATTTACCTTTAAGAATATTTACATTTAGTATAAAGGCACTTTAAATATCTAAATGTTTATCTGATGTGTTTGGAAGTGATCCTTGTCTCCATATTCCATCATAACTTGTAGACTAATCACTGTATCTATGGAAGTGATCCTTATCCCCATATTCCATCATGACTTGTAGACTAATAAGTATAGCTATGATTAGTTTGCATGAGGGTTAAAACTTCATAGAGATAAGTTAAGAGTAAGAATTAATTGTCAAGTTTAAAAACTATACACTAGCATCCAAAAGAAACAGGATACAACCAATATTACTAAATCGTAATAATATTATAAAAAATAATTTATCCATAAAAAATATATGTTTTTTGATATACCATTATAAAGTATATGATAAATATACTCTTTTTGAATATACCATTGTAAATTATATGATATTGAAAATACTTTCATCTTAATTCATTTTAAATATAATATTTATTATTAATATTTAAATATGTTCATAATTAAAAATAAAAAATATAATTAATATATAGAAACAATAAGAAAAATACTTCTAAAATATATTAATATTATTTTCATTATCAATATCTTTTACATTATTTTAATTTTATTAAATTTATTAGAATGAATAGCAATCCTAGCAAAATTATATCTATATATATATAATTGGTTTCAGAGTCGAAATACATTACTATGCTGTGCATACCCTCTCGGATGCATAACCTAATATTATTGGAGATATATATTAATAAATTCCAATTACATATTCTACTATATGCATATGCTTGTCTCGAGTTACTCCATGATTATAAAAGAATCTTTAAATAAAAACACGTTAGAGTGACTCCATATGCGGGTGGCGGTCGATCACTAAATAATTCATCGGTGGCTGTTAACATGAAGAAGGGCTTTCAATTTAAAAGACAGGGCCAACGAAAATTTATTTTAAGCAAGGAAGACATCAACGGCCATTTCTCTCTCTTAGGTAATACATGACCTAACAGCAGATGCGTAGCTCTTTCGTCAGCAAAGCATTTTTTTTTAGAGTTTGGCCAGAAAATATTTTTGAAAGTTGACATTTTTTAGAGTTGCCATTTTCTGTCTCTTAGGTAATACATGACCTAACAGCAGAAGAAAATGTTTTTTAAAGTTGACATATTTTAGAGTTGGCATTTTCTCTCTCGTTTGTAATACATGACCTAACAGCAGAAGAAAATGTTTTTTAAAGTTGACATTTTCTAGAGTTGGCATTTTCTCTCTCTTAAGTTATACCTAACAGCAGATGCGTAGCTCTCTCGTCAGCAAGCATTCTTTTTTTAGAGTTGCCCAGCAAATATTTTTGAAAGTTGACATTTTTTAGAGTTGGCATTTTCTGTCTCTTAGGTAATACATGACCTAACAACAGAAGAAAATGTTTTTTAAAGTTGACATTTTTTAAAGTTGGCATTTTCTCTCTCTTAGGTAATACATGACCTAACTGCAGAAGAAAATGTTTTTAAAGTTGACATTTTTTAGAGTTGGCATTTTCTCTCTCTTAAGTAATACATGACCTAACAGCAGATGCGCAGCTCTCTCGTCAGCAAGCATTTTTTATTTAGAGTTTCCCAGCAAATATTTTTGAAAGTTGACATTTTTTAGAGTTGGCATTTTCTCTCTCTTAGGTAATACATGACCTAACAGCAGATGCGTAGCTCTCTCGTCAGCAAGCATTTTTTTTAGAGTTTCCCAGAAAATATTTTTTAAAGTTGATATTTTTTTAGAGTTGACATTTTTTTAAAAGTTGGCCATAGTATATTTATCCGCCCAGGCCCGAGCGATAATTTCAACCCATTCAAGCTATGCATTTTTCTCTCCGTCTTTCTTTGTTGCTTTTCACGCCATATTCAGGCTATGCATTTTTCTCTCCGTCTTTCTTTGTTGTTTTTGACGCCATATTCTCTCCTAGCAGATTAGATATCCTCACTCAAATTTCCTATTTATTCCGATTTTCAGTGGTTTCTGGAGCGCGGATCCGGAAATTCAAATCAGCGGCAACTTTGCCCCCGTCGCAGAGTGCCCCGTGCAGCACGAGCTGGAGGTCGTCGGGCAGATTCCCGATTGCCTGGAGGGTGTGTATGTCCGGAACGGCGCAAATCCGCTGTTCGAGCCCGTCGGCGGGCACCACCTGTTCGACGGGGACGGCATGATTCATGCTGTGAAGCTCAAGCAAGGCATCGCCAGCTACTGCAGCAGGTTCACACGGACGCACCGCCTGAGCCAGGAGCAAAAGATCGGGCGCGCCGTGTATCCAAAGGCCATCGGGGAGCTCCATGGCCACTCCGGGATCGCGCGCCTCGGGCTGTACGTTGCAAGAAGCCTCTTCGGGCTCGTGGACATGTGGAACGGCCCGGGCCTCCCGGGCCGTTCCACATGTCCACGAGCCCGAAGAGGCTTCTTGCAACGTACAGCCCGAGGCGCGCGATCCCGGAGTGGCCATGGAGCTCCCCGATGGCCTTTGGATACACGGCGCGCCCGATCTTTTGCTCCTGGCTCAGGCGGTGCGTCCGTGTGAACCTGCTGCAGTAGCTGGCTATGCCTTGCTTGAGCTTCACAGCATGAATCATGCCGTCCCCGTCGAACAGGTGGTGCCCGCCGACGGGCTCGAACAGCGGATTTGCGCCGTTCCGGACATACACACCCTCCAGGCAATCGGGAATCTGCCCGACGACCTCCAGCTCGTGCTGCACGGGGCACTCTGCGACGGGGGCAAAGTTGCCGCTGATTTGAATTTCCGGATCCGAGCTCTTTGGCAGCGGGATTTTTTTCTCCATGCTGGCGATGAAAGAGTTCTCCACCGCGTCCAGTGCCGCGGCGGCGAGTCTCTGGATCGGATTCCAGTCACTGCTGCCCTTTTTGCGTGCCAGACCGTTTCCCGGAAAATCCTCGGGCCTAATAGACCTTATCTTTGGTTCCGGCTCGCTGGCTTGTAATTGGCCAGGCGAGGCGACAGAAAGATCCGACGAGAATGTCGGCTCCGCTGGCCGAGGCCTACAGCTGTCGATCATCTTGGGCCGCTCAGGGATTGTAGCAAAAATGCGAGTTTACATCTACTCGAGAAAGCTGAGTGGAATTTTTACATTTAGCAGAAGAATGAAGCCGCGGCCGAGGTCGCGAGTTCGATCCTCGTAGAGTACCGACGGTGTGGATGTCTAAAAACAGTCTTCCTGAGCAACTCATCTTTTCATAAACAAGGCCAGTCTTTCTCGCAAACCAGAGAGAAATCCTTGAATTCTTTCTTGCAAACCAGAGAGAAATCCTTGGAATTCTTGAATTCTTGAAGTAGCAGAAGAAGGAATGGGAATGCCAACAACGGCAACTGCGCAGGTTACGCGGCTTGGGGGATCGCGAGCGGAACAGAACGGGGGGCCGAAAGAGCGCCGCTACTTCCGCACAGACGAGGCGGCGTAAAACGACGTAAAAGAGTAATTATTGTTTTTTATATCGTTGTTACCGACGCGGAACATTGTTTTGGCCCTTGTGAATTGCGGAGGCCGTTTCAGCATTAGATGCTTGTATCGTAGCATTAGATGCTTTCCCTACACGGAAAATGCGGGCGGGCAACATGATACACGTAGGCAATGCTTCTACGTAATAATTGGCCTCTTTTGGCTTTGCTATTTAATTGACTTGTCGTCTACTTATACGTATCTTGGGGAGAATAATACCAATTCTATAATGCTGTATATGTGTACACTTTGCATGATAGATGTTGTTACTCATGTTACATCAATAAGTGGGTTGGCAGAAGAATTTAATGTAAGCTTTCGTCTAGATTCACCATATTGGCACTTTCTGTCCTTTTTTCTTTAAAATTTATTTTTCCTTTTCTTGTGAGAGTGAGTTTGCATAGTTTACTTGGTACAAGAAGTTTATTGTTTGTTGTTTGTGTGAATTGAATAGGTTAGTGTTTTGATACTTCATTTTCAAAAACGGTATTATTGATAATTGATATTTTATTTAATATTTGTAGAGTAAAAAAATATAAATGAGTCATTTTGGAACTAATGCAATATATTTTAATTTTAACTATCTCTTTTGTATGATTATTCATTAATAATTAGTTTCTTATGATTTTGGATAATTTATTTATTATTTGAAATGATGTTTAAAGAGTTAATGATATAAATAAGAAATTAATAAAATTAGTTGTATTATATTGATCATTTTCTTTGTTTTGATAAGCACCATTTCTTTTGTTTTGATAAAGGTTATTTGATGACTAATTCTAATGAGTTTGATTGTTTCACTTTTCATATATGGCATGTAGTGATAATTTAATTGGTGAAGAGGTAAGATTGAGAACAAAGAAATAAATCACATATTGTCAATTCTCTCTTTTTTGTTAATGAGTTCATTCACTAATAACTAAATTCTCATCACTTTGAATAATTCACTTACAGTTTATTTGGGTGAGGCTTGAACAAGTGAAAATGTGGGATGGAAACCAACATAATGAATCACATAATAAAATTCATCTCCTTTGTTCAATAAGGGCTATTGACTAATGATCAAATTTTCATCACTTTGAATAGTTCAGTTACCATTTATGTCATTAGTTGATGCTTGAATAGGTGAAGGGGCAATATTAAAACCAACTGAATGAATCTCATAATGTCAATCAACCATGTTCTTTTTTCTGATGAGGGTCATATACTTTTGACCATTTTCTCATATGTTTGAATACTTTGACTACCATTAGGTGATGCTTAAAAAGGTAAAGAGGCATGATTGAAACAGATGAAATGAATCTCATAGTGTCAATCACCTCCTTTGTTTCAACCAGGGTCATTTTCTCATGATCAATTTCACATAGTTTGAGTAGTATGTTGATTATTTATGACATTAGGTGATGATAGTACAAAATAAGAGGTAAGAATAAAACCACCTAAATGGATCAAATAATGTTATATGAATTCATTCGTTTTGATGACTGTTGTTCATTTATACCAATTTATTAAGAGTTTGAATAGTCTGCTTAGCATTTATGGCATTAACTAATCCTCAAATAGGTGAAGAGGTGACATTGAACAATCAAAATGAATTGCATAGTCTTACCAAACTCCCTTATTTAAATTACAATCAATAATTGATAATATAGTCTCACACATCTCCTTTGATTATGATTGATCATTGATGGTTGATTCTCATGAACACAAATAGTTGGTTTGTTTTTTAAAGCATTAAATGATGCTCACATAGGTTAAGAGGTGGGATTCACTAATGTCAATTTCTCATAAATTTGAATGATCCACTTAGATTTTATGGCATCAAGGGATGTTCAGAGGGGTGAAGAGGTGACATTGGAACTAGTGAAATGAAGTGCATAATATCAACCATCTCCTTTATTTCAAGTAGCATGGATAATAATTATTTAAGGGCATAATTTGCCCAATTCAAATTCAGTTTTGAACTTCACAAATTTAACTTTTCACACTATATTGACTATAATATAAGCTCATTAAGAGTTGAAATGGATAATAATTTTTTAAATAATATGGAAAACATATTCATAGTTTTAAGTGAATATTTTCAATACTCAAAATATAAAACAAATATACACAATTAAAAAATGTGCCTATCACTTAAAATTGGTTAACTCAAGTTAAATAATAACATTAATTTTTATTAAATTTACTTATTAATTATCTATTATATCCAAATTCTTCATCTTCCTTCTACATCTTTTCTCATTCAAATTAGTTTTTAAATTGATTTAAAACCCTTTAAAATTTAAAAATTAAATATAAATTGATTTAATATATTTTGCACTTGTTTTTTTTATGCTTTTTCTTGAACTCAACAGTTTATTGACCCTAAATCTCAATGGCAACTCTTATAGGTTGTCTTCTTGTTCTCCGACGATGAACCCTTAAAGGTAAGGCTGCCGCTTAACATATAAATTCTTTTTCTTAAGCTTTTCAAGTCTGAGAAGTAGATTTCTTAAGATTCCCTCCTCGATTTTTGCAGGTATGCTCGCTGGCTGATATTGTGACGAATGTACTCTATGAAGCTCAGTTAATGAATCCTCTCAATTCTCCTCGCAGGCTCTGTTAGGTACCTCTTTTGTCAGAATCGATCGATGCGCGTAGGCATCCACTTATGAGGAGGAAAAGATGGCCGATCGTCTCGACAGAAAGAAGACTTTCGTACGTGTTGGTAGGCGGTGTTATTGAACCTATTTTTATTTTTTATTATTATTACTCGTAAATTAGGCAGAGATGGGTAAGATCGTGATTAACAATCGTTTTTGTTAATTAGAGTCCGTCTCGTTTTCTTTAAAGTTATTTAGAAGTTCTCGTTGGTATTGTTTAAAGAAAAGAGAAACTGATTAGACAGTTAGAGCTATTCCGGTTGTCAGTTTCAACCGAAGACAAAGAAACTGTTACACATTTTTGCAAGTATTTAAACAGAAAAAAAAAATCATATGTAGGTTCGAATTTCCAGTAAGGGAAGGCAATAAGAACCAGAGTTTCTTTTAATAAAAGAACCATCTGCCAAATCTACAGTTACAGCCAATCTTTCATGTATTGTTCTATTGCATTACATTGTCAACTTTGATGTGTATTATAAACAAAATATAGGAAATTAAAGTCATTGCAGACAAGAGAGGTGCCAGCACAAAGAGTGAATAGCAGTCTACAGAGCACGAGAAAGAATTAGGCGTACGTGCGAGGAATGAAGAATTATAACAAACAATAACCAATTTTTCCAGCAAGAAGATTCGTGGAACAACCAGTTACCCTATCGGTGATACACCAGCAAATTCCAGGTAATGCATAAAGAGTTATTTCAAATTAACTGAGTAGAAGAAGTCCTAGAAATATACAGGAATTGTTCATTATACATTTTGTAAAAACCCCATTGTTTTGTAACGATAAACGCAAAGAAGGGTTTCAATGAACGAGCGAACAACGCTCAAGCTACGACTGTTGAGACTTCCAAACTGAGACGTATAGAAACCCTACAGCCTTTTGACACAGTTTGCCAAGGGAGGGTTTATCGAAACAACCCACGAGACCAAGATTGCAGAAGAGCGGGAACCAGAAAAGACACAGGTAAATCACAAATTAACCAGTCTCAGAGCAGAACGACCCTACCCATTCCTTGGTTGGGACTGTTTTCTTCAGACCGGTTGAACCCACGAAAGACCTCAAGGTTGGTTGACCTGGAAGATGGAGAAAGAAAACGAAAGTTAGAATCTGGAGAGCGCCCAGTTTTGGCGACAAAACGAAAAAGAATTTCAAAACAAAGAACAAGATACAAACCCTGTAGCATTTACCTGTGTATAGAAGAGAAACAGTGAATGGGAAGGCGAAGTTGGACGCAAGAAACCTGCTCGCCAGGAGCAGCATACATCAGTAACTGATTAAGGTGAGTGACAGAGTAGAGCATAGAACCTCGACTTACCTTGGCGAGAAGACGAGCCGAGTTGGGAAAGATTGTTGGAGCAAATCCGAAAATTTCAACCTGTAACATGGACAGGATAGTTAAATGGAAAAATTGATAAATTCTGCAACCAAATCACAAGGAAGACCAACCAGACCATTATAGTTTCAATCCACACCTTTTTCCACAAAGCAAACGAAGGTGGATTGACAGCGTTAGCACAAACGCGACGAGAAAATACATCGAACTAGAGGCATAGCAACAGAACCATCGAAACAGACCAATGCAGAGAAACCACAAGGCGCCGAAGGAAGAATGAAGTAAAGGAGTACATCGAACCAGAGGCATAAGCAACAGAACCCTCGAAGAATAAACCAGAGCAGAGGAACCTCAAGGCGCCGAGAGAGAAATGAAGTGAAACCGTGTCGAAACTGGGGTTTGTCGAAAGGCGGGAGGAGCAAGAACCAAGGTGATACATGTGTCAGCAAGTACCAATCAACGAGGACGGGAAATAAATTGTAATTTGATGACAACGCAGATCCAATCTTACGGATCAAGGTACCACAAAAAAAAATCATATCCGCATATAATGTAAACAGAGTTAATACCATTTAATAACCCACACCTCGTAAGTATAACGGGACCTTAGGTTAAGGTTACCAAAGTTTGTTTTAAAATTCCAGTTTGAACACGGACCGAGGGCTAGGGCCTTCAATTTTTGGTATCAGAGCGGGTTGCAAGAGACAGAGGAAACAATGGAGGTTGGCAGAAGAGGAAGAGGAAGAGGGAGAGCAGTCCGAAGAGTAGCAGAAGAGGGACTGCGAGAAGAGATTCGAATTTTGAATCAAAGATTACACAGAGAAGTCAAAGCGACCCACGATGACAGTTGGATGAAGATGTGGCAGTAGAACCGTAAGATGAGTTCGAAGGGAAATCACCCTAACTCCGGCCATTGGGTTGGGACAGCTTCGTTGTCCTCAAATTACAAGCCAAAGCATGAGCTTTCCACTTATGACGGAAGTTTGTCGGCAGATGTGTTATTGGATTGGCTGAGTGAAGTCAACAAATATTTTGAGTTTGAAGAAACTAGTGAGGACAAGCAGGTGAAGTTCACTGCCACCAAGTTGAAAGGACATGCATCCTTGTGGTGGGACAACGTTCAGGCAGAAAGGAAAAGGCTACATAAATAGCCTATAAAGAAGTGGACCAGAATGGAGGCAAAACTGAAAGAGAAGTTTCTGCCTAAAGATTATCAAATAATGTTGTACAGGCAAGTACAAAACTTGAGGCAAAGGGGAATGACGGTCAAAGAATATACAGAAGAATTTTATAAGCTAAATTGGAGGGCAGGGTATATGGAAGATACCCCAGAAGAAACAACAAGGTTCGTGAATGGGCTGAGAGGGGAGATACTGGATGAAATTGGTATGCTCTCACCCAGAACCTTAGATGAGGCATACCAGTTCGCCTTGAAGGCAGAGGAGAAGATAAACAGGAAGCAGAATGCCAGAAGAGGAGGTGGATCTGGCCGAGGAAAGGGAAAGGCCTTTGGTAGAGGCAGAGGTACAGGTTCAACTGAAGAGGGCAACAATTCTAAATCTGCAGGAACATCAGAAAAGGACAACAGCACTAGAGGAGGACGACCAGCCCAGCGAGGGAGAGGAAATGGTCGGGGCAGAGGAACTGTCCAGTGCTATCAGTGCCACAAGTGGGGGCACAAATCGTATGAATGTCCTAAAGGTGAACCGGCAGGTGGGAGAGGAGCTTATGTTTCCCAACCAGAAGAAGCGAAGGCACTGCCTCAGGAAGTGGAAAATGCACCAGAAACAGGTGAAGCCTTGGTACTGAATAAGGTGCTGTTAAAACCAGCAAAGGAAGTGGTAGACCAAGAACAACGAAAGGCTTTGTTCCAGAAATTTTGCAAGTCACAGGGTAAGTGCTGCAAACTGATCATTGACAGCGGAAGCACGGATAATTTGGTGGCCACAGAAATGGTGGAGAAGTTGGGACTGAAAAAGCTGAAACATCCCACTCCTTAAAAGGTGTCGTGGCTACAGAAATGACATCAACTGTTAGTTGATGAACAGTGCGAGGTGGAGTTCCAGATAGGCAGGTATAAGGACATAATTATTTGCGATGTTATGCCAATGGATGTCTGTCATATACTGTTAGGAAGACCCTGGCAGTTTGACAGAAAAGTGGTTCATGACAGAAAAACAAACTGCTATAAGTTTGTTAAAGATGGGATCAAGCACACGCTTGTACCCATTAAGGAGGAAGGTACAGCAGAAACCAGTGGGGTAAAAGCACTGCTGATAGGTGGGAAAGAGTTTTTAAAACAGATTGAAAACAACGATGTGAATTTTGCTGTTGTGAGGAGGCCAAAGACAGTGATATTGCACACTACAATTACAGATTTACCCGAGGAGGTCCAGAACATGTTACAGGATTTTGGAGACATCATAGTGGATGATCTCCTAGACAAACTGCCCCCCGAGAGAGGTATCAGCCACTGTATTGATTTTATACCAGGAGCTAGCTTGCCAAACAAGGCAACTTATCGTATGAGCCCGAAAGATCATGAAGAAATTCGGAAACAAGTGCAGGAATTGCTTGATAAAGGACTGATCAGAGAGAGTATGAGTCCTTGTGCAGTTCCGACAGTATTAGCTCCTAAGAAAGGTGGCGAATGGCGAATGTGTACAGATTCGAGAGCTATTAACAAGATTACGATTCGGTACAGGTTTCCACTACCGAGAATGGATGACATGATGGACTGTTTGAGTGGGGCAGCCTATTTTTCGAAGATTGACTTGAAGAGTGGCTACCACCAGATCCGAATTCGAGAAGGGGATGAGTGGAAGACAGCTTTCAAGATGAATGAAGGACTGTACGAATGGCTGGTGATGCCATTTGGTTTGAGCAACGCTCCCAGTACTTTCATGCGCCTAATGAATGAAGTACTGAAGGATTTTATTGGGAAATTTGTGATTGTGTACTTAGATGATATTTTAATCTTCAGCAGAACAAAAGAGGAACACTTCCGACATGTTCGAAGTGTACTGAGGATATTACAGCAGAACAAACTGCTGATAAATTTGAAAAAGTGTACTTTTTTTCAAAAAGAATTAGTTTATTTGGGTTTTGTGATTGCAGAAAATGAGATGAAGATGGATCCGGAAAAGATTGCAGTGATAGTTAGCTGGCCATCCCCAAAGAGTTTGTTCGAGGTTCGAAGTTTTCATGGCTTGGCAAGCTTTTACAGGAAGTTTATCAGAAATTTTAGTGGGATCTGTGCACCCATGTTGGACACAATTAAAAAGGCAAATCAGCCTTTTTACTGGACTGAAGCAGCAGAAAACATTTTTCAGACTCTGAAGAAAAAGATCACTGAGAGGCCAATATTGAGATTACCAGATTTCAACAAACTTTTTCAAGTTCGTTGTGATGCCAGCGGTACAGCCATTGGGGCAGTACTCAGCCAGGAGGAAAGACCGGTTTCAGTGAGAAGTTGAACGAAAGCAGGCAGAAGTATTCGTCTTACGACAAGGAATTTTATGTGGTCGTTCAAGCCTTGAAGCACTGGAGGCACTATCTGTTAGGTAATGAGTTTGTGTTATTTTCTAACAATTCTGCTTTACAGTATGTTATGCAGCAGCACAAGTTGAATCACAAGCATGCAGAGTGGGTGGAATATCTGCAAAGCTTTACATTTGTACTGAAACATATCAGTGGGAAATCCAACAAGGTGGCAGATGCATTAAGCAGAAGAGTTTTTCTCTTGCAGGAGAGTACGGTGCAGGTGCTGGGTTTTGATCACCTGAAGGATCTGTATCAGACAGATGCAGATTTTAAGGAGGCCTATGAGGCCTGCCAAAACCCTCTGTTAAGAAATAATAGTCCGTGGTTGGACTATAATCTGCAGGAAGGGTTATTGTTCAGGGGAGGACAGTTATGCGTTCCCGACTGTTCGATGAGGGAGAACATTATTCGGGAAAAGCACAGCGGAGGTCTAGCCGGACATTTCGGTATAGACAAAACATTTTCACAAGTTGAGCATTTTTATTTTTGGCCAAGGTTGCGACGAGACGTGCAGAGGTATGTGAGCAGGTGCAAAACGTGTCAATTGGCGAAGGGCCACAACCAAAATGCAAGTCTTTATATGCCGCTACCCATTCCGAGCAGACCATGGGACTCAGTCAGCTTGGACTTTGTCTTGGGTTTGCCTAAGACGCAGCGGGGTTTTGATTCAGTAATGGTGGTAGTGGATCGGTTTTCAAAAATGGCGCATTTTATACCTTGCAGCAAAACCAGTGATGCTACTCATGTAGCACACCTGTTTTTCACGGAGATTGTTAGACTGCATGGTCTACCGAGATCCACCATTTCCGACAGGGATGTGAAGTTCACCGGACATTTTTAGCGAACCTTGTGGAAAAAGTTGGACACTCAGTTACAGTTCAGCTCCGCTTACCACCCATAGACTGATGGGCAGACTGAAGTGGTGAACAGGAGTCTGGGAAATCTGTTGTGGAGTTTAATAGGCGAAAATTCGTGAATGTGGGACCGTGTACTTGCTCAGGCGGAGTTCGCATATAACGATTCACCGAATCATAGCTCAGGTTACAGTCCCTTCCAAATCTTGTATGGCATGCATTCTCGCGGAGTGCATGAACTGCGAGACTTGGGGAAACTTGAAAAATGGAGTGCAGATGGGGAATATTTCGCCCAAGCGATGAGCGACTTACATGAACAAGTGGAACTGAAATTGCAGGACAGCAGTCAGAAGTATAAGCAGCGGGCTGATTTGAAAAGACGGGAAGTTCAGTTTAATGTGGGGGACGAAGTCCTCGTGCACCTGTGCAAGGAACGGTTTCCAAGAAGGGAATATAATAAGCTGAAATTTAAGAATATTGGCCCCTGCAAGATCATTCGCAAGTTTTCTGCCAATGCTTATGAGTTGCAGTTGCTGCCAGCGATAGGTATTTCACCCATCTTTAATGTGGCATATTTATTTCCTTATATTGCTGGTACTGAGAATGACGCAACAGAAAGGCCAGAACGGGACACCAAGTTTGAGGAGGGTTCTTGGATGAGACAGATGCCCACGGCACAGCCCCTTGAGATCGAGAATATTCTCGACACACAGGTAGCCAAGCACACCCGAAGGAAAGAATATCTGCGGTATTTAGTCAAGTGGAAGAACCAGCCAATAGAGGACAGTTCGTGGCTTGACGCGACGCAGATACAGAAAGCAGGTTACTCTGCCGACGATCTCATGGAACGGAGCCATGACTTTTTGCCACCCCGGGAGCCTGATGCAGGGGCATCCAGCTAAGAGGAGGCAAGAGATGGTTGACTGTCTCGACAGGAAAGAAGACTTTTGCACGTGTTGGTAGACAGGTCATTGAACCTGTGTTTTAATTTTTTTTATTGTTGCTCAGAAATTAGGCAGAAACAGTAGGATCAGGATTATTAACTGTTTTTGTTAATTAGGAGTCTGTCTGTTTTCTTTTAAGGTTATTTAGAAGTTCGTTGGTCTTCTTTTAAATAAAAGAGAAACTGATTAAACAGTTAGAGCTATTCCGGTTGTCAGTTTCAACCGAAGACAAGAAACTGTTACACGTTTTTTGCAAGTATAAAAACAAGAAAGAAAATCATATGTAAGGTTCGGAATTTCCAGGAAGAAAAGCATAATAAGAACCAGAGTTGTTTTAATAAAAGAACCATTTGCCAGATATACAGTTACAGCCAATCTTTCATGTATTATTCTACTGCATTAGATTGTCAACTTTGATGTGTATAGTAAACAAAGTATAGGAAATTAAAAATCATTGCAGACAGGAGAGGTGACAGTGCAAAGAGCAGCTAGTATCTGACAGAGCACGAGAAGGAATTAGCGCACAGGCGAGGAATGAAGAATTATAACAAACAATAACCAATTTTTCCAGCAAGAAGATTCGTGGAACAACCAGTTACCCTATCGGTGATACACCAGCAAATTCCAGGTAATGCATAAAGAGTTATTTCAAATTAACTGAGTAGAAGAAGTCCTAGAAATATACAGGAATTGTTCATTATACATTTTGTAAAAACCCCATTGTTTTGTAACGATAAACGCAAAGAAGGGTTTCAATGAACGAGCGAACAACGCTCAAGCTACGACTGTTGAGACTTCCAAACTGAGACGTATAGAAACCCTACAGCCTTTTGACACAGTTTGCCAAGGGAGGGTTTATCGAAACAACCCACGAGACCAAGATTGCAGAAGAGCGGGAACCAGAAAAGACACAGGTAAATCACAAATTAACCAGTCTCAGAGCAGAACGACCCTACCCATTCCTTGGTTGGGACTGTTTTCTTCAGACCGGTTGAACCCACGAAAGACCTCAAGGTTGGTTGACCTGGAAGATGGAGAAAGAAAACGAAAGTTAGAATCTGGAGAGCGCCCAGTTTTGGCGACAAAACGAAAAAGAATTTCAAAACAAAGAACAAGATACAAACCCTGTAGCATTTACCTGTGTATAGAAGAGAAACAGTGAATGGGAAGGCGAAGTTGGACGCAAGAAACCTGCTCGCCAGGAGCAGCATACATCAGTAACTGATTAAGGTGAGTGACAGAGTAGAGCATAGAACCTCGACTTACCTTGGCGAGAAGACGAGCCGAGTTGGGAAAGATTGTTGGAGCAAATCCGAAAATTTCAACCTGTAACATGGACAGGATAGTTAAATGGAAAAATTGATAAATTCTGCAACCAAATCACAAGGAAGACCAACCAGACCATTATAGTTTCAATCCACACCTTTTTCCACAAAGCAAACGAAGGTGGATTGACAGCGTTAGCACAAACGCGACGAGAAAATACATCGAACTAGAGGCATAGCAACAGAACCATCGAAACAGACCAATGCAGAGAAACCACAAGGCGCCGAAGGAAGAATGAAGTAAAGGAGTACATCGAACCAGAGGCATAAGCAACAGAACCCTCGAAGAATAAACCAGAGCAGAGGAACCTCAAGGCGCCGAGAGAGAAATGAAGTGAAACCGTGTCGAAACTGGGGTTTGTCGAAAGGCGGGAGGAGCAAGAACCAAGGTGATACATGTGTCAGCAAGTACCAATCAACGAGGACGGGAAATAAATTGTAATTTGATGACAACGCAGATCCAATCTTACGGATCAAGGTACCACAAAAAAAAATCATATCCGCATATAATGTAAACAGAGTTAATACCATTTAATAACCCACACCTCGTAAGTATAACGGGACCTTAGGTTAAGGTTACCAAAGTTTGTTTTAAATTCAAATGAACACTAATTTATGGGCTAGGCCTTCATCGACGTTAGTCACAGAAACATCAAGCTTGTAGAGGAATTTCGGCTTGCTATGGAGTTTTCTGTCTTAGTTCTCTTATTTTACATGTTAACCCTCTTTCATGGCCAATACCCTAAATGGGCACGCCAAGGTCGCTTATATGTGACAGTTATATCTTAAATTATTTCCTTTGTCATAATGCTCACATTTAAGCATGTTTAATCTAAGATTCAGCTTTTATTTACGGTTTCCCCAATATCTTTGTTGTAGACTGTTGTGAGTCGTTTCCGAGGTTTTCTTTACCCACAGTGGGAAACATATTAGATACATTTCTTAGTTCTCTATTCAAATCTTTATTATATGTATGGGGTTAAACTTATCGCATCTACATATGTCTTTCTTGTCCAGTATTTTCCTGAAATTCAAGACTGTAAAATGGAATTGTTCCCTTCAGTAATGATTTATGGTTACCATCATTTTATCGTTGTGGTTTTCTAGGGTTTGAGGCACTGAATGTATTAATTCTGAATTTCTTGAATATATGAATATAGAGAGACTCTTATGGCTATTTTCAAAGTAATGTTTTCTTCAGCACCAATAATATAAGTTCTATTTTTCTAAATGTTTGGTGCTTACATCAATTTAGCAGTACCCTACTACTCTGATGTAGTCAAAGGAAAACTTCAGTGTTCTTTTTTTTTTCAATTCCAGAGTTAAAATCTACAATACTTGATAATGATTATCGTATAATGGTTTGGGTCTGTTTTCTTGTACTCTGTCAGCATAGAATACTATTTAATTTTAGGAATAATTTCCATTCTCACACAGTTCTGATTTTGAAATGAATGTTTGCATGACTTTACTTCTTGACTATGTTCTTAGCATACATCTATTATGTTCAATAGTTAACTACAGAACATCTTTCCTTTTTAAGCTTAAGGGTTATGTCCCTAATTTTCTTTCCTTTGTCTTAAATATGAAAATGGACGAACCATTATGTCCGTGTTTACCCTAGTTGTAGGGAACGATTAACTTAGAGCATTCTTCTCGAGGGTTCTGAGTTAGAAATTCCCTGTCTTATCATTTTTAGAAATACATTTGAGATTCAACTGACTGTACTATTTGTCAAAAGAGAAACATACATAGAACCTATCATTTCACAATTTAAGTACTCTAATTTCTTCCTATTTAACACCTAAACTGTTAATTTTCCATTCATAAACAACTAAGATGTCCAATGGTAGTAAACTTATTTATTTCTCGATTTCTGACTAATGATATCCTCCCTACCTTAAGAGAAGCAATTACGTCCTCATATCTCCCCCATGCTCCATGTCTGAGCTATGTAAGTTGATAGAAATTCTGGAAGAGACTTCGAGACATTCCGATCTAGTCTTCTATTCCAGACAATTCTCAGGTATCCGAGTAATTCCACTAGTCACCACGAGCTCGAGAATTCTTTTTTCCAAATCTCCTTCTCCAATTACCGCACATAACCCCTCTTCCTCACTCGAATATGCCTTTATCCTCAGAGGTTGGGGTAACTGTTTGAACTGATTCTTTTCAACTAACTCTCATTTCTTGAATTACTTTTTACCATCATTCTATTATTATTTTACGGAAATCACTTCCATAATAATTTTATTTAATCAAAATTAATTTCTGTTCATAATGTATTATTTCCAAAACAAATAGAAATTAATGTCTTAGTGTATTAACAAAATAACTTAATCATCAGTTAGCATTTAAGCCAACTGTTACAACTTCCCCCTTAGAAGTGAACAACGTCCTCAGTGTTCTCATTCTGCTTCAGCAAATAGTTCTCGGTATGCACCTCGAACAAAACCTTCATCCTCCCAGGTAGCTTCATCCGGGCCAAAGTACTTCCACTGCACCTTAACCTAGGTGATGGCTCATTTTCGGAGCATGATTTCTCCCCGATCGATTATACATTTAGGCTCGACCAGAAACTCTCCATCTGGTTCGACCCACAATCAACAAACTTTGAATACTTTGCCAGTGGGTTACATGTTTTGGGTTGTGTACGTATCGTTTTAATAAAGATACATGAAAGATGTTGTGTACGTAGATATGACTGGGCACGGCCAACCTATAAGCCATAGGTCCTGCCCTCTCCAATATTTGGAAACGGCCACAAAATCTGGGAACCAACTTGGCACAAGAGGCCCCCCTTAAAGTACTTTTCTTTGATTTGATCCTTACGTACACATGGTCTCCCACCTCAAACTCATGATAAGTTCTTTTCTTATCTTCATACACTTTTTTTCTATCATGAGATGCCTTCAAATTTTGTCTGATCTTCCTTACTTCTAACTCCATTTCAGTTAGGATTTCCAGTCCAAGCATCAAGCTAGTTTATGGGCTACTCCAACTAATAGGAGTTCGACATTTTTTTTTGTATAATGCTTCGAACGGAATCATCTTAAGGGGTTCCCTGATATCCGTTATTGTATGCAAACTCCAATAGGTGCATATATTCTTCCCACGTAGTTGGCTGTTGCATTACATACATTTGTAACATATCCTCCAAGATTTGATTCACTCACTTAGTTTGTGCATCCGTTTGTGGATGGTAGGCAGTGCTGAAATTAATTTGAGCTCCCAATCCTATAAATAATGTTTTCCAGAATGGTTAAGTAAAATTCACATCCCTGTTAGATATTATAGTCTTTGGGATACCATCTAGTCTAAAGATCTCTGGCATAAACATGTCTAGTATTTGCACCATCTTATAAGTGGACTGCACTAGTATAAAATGTACTGCTTTGCTTAATCGATCCACCACTACCATTATAGAATCATTTAACCTTGGTAAACCAGTGATGAAGTCTAAATATATAACCTCCCACTTCCATTCAGGTACTAGTATAGGTTGCATCATCCCGGTTGGGTGTCGATGCTCCACCTTCACTTGTTGTCACTCTAAACACTTGTTTAGATATTCTGCAATGTCTCTTCTCATATCGACATTGAATCGGCATCGCGTCCAAGAACTATGCAAGCTTGGTATGTTACTCGAAGTACTGTGGGTTCATTGCTAATAGATTTTCCGCCCATTATTGCTGGGTTTTAGGAGAAAAATTTACACCTCTGCATGCACTTCTTACAATTTTATCAGTTTCGAACAACACCACTAAACTGCCTACAATTATTTTGAAGTTTGTTATTTTTGATATAAAATCCATAATATTATTTCTCTCATCAACACGTTTCAGCGGAGTTTAGTAATTATATCGCATGATGTTCCACTATGCCTACCTTCCCCCCTCTAATTAGAAAAGGGCGTCCAATACCAGAGCACGGGAAAAGAGGAAAGGACGTAGGGAATTCATAAATGCAACAGAAAATGGTCAGAGAAGCATACATACGGTAAGAAATGGTGAGAGCTATGAAAATTTCAAAAAATGGTTCGGAAATGACAGAAAAATAGAGTAAAATAGAGAAATAAACATTATGAGAAAATATTTTCCCTTTAATGAAAAAATATGAAAAAATCATGATAGGTGATAGATGATGACGACTACTGATATTAATTGATCAAACATTATTGATATAATTCATATAAAAGTATAGTCTACAATGTATATTGGTTAATATTGATATGAACGCTATTCAAATGATGAATTCGTCTTTGGAGATGAATCAATAGGAGATAGTGGGATATAGAGTAATTGGCAATATAACATAAAACTCCAATATCATAAGAAGAGCCAAATGATATAGTTAACACATTACTATAACACATGAATTAATGTTTGGGTGGAGTAATAGTAATAAATTTTTTTTTTGTGGTAAGTGTTTGATAGTGGTGACAAAAAATGTTGTTTTTTCAGTCGAAAAAGAACCATTATATCATAGAAACTGTGAATATCTACACCATTTTATTTCCATATACCATAAATTTTAATTCTTCAATTTATGAGATGAAATGAGGTGAATATTAAAGACAATGATAAATGAATTTTTATATTTAGATTAATAAATTTTAAAAATTAAATCTGAAATAAATATATATAAACTCTAAGTAAGATGATAATAGATTTTCATATTTGAATTTATAATTTTTAAAAATTAAACCAGAGAAAAATATGCATAATCTAAACAAGATGACAAAATATTTTCATATTTCAATTAATAATTCTTGAAAATTAAACCAAAGATAAATATGCATAAAATTTACTAGTGAAAAAAAACCTTTTCCTCAAGATTATGATTTTAGCTCCTAGACTATTAATGCAGCAAACAAAAAGACTAATTTAGTAATTGTTCCCTTGGAATTTGGCACTTATGAGGATCCTAGATTATTAATGCAACAAACAAAAATACTAATTTAGTAATTGTTCATGTGGAGTTATCATGTTTGAAACTTCCAACAAGTTTATTCCATTAGTGTAGTGAGGGATGCTACTTGAAGTAATCATTATCTTATATCAGTATAGCACATAAAACTATTTTCAAACTGAAAACCCATAATCCCCTTTTTCAGTCAAACCCCATTTTCTACCTACCAACCAATTTGATAAAGGTTGAAATAGTGCTCAAAGGAGAGGAGATGAGATTTTAAAGTTTGAAGAAATGTTCACCAATGTTTCATCTTATGTATATAGATATAATCACTATTTTCATGATGGGTTCTGGGTTATTTCATGTTTTGGGAGTGACACTCATGCTGATATCTAGGCTTCAATATTTTAAAGCCATGGATAGTCTTGACAGTGAAAATGAATTTATGATGTGACTTGAAGTTGTACTCAACCTTGTTGAAATTCATGTTTTTAGAGTGACTCTATCTAAACTTCAATACTTTAAAGCCATCCATAGTCTTGACAGTGAAAATGATTTTATGATGTGACTTGCAGTTGCATTGCAACCTTTTTGAAATCTATAGATTGGTTCCATTTGATATGTCAATTTAAAATATATTTATTAGTACATTCAAATGAAAAGTTTAACTTATTAATAACTTAGACAGAGAATTTTTTAATAGTTCTATTAAAAGAGATCTATATAAATTTATTTAGAAGGTTATATAATCAAATAAAAAGTTTTAAATCAACTTACACACTCATATAAATCAACTCTAAAAAAAAAAGTGTGTTGCAACAACTAAAAGTGACTCTGTAACAATAGATTTGTACATGGTCCTATCACATATACAAAGTACATGGTCCTATCACATATAGAGAAACTGTATTCACTGGTTTTCTTTCTGGATGGACTTTATATAATGGAAGTTAACTACTTTTTTGACCCAATACAATGTGGATGGGAATCTAGGATGAATATCAGTATTAAAATCTTAATTAACTTGATTTCAACTATTCATAGATATTTTAAAATAAACTAGATGCCTTGTCAATGATCTAAATACACCATGGATAAATAAGAAACAATCTAGCTATCTTATTGAAAATCTAGCTATCTTATTTTCAATAAGTTGCAATTTCACATTCTAATTCTAAGTGATAAAAACCAAATAAATTACCAAATTTTAATCGACAAATAAAAAGAAAATTACCTGCCATGAGATTCCATTCCCAGTAAATCAAAATCCATGTAAAGCATTTAACGATAAAGCAAAGAGGGTAGATGCACATTTATGAATATCCACTCACTCACAAAGATCTTGTAGTGCTGAAAATTTTTAAAATACTGAGGGTTCCGAGCATGACTGAAGATTTGTACTGTTGAAAAAACTAAAAGCCTCGTTCCGAGCAAGGGTGAACCTACTTTTGAAGAAAAATAAGAAACACTAATTTTTTTAAGAAGTTGAAAATCTAGAGTACTTAGAGAGATAGGGGTTGAAGACAATAGTTAGTTGGTAATCACCCAAGAAATTGGTTCACTATAATTGTTTTTAATATATGCATTGGTAGCTAAGGGAGTTTTTTTCAAAGAGAAATCTATATATTTTTCTCTAATAAATATTTTGAATATATTATTGTTTGCATCTGTTTATTGGTAATTTTTGAATAGATGTAATTCTCTATTTGTAATTAATTAGAAGAATAAGATATTGTCAATAATTAATTTATATTTTTTTAGAAAGATTGCTTATACACATCTATTTCATTAATTACATGTATCACATTTTTTTGACAAGTAAGTAATGCTTAATATTGTCCCCTTGAAATATTTTTTTTATTAGCAATTTTTTAAATAATATATATATTTTGATGTTTTTTCTTTATTTATTGTGTGTTTTGCAAAGTGAAGAAATAATGTATTTTAATATTTTTAATCTAAATTATCTATTTCTCCAAATAATTATAATACATTTGAAGGTTTATGAACAATTACTCACATGTTTTGAGAAAGAAAACTAAATACGTTTATTGATGCCATTTTTATAGATAATTATTGTAAAGATTTGTAATGCAATCTATTTTCATGTTAAAATTTCTTATGTAGTTATTCTTTACAATAAACTAATCTATATTTTTATTTTACTCTCTCTCTCTCTCTCTCTCTCTCTCTCTCTCTCTCTCTCTCTCTCTCTCTCTCTCTATATATATATATATATATATATATATATATATCAAATAGGGTCTTGATGACATTGTTTGAGAGATTATTTGTTTTCAATGTTTATCAAATATATGGTCAATTTTCACTAGCACGGTTGAAGGTGGGTCAATTGGTTGAAGATGAGCCTAGTTAGAAAGGTGAACCAAGATCACACTTCATGGGGGGTTTTTTTCCCTATGTTAGGTGGAAGACACATGCTAAAATATTATTCCCCGTAAGGCTGATGCAATGATGGTGACATTGAGTGTTTAATGCCCCTCCTCCCCCACTCCTCAAGCCATAGGTCATGCCTCCAAGATCACATACAACTTGAGAAACATAAAAAAATATTTATAAATATATATTTTCATCTAATAAATATTTTGAATATGTTTCAATTATTTATATTCATTAAATTTTCATGTTAAGAGAAAGTGACAAACTAAAAATCATGTTAAAATTTAGATTAAAATGAAACTATAGACTGGAATTTTGTAGTTTAGGGGCATTTTAATTTAAATTTATATATGTGATAAAATTAATTTTCTAATCAAAATTCATTAATTCTTATATAATTTCATCTTGTGGATTTTCTTATATTATATTTGCAGTAACGTATAAAGTTGTGAAATTTTTAAATCTATATGGAATATCACCATGATATTTATGCTGTAAGGAGTTACTCTTTGAAATATATTCAGTCCTTGGATGATCCAAAGGTAGTTGCAATTATTTATTTTACATTGCAATTATGGATCTAATCATTCGGTTGAGCATGAAAGTCTTATGCTCTCACCCATAGAATAATGTATTATAACCCAATTTCCTTCTACAACCTAGCTTTCAAAAGCTCGCCCTTATTCCCTTGCCTTCTACAACCCAGCTTTCAAAAGCCACAAGGACAACATGTCCCCTATTCCTCAAATGTCCCATATTCCCATCGACTTATAGAGTACTTTGCTCACAAATTATTTTCTTCTATGATATTGGTTCATATGCTATCCCCTTAAATTTCTAGTTACTAGAATGTGACAATATTCAAATTGAAAGTATGATTGTGCAATAACTTTAATTATGTAAATACCTCTTGCATTTAATCTTTCTAGATTATATTCACTATATTTAAGTTGGGATTTATATTTAAATGTTCAACGTTTTGTTGTTGTTATTATATTTATTAAAATTAAAATGCATAATTGGAATCAATTAGGTCATGTATAAAACTGTAAAAATTTCAAATTTATGTTAAATTCTTTAAATTCTGTTTTCCCACCCCGATTTTCAGTTTCACCCTATTTCTCCAAATAGTTAAATGCCCTTTCCCATATCCTTACATTCAACAAACTGGAAAATAAATTTTTGCTGAAAACACAAATTCTGGAAAATTTACAGAATGCTGGAAAATGCAAAAATAAAAATCAGCAAGCTTAAAACAACCATTCACACATTTTAACACATATTTTTGGTCAAGGTGACTCTGGAAAAACCCCCTATAACACTTGGGGAAAACCAGTTTGAAAGCTCCTTCTTATTTCTGGAAAATGCTTTTACAGAGAGGTGAAATATACAGGAAAAATTCCAGCAAATTAATTACAGACTTATCTGGTTTTCCATGCTTGCCTCTGCCTTGGAAAACGTGCCAGAATAGTAAAATATTCAAAACAAAAATTTATTACCGCAAACTGTCTTTCTCGAAAACTATGCTGGCTTCCTTGAAAAATGTGCCCAACAACCTTGGAAATTGAGCCCTTTTTTGCTGTACTTTTCCTCAAAAACCGTGCTTCCTTTCTCCTCGAAAAACGTGACACAAAATAGTTGTACGGACTGCTGTCTCAGTTTTTGTGTTGCTGTACGGCTTTGCTGCCTCGATATTCGTGCAACCTCTTGTTGCCTCGAAAACCGTGCCCTCCTTGCTGCTGTACGGATTTGCTAAGTTTGCCTCTCTTTCACCTTCTCAAGCTCTCTTCAGAAAAAAAGTCTCCATCTCTCCTTCTCCTCCTCTCTCAATCTGCTCATGAAAGAATAAATGACCTTTTCCCTCCTTTTCCTCCTTTAACATAACCCTGAGTGACTTTTGGGGAATCCCTAAATCCAATGGCTGAAATAGATTGAGATCTAGGGCTGAGATTAAATGCTCATTTAAATCTCACTTTCTATTTTTTTAATTCACCCCACTTAGTCATTTATTTCCAAAGTCACTTTTCCTTTCTAATTTTACATTGATTTTATTAAAGTCACTTTAAAATTAGACTTTAGTAACTTTATCACTTAAAGTCACTTTTAAATTAGATTTGACTTTATAACTTTATAAAGTCACTTTAGGAGAAAAATTAAATTCTTTTGGACACTTTTCCCTATGCCAAAGATCAAAGCCTTAGGGAACCACCTGTCCTCCGGTAACCAAATTTCAACACTCCCTCTTACCGAGGAAGGTGTTCCTCACCACACCCATCTTGTCTCTGAAGTAGACATGCTTGCCTTGTGGTAAGGCTTTGGTAAGAATATCTGCAACCTGCTCATCAGTGGGAATATACTCAAGCTTCACAGCTCCCTTCTGAACATAGTCTCTGATGAAATGATATTTGATCCCAATATGCTTTGACCTATCATGAAATACTGGATTCTCCGTGAGTTTAATGCAACTCTGATTATCACAGTAAATCACTGAAGGTCTCAACGGCTGACCAAATAAGCCAAACAACATCTTGCGAAGCCAGCTGGCCTCACAACTAGCTAGACTGGCTGCCATATACTCTGCTTCCGTTGAACTCAATGCTACTGACTGCTGCTTTCGGCTGAACCATGACACCACTGCCGAACCCAACCCAAAACAGCACCCTGAAGTGCTCTTCCTATCAGAAGCACAACCTGCCCAATCAGAATCAGTGTAACCTACCAATCTCACTCCATCCCCCTGTCTGTAGTCCAGACCATAATCCACTGTCCCCTGCAAGTACCGCAAAATGTGTTTTGCAGCCACCCAGTGAACCTTCCTAGGCTCACACATAAACTGACTCATCGTGTTGACTGCAAAACAAATATCTGGTCTAGTGTTGACCAAATACATCAAGGAACCAATCAGCTGCCTGTACAATGTGAGATCCACCAACTCGGAATCCAAAGCATGAAGCTTCTTCCAGTTGGTGATCATCGGTGTCGACATGGGTCTACAATCCTCCATGTGGAATCTGCCAAGGATGTCCACAATATACTTCCCCTGTCCCAGGAAGAAATGCCCCTCCTCCTGCCACACCTCCAAACCCAAAAATTAATGCATCAAGCCGATGTCCTTCATCTCAAACTCCGCCGCAAGATCTCTCTTGCAGTGCTCTATGAGTCTCTCTGCACCCGTAATGACCAAGTCATCCACATACAACACCAGAATGAGAGGCTCCTCACCTATCACAATATAGTAAAGGTTTGGATCTACCTCACTCTTTGTGAAACCCATCCCCTGCAAGTATGTATCTATCCTGGAGTACCAAGCTCTGGGAGCTTGCTTCAGGCCATAAAGGGCCTTCTTCAGTCTACACACATGGGACTCCTTCCCATGCACCTCAAAGCCCTGTGGCTGCTCAATGTACACCTCCTCTTGTATGAAGCCATTGAGAAATGCGGTCTTCACATCCATCTAGTGGATCTTCCAACCCATCTCTGCTGCTATCGATATAATGGAGCGGATCGAAGTATATCGAGCCACGGGAGCGAAGGTCTCCTCATAATCAACTCCCTCTACCTGGGAGAACCCTCTAGCCACAAACCTTACTTTGAATTTCTCAATGCTGCCATCTGCAGCATGCTTTACCTTGTAAAGCCATCTGGAAGTAACCATGGATTTTCCCTCAGGCCTTGGCACCACCTCCCAAACATCATTCTTCATGATAGAAGAATACTCCTCCTACATGGCCTCTCTCCAGACCTGCTGGCTAGCTGCCTCCTCATAGCTAGAAGGCTCAGAGTCAAGGATGCTGGTAGCCATTGCCATATAGCTAAAAAACCTCTCAGGTGGTCTGCTCTCTCTGACCGGCCTCTTAGGCTCAGCAACAGATGTGGCATCTCTCAAGGTGTCCTGAAGCCACTTGGGCTTCCTCTTCCCTGAGCACACTTCTCCCACTGGAGAATGAAACTCCTCCTCCTCATCATCATCAGGAGCCTGAACTCCTGACTGTCTGTCTGCTGTCCTCCTGCCTGCACCTGAACCTGTAGAAGCTGAGGTACCGTGTGAACTGTCCATCAGTGGACTCCCTAGTGAACTACTCTGTGGACTGCTCTGCATGCTGCCCGAAGCACCACCCCTCTGACTCTGTGAGCCACTGCTCACTGACGGACCTGACATCGTCATAGATGTACCTCCGGATCCTCCTGATCCCTGCCCACTGGATCCCTGCAACTGACTCAACTGCTGCTGAGGGTCTGGCTGATCCAGATACTCTAACTCCCGTGACCTCCTGAAGGCCCTATCCTCCTCGAACTTCACATCCCGCCTGACAACAACTTTCCTCTGTGCAGGAATGTAAATTCGAAAGGCCTTTGAGGTCTCACTGTAGCCCACAAAGATACCCTTCTCTGCGGTGGGCTCTAGTTTTGTCCTCTTCTCCTTGGGTATGTAGGAGTATGTGATACACCCAAAGATACGAAGATGACCAATATCAGGCTTCTTCCCAGAAAAAGCCTCCTCCGGAGTCATATGCCCCAAGGCACAATGCAGACTCCTGTTCTGCAAATAAACAGCAGTGTTGCAGGCCTCTGCCCACAAAAACAATGGCAACCCCTGATCATGTAACATGGCTTTGGCAGCCCCTCCGATGGATCTGTTCTTCCTCTCCGCAACCCCGTTCTGCTAGGGGTTGTAAGGAACTGTGAACTCCCTCCTAATGCCTGCCTCCGCACAATAGTCAACAAACTCTCCAAGGGTGTACTCACCTCCATTGTCCGACCTCAGGGACTTGATCTTTCGACCCCTCTCAGTCTCCACAAGAGCTCTGAACTCCTGAAACCGCTTGAAGACCTCACTCTTGGTCTTCAAGAAATAAATCCAGGTCCTCCTGGAGTGATCATCAATGAATAATACATAATACTCATATCCACTCAAGGAAACATGAGACATCCGACCGCTCACATCGGAATGAATCAAATCAAGTATCCCAGTCGCTCTGCTGTCACTGCTGGGAAAAGGGGATTTGGAAAACTTGCCCATCGCACATCCTCTACAAGTATCAAAGTGATCAGTACTGAACTCTGGCACACCTGTAGTGATCTCCCGCAAAGTCCTCAAGGCTCCATGATGCATGTGCCCCATCCTGCGGTGCCAAATCTCACACTGCTCAGAACTGCTAGCTCTGCTGTCGGTACTACTGCTCAATGCCAAAAGGGACTGAAATACAAACTTGTACACCTTTGCATGGCGTACACCTATCACTCTAGCTGAATCAGCTGGAGTGCCCCTGGGATACATCAACACCTGTCCTCCCCTGAATAGTATCTCATATCCTCTGTCCTCCAAAGCTGAGACGGATATGAGTTTCTTCCTCATCCCTGGCACATAAAGAACATCTGACACCTTCAAGGGAGGTTTGGACTCCCTCTGAAATGTCAATGTTCCCACACCGACTGCTCTAACAACTCTGTCATCACCGAGTACTACCTCTATACTTGATTGCCACTCTACGTGAAAGCTACGAAGTACTCATGGACTCTGTCCATATTACATGAAGCCCCACTATCCAAGTGATCCATGAAGTCCACTCTACTTTCTGACGATGCGCCATGTTCTGGATTCTTCCCCTTCTTCTTCTTCTGCGATTTCGCTACACCTTCTCCCATCTTCTGACAATTCCAACACTTCACCTTGGAATAGTCCTTCTGCGTGTTATCCTGTTTACCTTTACCTTTGCCTTTGCCCCCACCATTGCTTGTGGAAGCCTGCTTCTTCCCTTTGCCTTTCTTGCGTCCTGCCAACAGTGCTACATCCTCATCCTGCTCAACTGGCTTGGCTGCCCCAATCTGACCTTTCCTGATCTCTGTCTGAATGCAATCATCCCAAAACCTCTCCCATGTGGGAAGGGTCTCACGTGCACAAACCCCATCAGCAAAGTTCATCCATGAACTGGGGAGGCCATTCACTGCAATCCGCACCAACTCAGTGGATGGAATGACCTCTCCAACTGCTGCCAACTCATCTCTCACATTAGTAATCTTTGTGAGATATCCAGCTGCACTATCAGCCTTACCCATCTTAATGGTCTTCAGCTTCTCCCTTAGGACCATTTTTCTGTTCTCATTGGTACTCTGGTAGAGATTGGTCAATGTTGTCCACATCTCATGAGCATTTCTCTTTCCTCTCACATGAGGAATGCAATGGTCTTTGATTCCGTCTAGAATCAGTCTCTTACCCTTGTTATTCTTTTTATTATATGCTGCCAACTGAGTAGCATCAGTAGGCACATTTACAGGGTTCTGTGTGGTATGCACCATAATGTCCCAGACTTCTGCCTCCTCAAAGATACTCTGCATTCTCTCCTTCCAAATGCTGTAATTGGAATGCCCATCCAACCTATCCTCCACCCTCAGTCCCAAAGACATCCTGCTGTCCTAAAACTGAAAAATAGCACTACTGTAGTAAAGATAAAACTGTTGTTTGTGAAAAATCAGCTTGCTGGAATTTTCTGAGTGAAAAATCAGCAGGCTGTAATTTTCCTCCTTGCTGTCCCAAACTGCTCTTTCAGCACTCAAGCTTTGATACCATGTAGAAATTTCTTGTTTTCCCACCCCGGTTTTCAGTTTCACCTTATTACTCCAATGTAGTTAAATGCCCTTTCCCATATCCATACATTTAACAAGCTGGAAAATAAATTTTGCTAAAAACACAAATTCTGGAAAAATTACAGAATGCTGGAAAATGCAGAAATAAATATCAGCACACATAAAACAGTCATTCACACATTTTGACACATATATTTTTGGTCAAGGTGACCCTGGAAAAACCCCCTACAACTCTTGGGGAAAACCAGTTTGAAAGCTCCTTCTTATTTCTGGAAAATGCTTTTACAGAGAGGTGAAATATACAGGAAAAATTCCAGCAAATTAATTACAGACTTATCTGGTTTTCCGTGCTTGCCTCCACCTTGGAAAACGTGCCAGAACAGCAAAATACTCAAAACAGAAATTTATTACAGCAAACTGCCTTTCTCGAAAACTGCGCTGGATGCCTTGAAAAACGTGCCCAACAACCTTGGAAATCGAGCCCTTTGTTGCTGTACTTTTCCTAAAAAACCGTGTTGCCTTTCTCCTAAAAAAACGTGCCACAAAACAGCTGTACGGACTGCTATACCAGTTTTCGTGCTGCTGTACGGCCTTGTTGCCTCGATATTCATGCAGCCTCTTGCTGCCTCGAAAACCGTGCCCTCCTTGCTGCTGTACGGATTTGCTGAGTTTGCCTCTCCTTCACCTTCTCAAGCTCTCTTCAGAAAAAAAGTCTCCAGCTCTCCTTCTCCTCCTCTCTCAATCTGCTAATGAAAGAATGAATGACCTTTTCCCTCCTTTTCCTTCTTTAACCTAACCCTAAGTGACTTTTGGAGAATCCCTAAATCCAATGGCTGAAATAGATTGAGATCTAGGGCTGAGATTAAATGCGCATTTAAATCTCACTTTCTATTTTTTAATTCACCCCACTTTAATAAAGACCCACTTAGTCATTTATTTCCAAAGTCACTTTTCCTTTCTAATTTTACATTGAATTTATTAAAGTCACTTTAAAATTAGACTTTAGTAACTTTATCACTTAAAGTCACTTTTAAATTAGATTTGACTTTATAACTTTATAAAGTCACTTTAGGAGAAAAATTAAATTCTTTTGGACACTTTTCCTAGGCCAAAGATCAAAGCCTTAAAGGGTTACTGTCCTCAGGTAGCAAATTTCAACAAATACCAAGAGGGTATTTACTAAAATTGGACAATACTCCAAATTTAGATTATGTGTGTGCAATTACCTTAATTATTTAACTAGCTCTTTCATTCAATCTTAGTAAAGTATTCTCATTATATTTAGTTGGGATATAAATTGAAATGTTCACTCTATTTTTTTTGTAATTGACTTTATTTAAATTAAAATTCATAATTTTCCTCTTTAGGCACCTAGATTGTGTATAACTTAATCTTTTGTAGACTCCTAACCATATAAAATAGTAAGTGAAATTGGAATTTCATGGGATAATGATTTGGTAGTTTACTAACACATTACCTAATTTATTTCTAGCCCCCTTTTATGTAAAAATATTAACATTGAGTTTCAATTGGTTTATGATAAGAGTTCTTTAAGTAAGATCCTACTAAGTAAAGACAAGGAATATAAAATTCATTCCAAAATAAATTATTTTTAATTTTTTGGGCATTAATATGACATTATGAGCTTAAGAAAAAGAGTTGCTCAACTATTCTAATTGTTGGAGATGTGTTAAAATTTATTTAAACAATTTTATTATAGTAACATGATTTTTTTTTAGTATTTAAAATGAAAATTTTATGAATTTAGAATCTTCAGAAAACCTTTGAGCAAGTTTCATTGTGCATAGAACTTAGTTCAAATTTAAAATGACAATCTAAATTTAGGGGGGTGGTGGACACCTACACTTGCCCAATTCTACCTCTTGAGGAGTCTACAACTCTATCACTTACACTTGGCCCAATTCTACCTCCTGA
This sequence comes from Pinus albicaulis, assembly GCA_034641835.2. NCBI lineage: Eukaryota > Viridiplantae > Streptophyta > Pinopsida > Pinales > Pinaceae > Pinus > Pinus albicaulis. The sequence continues at coordinate 80,284 of JAXQQM020070944.1, forward strand.
GGAGTTTAACAATTCAAAATATTCTTCTACTATTTATTATATTTTACATTTTTATATACTTACTTTTTGTTTTGATTATAGTCAATATATTTTTTATTAACTAAATATTTATTTATTTTACTTTTAAGAAGGCACTTGTACATACACATCATCTAGTTGCGTCTAGTATTTATCATCAATATATATATATATATATATATATATTATAAATCTTATTTTAAAATAAACACCTATTTATAAAGTTTAAGTTAAAATTATTGCCTACGTAGATATAATTAATTATTACAATATTTTATATATTTATATTTTAATAGTATATTTTGTTCTTAATAGAATTCTCATTTATCTTTTTATAAATGAAAATATTATTCATTTATAAAATATGGTTTATAATATAATAATATTAATATGTTATAAACAATATTTTGAACTAAACACCATTTTATGTTGATTGAGGATAAATTTTAATTTTGGTTAATTTAAATTAGCTTGTTTTTCTTTATGTAAACTTAATATAAAACTATGTTATTTAATATGAAGATTAAAATATTTTATTTATTATTAAAAATATATTTTTTTATTTTATTTTATTTTATAATATATATATATATATATATATATATATATATATATATATATATATATATATACTTTAACTATTATTTAATATTTAAAAATAAATTTAATAGTTAAAAGTAAGTTTTTTACTTAGGAACTTGATTTTTTTAATTACTATTTTCAATTTATTATTTTATGGATTATTATATTATTTTTAAATGTAAGTTTTTATCACACCATATCGAGAAGAGCCAAAAATTCAATATTCTCTATTTACCCTTACTCTCTCCACCATCTCATCTAATTAGTGCTTATTTTATTTTATTTTTAGTTTTTTATTTTTAATAATTTATTATTATATATATAGTTTATATATTGCGAAATAAAAATATAACTCTTATCTTATACTATAATATTCTAATATTTTATTATATTATAAATTATATTAAAAATAAACATCTATTTATATAATTAAAAATAATACTCATTTAAATATAAGCTCTCTTCTACCTTATTCTCTCTACCATCTCATCTCATTCCTACTTCATTTATTTCTTAATAGTTTTTTCTCTAATATCTTAAAATTATATATATAATTTATATTTGGACAAATAAAAATAAAACTCTTATCTTATCTTTTAATATTCTAATGTTTTATCACATAAAAATTAGATAATTAAAAAGAATACCCATCTAAATATAATTAAATTATAATGGATAGTAATTTAATTATATTTGGATGAGTATTATTTTTAATTATATAAATAAATGTTTATTTTTCATACAATTTATAATAAAATATAAGATTATAATATTATCTTATAAGATAAAACTTATATTTCTATTTATCAATATATATGTAATTCTTATTTACAATAATTAATATAATTTATAATATTATATTATAAATAATATTTCAAAATAAAAACTTATATTGCCTACTTAAATATCATTAATTATTATAGCGTTTGATATATTTTTATTTTAATATTACTATAAATCTTAATTATCTTTTAATAAATGAAAATACAACTTGAGTGAGCCTAATGGTTAAGGACATATGTTTATTCCTAAGAGATTAGAGGTTAGTGGGAATAGAATATGTATGCCTTAGTAAACTTGGTAGTTAATTAGTTGTGTGAAATGACCTTAAAATTGGATAATAATAATATAATTTGTTTGATCAAGAAATCTTAGTGAAAATCACATTATCATTTGAGAAGCTTAGTGTAGTTCATCATCAAAAGAATGACGATGGTGAAATCATTCAATATAAATATTTCACATAGAATCAATGTCAAACCCATAACTAAAAATATTATAATTTTAAAAATATAATATTATATTTTAAAATAACCCTAATAAAATATTTATTTTTTATTTTTTATATAAAATTCAGTTATGTAATATGGATATTGAAATATTTTCTTTAAAAGTTACAATATATTTTTTGTTATTAATATATTTTTATTTTAATTATAAAATAAAATAAATCTA